>CAIGQW010054063.1:10126192-10160979 GCA_903798125.1 Danio choprae | reverse complement strand
TTATTCATTCAATTCATATTCCATGTAGTGTCCTAATAGATATATATATATATATATATATTTACAAATTTGAAAAGTACAGTCTATTTTACAATAGAAATACATTCGTCATAGTTTCTTTAAATTAAACAAACCTTTGACAAGTTGTTGTAAACATGTCCGTGTGTAAATGATGTGGTGACAGTAATTTAAATAGTATTTTTGAATTTTATTGTTTAAAACCCATCATTTGTGTGTAGTCTGCATCATCTTTTAATTTGGTGCGGCTCTATACTTTTGAATTATTCACTGCAAGTTTAATACATTCTGTCACATTCCACATCGTACAGCTATTCAGTTTTAATGACAGGATTCTGTGAACATCTGTGATAGGGCCCTATATATTTCAGTACGTTTATTTATTAAGTAATTGTCTGAAACATTCATGCACATTCTTCTTAGGAACACACTCTTCTTTCTCAAACCTTTTAACTGCTTTGTAATTCATTTACAGTCTTGTTTTATTATCTTTCTCTCAGCCGTTTTTACTCTAGGAGGGATTGACTTCTTTTACATACTGTACTTCCAGTGTTACAATGTGGAATTTACTGTTTTCCATAATCAATGTTTTTCCACGTTAAATCCAGACCCTCCTTTTTGACACAGACTTTATAAATATATGCACATATTCATAATCATGGATATATGCTCTCTTCTTCCACCCTCTTTTTCTTTTATTTCTTTGCTCTCTCTAGTTTTTTTTTTTTTTTGCGCGTTCACTCTCTTCCCCTTAGGAATGCTGGCCTGAGCTCAAAAATCCTAAATCAACCACAGCTTGTCTTTGCTCCCTGGGCCCCTTCTTTCAGGCCGTCACCCCACATGTGGACGTCTGTGAGGTAGAGAACCAGGAGAATGAGGACCAGAGGCAAACCTGTCCTGAGCTCCCAAAATACTGCAGTCTAACCTTTACCCTATTTACTCTATTTCTGTCATTTTAAATAGTATTTCAGTTAGGGGTACTTCACCCATTATGTTGCACTTTAAACTTATATGGTTGTTTTATCTATTTTTTTGTTCAGTTGTGTGCGCACCTTGTTGAACTTTTATTTATTTATTTATTATTTATTTTTTTATAACCAAAGTTATAAGTTTATAACCAAAGTCCTATCTAGTAATTACATTAATACTGGGTGTGGACTTTTTGCATTTACAACATGTAATGTAAAATAAAAAAAAAAACAAATGTAGAGAATTTATTTTTAATGGGAATCATTTTGCAGTTTTATAAGGTGACTTATTGTTTTTCACATCCAGTATTATACTTTGTAATTACATGAAGTGCCATTAGAGTTATTATAGGTGTTTATCACTGGAAATTTACCAATTTACCAATTAACAGGTTTTGACTGTAGCATTTTAAGTTAAAATTATAATAATTTACAGTAAAATACTCATAAATAAAAGACATTTAAAAATGGCTGATATTGTGTTTGTAGTATACAACAAAAATGATAATGAGTCTACAAACAGCAGTGTTTTTTCATAAATTGAAGCTGACTTCCCCTAACAAGTTGCTACAAACAGTTGTTTGATCTTTTAAACCCGTAAACCCTGGTTCCTCTGGCAGTTGTAAGTCTTTATTTAGCTACATGCACACACAGATTTTCCTTCTCATTGTTCCTCTAAATGAGGCTCATTGTCCTCAAATGGGCACAGTATTGGAAAGATTAATAAAGCCATATGATGGTGTCTGTTTTGGCAAAGACCCAAGGCACATGGTTCCTCTTGCTCCTGGGCTTCATATGTCCTTTCCTCCCTCATCCAGACACAAACACACACTTCACTGTTTCTCTACCTTAAAGCGGATGGGGAAAAGACAAACCCAAGTGGAAAAATTTGTTATACAGATGTCATGTGTAGAATCCAGCTTCTCCTCCTCCTCTTCCCTATGGCCTCTTCTTCTCTTTTAATCCTCTACCTCTTCGTGACCTTTTCCCATCTGATTATCTGCCTCTTCCTCATCTTTTACTCTCTCGCTCTCTCTTTTTCAATGCTGACTTTTGTGTGTCCGCTTGGACTAATGGCACAGATTATTTTGGTTGAATGTATTGAATTGCTTTGTTTATTCAGACGCTCTTTGAAATATGCAGCTCTTAACGGCGTCTCCATATTAAAGGAGTAAACTCATGTGACATATCTTCTGGCCATCAAGGTAATGTGCTTTAATCCAAGTAAGCTGACTGTAATGCTTTACGTTTTAGGGCATTTCAAAGACTGAGAGTGGAGAATTCCCATAGTTTACTAAATGGTTTAGCTTGAAATGTTCCAGGCTAGCTGAGACTAGCCTAGCGCTGAGACCTAGCATTTGCTTAGTTTGTAATCATCTACTGCGATAACTTTTCTACCAAGTTTATTTTGAGTATGAAAGTTTTCTCAAGGCTAAAAATGGCTAATTTGCTGCATAAATGAGCAGAAAAGTATACAGAAAGTAAGGCTCACATGCTGTATGCGCTATACCCATGCGGAAACGCATTGTCTGTGCCTTGCACATGGCTTTTATGGCCTCAAGTAAATTCTCCACGTAAGTTTAAGAAGTATTTGACTGAACCTTTGCCCAAGGGCCAGATTGGATTCGTGTGTTCATATTGAGGGTAGAAAAGATAGTCTCCAGACTCCTTTGAAAACTGGGCACTTGTCAGACCAAAGAGCACCAATGCTACTGATACAGCAGGGCTGCCTTCAACTAAAGATGGTTGACTAGTAGTAGTTATTCGACTAATGAAATGTTAAAAAAAAAAAAAAACATTAATAATGAGCCTTTAATTGTGCTTAAGTGAATCCATAAAGCTTGCCACCACCGCAGCAGTAAGGATTGAGAATGTGTAAGTGAAAACCCATTGGAAGCTGCATTAAAGGGATAGTTGACATGAAAATGAAAGTTCTGCCATAATTTATTCACCTTCAGGTTGTTCCAAAGTTTCTTTGTTCTGCTGAACACAAAGGAAAGTATTTGGAATAATATCAGTAAGCAAACCTATCTAGCCAACCTTTTATTCATTCATTCATTTTCTTTTCGGATTAGTCCCTTTATTAATCTGGGGTCGCCACAGTGGAATGAACCGCCAACTTATCCAGCATATGTTTTACGCAGCGGATGCCCTTCCAGCTGCAACCCATCACTGGGAAACATCCATACACTCGTTCACACTCATACACTACGGACAATTTAGCTTACCCAATTCACCTATACCACATGTTTTTGGACTGTGGGGGAAACCGGAGCACAAGGAGGAAACCCACGCGAACACGGGGAGAACATGCAAACTCCACACAGAAATGCCAACTGACCCAGCCAGGGCTCGAACCAGCGACCTTCTTGCTGTGAGGCGATTGTGCTACCCACTGCGCCACTGTGCTGCCCATGCCACCCTTTTACTCTCATATTATTTATTTTTCCAACTATGACAGTACATTTATTTGTTCTGCCAAAAATCTTTGTTTGTGTTCTGGAAAACAAAGAAATAGTTTAGAACAACCTAAGTAATAATGACTAAATGGTGCCAATTTTCATCTTTCAGTCAACTATCTCTTTAACATTTTAGTAATTGATGAACTATTGCTTTCTTTGTTGTTCACGGTAGTGGATGGACCTGCATGTTTTACATGGATTACATGAGATAGTCTACTTTATTTTATGCTGTAGACATAGAAGTATAACAGGAATGTTAGCGATACAGTAAGTTTAAATCCTTTTATGACATTAACTTCTCAATGCAATTTGGTCAGTGACCCAACTTAAATTTAAGGACTTTTGTATTTATGCAGTTTATGGCAAATCACAGTCAGAGGCTGCAGTTTTAATTTTTCTGACCTGGCTTTCTACCCTCCCAGCACCCCCTAAACCATTGCATTAGTTTCCCACTCCAGCCTAAATGAATTTCAGATGGAATTGCTTTGATGTGATGAATTACTATCACCATAAATTGGTCACTGCTATTTTTTTTTACCAAGCAGCACACTTTTTCATGCTTGGTAGGTTGAATGTAGGTCATTCAATAGCCCATCCTACAGACACCCTGTGCCTCTGAAATCTTTTAAATGGCATTTGTTAATATTTTGTGTCTTTTTGGAAAACACTTGAGCTCTGCTCATTATGTGCCTTTTTAATGTCTTTTCCTACTTTCCTGTTCATTTGGTGAAGTAGTACTGTTATTAAGATTGAATTTAAAGCTAAAAAATTCACCACATTTCCCATGCAATTTACAAACTAAGACATTTTAGAGGATGATTGCCAGCTGTTTACCTTTCGCAAACCCATGTTTCTCTAATTAGTGCCCATAGCCAGACAGCTAAGCTTGTTTCCAACAAGTTGCTACCCACAATTCACCTCCTATCTGAGGGTGCCAAGAAGTGCGATTCAGCATCCAAATAAACAGAGCAGTTGCTGAGCTCATTTGCATTGACCAAATACCAATATATACAGTGGAACGATTTGTATTGAAGCAACTGCTACCGAATCTCAATAGCTTTTTCGTGAGCACTAATAAATGCCAACACCATACAAAGCAAACTAGAGACATTAAAAGGAGACCTTGAAGGAGCTTGATATTGTGCTTGTACAACACATTTCAGGGCCAGCAGAACAATGGCAGTGCTACATAACTGTATCTACTCGGTTGAAAACACAGAATTGACAGATGCAGTCACGGTGCTGGGATGATACAGAACTTAATGGTGATCACACAGCAGAGAGCTTGAGGGAGGCCTTTAATGAGATGTATACAGCAGTGAGAGACCACATAGCAGAAGTTACCACAGATAGCGATTCAAATAACAAAGACTTATTCTATGCAGTGTGTGAATGATCATTCGCTTTTTCAGCAGTGCTCATTCAGGTACTATTCACTTTTACTATATAGTTTTTCCCTTTAAAACATCCACCTTATTTTTCAATGCAGAAGTAAGTTAATGTGCTTAGACTTCCTTAATTTGCCACTATATTAAAATGACTGGGAATAACAGTAAATGCTCAAACAATTCAACAATGTAATCCTGTTTTGTACAGCAAAACTTTGTAAAAGTCAATGGAAGTTAATGAGACCAGAAGTCTTTAAGAGGCTGTTTACACTAGACATTTTTAGCCGAAAATGGAAATCTTTGTATGCATTTTGCTAGTTTATTTACACAACAACAGCGTTTTTGAAATGCATAAATAAAAACAACAAACAAACAAACAAGAAAGAAAAGCTGTTGTTGTGTTTGTGTAAACACCCGGAAATGAGTGTTTGAAAATGAACATGGTATGTGTTGAGGGAGGTGCAGAAGGCCAGCTCACACAAACACAACAATGGCAGAGTATGTGGTAGGGTTTTTTGCTCAAGTGTTTGCTAACACAGGTACTGTTTACTAACAAGTGACAATGACAGATATTGGCCTGGAATACATAACACAGCATTTTTTGGCCATTTTTATAGATTATTCTGACAACTGTGTCATGTAAACATGAAACATTTTTCAAATGCAAGGGAAAACTTTTTGACTACATTGACTACACTACTACTGTAAGTAACAACATTTGTTACTTACGGGCATATTATTAAGTAAGACATGCTTTAGCAGACTTCTTTTCACAATACTATGTCATGGACCTTAAAACAGGTGAATGATTTATGAATACCCTGTAAATAGTGATTAGTTTCTTTACTTGGGAAAAAAAAAAGAGTAAATTCGTTGCCTTAAAAGTGACTTAAAAGTTGGCATTACTCAAAGTGAGTTTACCCATTGCAACTTAATTTTTCATAATTTATGCATACAGTTTTAATTGATAGTTTCATTTGCTTAATAATTTGAAGCAAACCGGTTTGCCCACTTTTTTTTAAGTACATTAAACTAATTGCTTTTTACGGTGCACATTTTCTGTTTTTATCTGCTCCAAATGCATTTCTGGAGTAGTAAACTTGCTCAGTGTTGCCCCTGGTGAAGCTTTGCACTTGTAAAGCACAAATTGGTACAATCCTGAAACATGTCATGATGACTTGAAAAGAGTTTAAACATTTGTAGAAGCAAGGAAAAAATGCATTTATATCACGTTTATTTTTGTTAATGCTGTTGGTTAGGCTTGGGGGTTTAGTGTGGCAAACCCCTACATTTTTTCCCTCTGTTATGCTAACAAAAACGGTTTCAAACAAACATTTGTGGATCTTAGAGGAACACAGTGCTTTTTGTTGAGTCATCTGTTTTTGAAAAATATTATTTTGCTAAGGTTCTGGAAATACTTGATAGTTTTTCATTGAAAAAATTTGGTAAATGGTTGTAAAACATTTCATTTAGTAGATATATTCATTTGAAATGAGCAACAGTTACTGTACATCCACCAGTGACACATTTTTTTTAAGCCCATGCATTCTGCTCCCGGCCAACTGGTGAGTAACTGTTAAGTGTGTGCACGGCACATTTGGTATCAGCTGTCTGTGGTTTGATAACAGGACTCTTTTATTAAGTTGAAAGCCTTTTACTGTAGTCATTCTGTCTTGCTTTACTGCCAGACAATCTGGCTTTTGTTTGTGACATTTAGACATCATTCTATAGGTGGTATCTGTTGCTCAAGATGGCGGTCGGTCTGGTTCACTCAAGGACGGGTCAGGTAATTCTCACTGATGCTATCCCATATCATTACCAAAAGCCTTTGCCATGTTCTGGACTTTCAGTCTCTCTCTTTCACATTTTTTTCAGCCCCCAGATCCTCTCTGAACCACTATTTTTTCCAGTGACACTGTAGGCTGGTCTCAAGAGACGTCCGTTTGAATCAGTCAAACTGGGCTGGTAGGCCTCAAGGTTGAGGTTAATGAAGAGGTGAAGTGAAAAGGTGCACAGAGACCCTGCTGTGTTATTGTGGCCGTACCTTGGCTGGTAAGGAGATTTTTCCCCTCTGTTGAGGTTAATGGTCAGGCGAGATAGTGTGTCTTGTATACAGACCCTATTGCTACAAAATATTTTAAAAATGTAGTTTCAAATATGGCCAGGCCTTAAAAATTTAGCAAACTCATCATATGTTTTTGTACAACTTTCATGCCATTTTTTGGAGTTTTATTTAAAACTAGTTCTGTAAATTAAATAAATAAAAGATGATTAAATACATTAATGAATGACATTTTTTCTCTAATGGCCTATATGCTCAAGAAGTGTTTTTTTAGTCACCGATAAACTTCCGGTGAAAGGATTATGGGGCTGTTTTGAAGTTTAAGACATCAACAATGTAATTAACATATAATCAGTTAAATAAACTTCAACATTAATGTAGTTGTTCTAGTGTAAAAGAAGATGAAAGGCTGTTTAGATGCAAGCACGATCACAAATGTGAGCAGCAGGATAGCTCAAAAACAATGCGCAGAACAATGAAATGTAATGCAGTGCTTCCTGTCAGCTGTGATACTTCATATCACAACATATATTTGTATCTCAATCAGGCATTGAAGATCATTGATTTTAATCAAATCAGATCTTAAATATTGAGAGTTTATAATAGCATGACAGTTCACAGGAAGTACATGAGCATTTATTCAAATTTAAAAGTCTTTGCACTCATGTCCAATTAATTACAATTAATTCCATCTAACATTTAAAATTGACACATCTATCTAGATTATGCTAAAATCTTTGGGTATACATATAGTAGTAATTACAGGTATTCAGCATTATGGTTCCATTATTATCATTTTTATAGGCTTTAATATGTAAAACAGCTTTTAAATATGATCTTAAAACAATCATAACTTAAACTCATTATAATAAATATGACATTGTGTTACTGCTTTTGTTGTTTTTGAGCTATGCAACCTTGTGTTTTAATAAATAAGGAATATTGTCAAGCTACGAGAATCCTTTTGTGTGCACATAAAAGTTCCAGTGTTAGTATATTGCATGCATTCACAAGCACTGTGCACTGATTCAGTATACCCCTAAAATTAGTATTTTTCTGGACTTTGAACTTTGCTGCTTTCAATAATGGGTGAACTAACACTTTAAACAATTTTAAAAACAATTGAATACTCATTATTCAAAAAAATAATTATAATATGTGATCATATGTATGATGTTTATTATGAACTTTATTCTATTAATATATAAATAGCTTTATAATGTCTGATTTTAAGTCTTGTCGTTGACCCACAAGCAATGTGTGAAGTCAAACATGGTCAACATTTAGGGCTTGTTCCCCTCGTCCTGGTGAGTTCAGAGAGCTCCAGCTAGTTATTGGCTCCCGGGACCAGTAAAAGCAGCACTTTTGGAGTCTTATGGCCCTCATAACTGTGCTTATATATTAGCTTTTCTTTGCTCCCTCACCCTTCTTTTTTTCATCCTACATCCAACTGAAGTGGCTTTAACCTCTTGCTTAAAAACAAAGAGGGTTTTGTGACTGTATTCCATACAGACCCTCAGTGTTTTTCTCTTGTGCACTCACTGGTGTTGATTCTGCTGTGGACAAAGACTCCTCACTGGTGTGTGATGTGTGTGGGGCAACAAACAGCTTGGGTAATGCGGGCAGAGCCTGGTATCACGGTGTCTTTCCTTGACCATATAGTACACAGTGTAGTGTACACACACATGACTGAAGCCAGATCTGTGTGCAAACACACATTCACACTTTTTCTATCCGTATACTGTTCTAGGGGAAGGATCGGTGTTGGAGGTAATGCTTTAGAAATAATGTCAGATTATGGCCCTTTTTACACCTGTATAATATGTATTTGTACAATGTGATCACAGAAGGATTGTTTGGTCAAATATGGATAAATCCAACCACTGGGTTAAAAAGTGTCATTTAAATTTAATTGAAAAAATAAAAATACCCAGCAATGGGTTTGTCTTTATTTGTCCCAACATTGGGTGACAACAACGAAGCATTTTTAGAGTGTTAACTACAGGAGTAAATTGCTGAAATGCAATATACAAAAAGCAGTTTTTTTGATGGGTTATATTATAACACAGCCCAGTCCATATTTACCAAAAATGTTGTTGAAATAACACAGCATTTGTAGAGTGTATTTTGAGGCACTCTCAAGCACTTCCAGAATAAGTTAGTATAAAGAATAAAAGAATAAATAATATTTTTTTCTTGCACTATATAATAATGAGATGTCCAATTTCATGTTATCTGTTCAACACTGTTCATTTCAATACACAAATATGTTTTGCTAAAAACATGATCGGCATGGGATGAAAGTGATCAACAACATGGTGTTCTAAATAAATAGCAAGTGCTGCTTTCTTTATGGTTTGTATATTTGCAGTTCTTACTTTTGGATTCTCTGTCTGAATGATGAATAAAGACTAAAGGATATACATGCTTATTAGGGCTGTGTTATATTGAAGAGCCATTCAAGTCATCTAGTGAGATTGTATTGGTATTGCAATATATAAGTTGCAGAAAAAAGTTGAGATGTCCAGATTTTTCCAGTATCGTGCAGCTGTCGTCATGCCCTTAACAGTTACTTTATATAATGTGTAATATCATAGTGTTACCTTCTTAAAGGAACGTTCCCTAACTGTGCCACCTTAATGGGAACATTAATCTTGTTGCAAATCGGCCATTTGTGGAACAGAACCTCTTGCAGAAGGAAAATGCATCTTTGAAAGTGTGACAGCTTTGCAGAACGCAGCGTTTCTTTCTATAGGGCCGAGAGCGACCTAAAGAAACTTCAGCATTCTAGTTAGCAAATGTTAACGAGGTGAAGACAGAGCCATATCTTCCTCCTAAGATTTCTGGTTTTGGTATCACAGTTAGGAATAGGTGTACTTTACTTATTTTTGTCACGCTCGTTCTCAGTCACTCACGCTCTTGGTGTTTTTCGCACATTCCCGCTTTGTGCTGGTTTACTGCATGTGACGGAGCTGTCATATGGAGCAGCAGAGAACAGGCACATAGACATGGGTATAGTGTGATGCTTTGCCGCACTCACACAGATGTACACACTTTTGCAGATTAATTTATGGAAGTGTAAGGAGATTGTCAGTACAGTCAAGACAATGGTGTTTAAAAACAAAAAGCTCTAAATGGGCTGCGGTTTTAGCCAGTTAGATGGGTTTGCCTGATGGGTTTCTAGGTGTTTGGACTTTACATTTTGAAAGAAGGTGTATCTGCCTGGAATTAGTTCACCCAAAATGAAAATGCACTCACTGTTTATTCATTAATTTTCCTTCGGCTTGGTCTCTATCTCAGAGGTCGCCACAGCAGAATGAACCGTCAACTATTCTGGCATATGTGTTACGCAGCGGATGCCCTTCCAGCTGCAACCCAGTACTGGGAAACACCCACACACACTCATTCACACACACACACACACACACACACTCATACATTACGGCCAATTTAGTTTATTCAATTCACTTATAGTGCATGTCTTTGGACTGTGCACACGGAGGAAACCCACATGAACACGGGGAAAACATGCAAACTCCGCACAGAAATGCCAACTGATCCAGCCCGGATTTGAACCAGGAAACTTCTTGCTGTAAGGCGACAGTGCTAACCACTGAGACACCGTGCCACTCTCACTCACTGTTTACTCACCTTCAATTGATTTTAAACCTTTATTTTTTTCTGTTAGCGCATCATGTTGGCGGTTCATTCCGCTGTGGCGACTCCAGATTAATAAAGCGACTAAGCCAAAAAGAAAATGAAAGAATAAATGAATGGAAAATGTTCTAACCATTGACTTCAATAGTAGGAAAAACAAATATTATGAAAGTCAATGGTTACAGGTTTTCACCATTTAAAAAACATCTTATTTTGTGTTCAACAGAAGAAAAAAACCTCAAACAGTAAATGATGACAGACTTTTCAGTTTTGGGTGAACTATCTCTTTATCTTTTTTGGTCTATTCATGATCTTCAATCTTCTCTTTCTGCTTATTTATCTGCTTTGAACAGCAGAATGCATTTTGTATTCACTTAATTCATTTCTCATAATTGATTAATCTTTCTTTTGTAGTACATCTTAGAAGGGCTTATTGAATGTTATGTCTTGACTCTATTGACCCAGACTTTTAGGAAGGTTTTTGGCTTGTTGGTGAGAGTAAATCATGACAGAATTTTTATTTTTGGTGGATTGTCCCTTTAAACTTCCTGTTGGCCTTCACACACAAACCCTGGAATGCATTCAGTGGGATCTGAATTCCAGTCGGCAGTAAGCAGTGTCCCCATGACTGAACCTACACACTTGTATTCACACAAACAAGTATTCTTTAGTGTTGTTTGTCTATGTGTCTCTGTTTTCCATGGAGCAGTCAATATTCTGTCAGTTCAAAGGGTGTTCCATTGAATCCCCTATGGCATTTGTGTTTACAGTATGATTTTATGTTCTTTGAAAGTAAGAGTGCTTGATTGTTTTCATGAACCATAAGAACTAAATATGAATTCAGCGTTTAGCACTATGGTCTTTAGTTTCCTAATATTGATACTTATCAACTTTGAATTCTGTATGAGGTTTAACTAGTGTTGGAAAAAAATAATATTAATCAAAGTAATTTGGGATCAGGCAAACCCAAGTTAACTACAGAGGTAGAATCGAATCACACATGAAACTTTAGTGGAGCTTGATAAATCGAATGGAAAATTTATTCTGTATCTATTGTGAGATTCTGAATACATTGCAATTCTCTTTGGAATCTATTATGAGCTTAGTTTTTTTAGTAGCAGACGGCGCTCTAGGCTTGGTTTTAGCGGTACACTCAAATGCACAAGAAGTAGAGCTTGGGTTTAAGCTAGAATTGGATTTAAGCATGTATGGCTGTTTGTAATGTACAAGTGCATTCTGTTAGTAAAACGTAAGCTCAGAATCGATTCAAGAGAGAATCGCAACACATTTGAAAAATACATTTGAAAACGTGGAAACAACTAAAAATCAAAAACATAAAAATGATAAAAGCTTTCGTCAAAATCGGAATTTATATTTTATTCTACGTCCCGTCATGAATTACATCACTATGCTAGTCTCTTGTACACAGCACACAGACATTCTTCGACAATTTTTAACAGGCTGATTTAAAGTGTCAGTTGAATGTGAGGGTTTGTGAGAATGAGAAAGCATGTGCAAAGATAAACATATGCTCATAATATATTATTATATTATATTTTATTTAATAACTAGCTTTGTTTTGCAGATACTTTTTTCTAATTAATTTTTTATTTTGGGGCAGCACGGTGGCGCAGTGGGTAGCAAGATCGCCTCACAGCAAGAAGGTCGCTGGTTCGAGCCCCGGCTGGGTCAGTTGGCGTTTCTGTGTGGAGTTTGCATGTTCTCCCCGTGTTTGCGTGGGTTTCCTCCAGGTGCTCCGGTTTCCCCCACAAGTCCAAAGACAAGCAGTATAGGTGAATTGGGTAAGCTAAATTGGCCGTAATTTATGAGTGTGAATGGGTGTGTATGAATGTTTCCCAATGATGGGTTGCAGCTGGAAGGGCATCCGCTGCGTGGAACATATGCTGGATAAGTTGTTGGTTCATTCCACTGTGGCGACCCCTGATTAATAAAGGGACTAAGCCGAAAAGAAAATGAATGAATGAATGAATGATTTTTTTTATTTTGATCTGGTAAAGCATTTTATGACAACTTCGACATGACTGACATTTTCTCTCTCTAAACACAATTATGACTGATATGTCTAGCAGAATAGCTTGAAAGAAAAAAAAAAACACACCATTTAAGCTGTTTAACTGGTCGCATTAATTGGTCAAAAGCCTTCAAGTTCATCAAAATGAGCATCCCTAACCTGGAGCAGATAGGTCGACTCGATCTGTGTTGATCAGTATGCTTTCACTTATGCTACTGTACCTGTTCAGATGAGACCTGTCGAAGACTTCTCAGTCAGGATTTTATCTTGCATAGGATCAGCTTGTAACAAGGGCTTGAGATCAAACAACTTGGGTCACACATGTCATCAGAATTTAAGCTGAGGTCATTTAACAGTTATTATTAAGTTTGTTGTGACAAAAGTTTTTGTGGTGGTCAATACTACAAAATGCGAACATGATGCCACTTTCACACAGTGGTAAATTTCCATGCCAGTAACATGTTATATGCATCTATGAGTGTGAGTGTGAGCATCTCTATGATGACGCTGCACGTGCAGCTGTTCACAGAATTGACCAGCTGAAATCGACCAGATGACAGGCTGGTCACCGGTCATGCAAAAAATCAGTCGATCGGTGCATCTCTACTTTAGCTCTTTAACTTGTAAAGGCTCCCGCCACTGTAATAACAATAACAAACCTTAATCATTCTGCTGGTCTCTTTTATTTTTTTCCTATGGTCCATCATAGTAAGCCCTTTATAGAGTTTGCTTGTCCACCCCACCTAGCCTTTATTCCTTTGTCAGTCATCCTTCCTCTACTCTTGTTCATCATGTCTGTACTGGTCATTATAATTAGATGTTCCGCTACATATTGTGGATCTGTCATGGTCACATGACCCTGATTGCCATCATGTGTTGATATGGATGTGTAAATGAGCGTGGATTTATTTATTGAGTGCATGGATGTTTCCCATTCGCGAGTCATGAAAGTGCACCATATATTAGGGTGGTCTAGTAAAGCAGGGTTAAAGCACTCAGGGTGACAGCAATTGATGTGAGTGTTTTTTTTTTACTTTTTCTTTGATGCAGAGCTGGTGGGAAGGCAATCAAACAGATGATGCAAAGCAAGGGACATCAGCGGAGGAAATCTCTGGTATTGCCACATTCTCTTATGTGAATTGGGTTGTTTGCAGCATTGTTTGTCCTCGTCACAGTGGCGGTAGGATGATTAGGCTTGACGCAGCAGCTTGATTGAAGGGTGTGAGGATGACTAGTTGCCCAAGAGGGTGAAGGCATCCCAGTGGACAGAGGTTAAAATGTTTGGACAACGAGGACAGACTTCAAGCATTCCCTTGTGACTAGTCTCATCCAAAAATTTGCATGACAACCTGAGTAGATCCTACAGCTGTCACAGTCATCAAAACTTTTAGTCTTCGTGTTCCATGTTTGACCAACTAAGACAGGGGTGCCCAGTCCTGCTTGTGGAAGGTCATTTTCAGAAAAGTGTGACTTGACCCTAGCTAAACACAACTGAACCAGCTAAAAAAAGTCTTCAATAATCGTAAACTATGCAGACAACCTGGATGTCTGAATGTAGCATTTATACTGTAGATGTGTTTTCAAAATAAAAGCTGTTAAAAAGCTTGTTCTTTAATTTATCTCCTTGCATAAAATGTATGTTTTCTTGAAAAGGCAGAATGCACTGTGATGAACTATGTGTAATACAGAGTGCTTTTTGAGTTGCTGTTAAAATGAGAATGCTACGAATTGGACACTCATGAAGCTCGGCCTCAGTTACAATGCTGGCAGAGAGGGCAGATGATCTTGTAGGCACTAAACAGAGATGCAGCTCACAAAGCTTTGGAACAGACCCAATGTTCCTGTTCCCAAATGTGAGTTCCTTCATTGCTTAATAACTACTGTGACATTTAATTGCTTCCAAACTGCTATGAAACCCGAGATTGGACAGCAGTTTCATCTTCTAAAGAAATACAAAACGCATCCTTTGCGATTTGATGAGTTCTCTAAACTTTAAACAATAGTGAATACAAAATGCAATTCTCTCCTCCTTTATTTAGCCGATATGACTTCTTTTTTTGGATTTTGCAAGCGTACCTTGCTCAATAGTCTGCATTCGATACATCCTCGATGTCAAAAACACATCCGTGTGTCACATGTCCTCTGTTGTTGCAGTCTTGAGTTGGAACTAATCTTTGGTGGTTGATGATGTCAATGGACGAAAACACAAGGAGGCAATATTGCTTAAGAACACATATTGGAAAACAGTAAAGGTCTTGGGATTCCCCTGGACAGCGGTGGGCAAGTTCGGTCATGGAAAATCAAAGTCCTGCAGAGCTTAACTCCAACTCTAATTAAACACACCTGAACCAATCCCTTAGTCTAAGCTATAGGCAGGTGATATTTTTTTAATCAAGGTAGGAGCTTAACTCCACAAGACTGCAGCTCTCCAGGACCAAACTTGCCCACCCCTGCCCCAGGACAAACTAAAGGAAGTTGCCAGAACAAAAGACATGTGGATGACTGTACTTGTGACCTATTCCTAGACAATAGAATTAATAACAATGGAATTAATTGATGGATGTTACAACTGTAATACATAAATCTTAAAAATGTATATCGCACTCAATAATTGAGCATTTGAGTTAAGATCTCTCACTTTCTGAATTAAATTTCATACCTATTGCAAACATACTTTGACAGCTCATTATGTTTCATATCAAGTCTTTGTATGCTTCTTTTTTATCAGGTTCTGGGTTTCTGTGAATTTTTATTTTTTTATTTTTTTATTTTTTTCTCCAACCACAACTTCACTTTAAGCACACTTAGTTTTTCCTCTACTCACAAAGGTATATTTAAAGCAGACATTGTAACTGGATTAATTAGCAGCTCGGTCTGTTTCTCGTACATCCATTTGGAAAAAGCTAAACAAAGATTTACCATTCCAAACAGCCTGTCAGTTTTCCTGTCACTAACTCTTTAATGATGACCTTGCTGAAGGGCTGGGGGAAGGGTACCTCCAACAAGCTGATGAGATTTTATTTAGGCTCTTCAATTCTCTTGTGTATTTTAATGATATTTTTTCTAGCTGTATTTACATAGAAGGAGTTTTATCTTGTGCCAGCACAGCAGAGATTCTCGAAACTGGTCCAAGCACACAAACCCCAAATTCTCTCTTCTTCTCTTCGTCATGAGCACAATTGCCACATTTACACACAAACGGCCTTCGCATCTCAGTCTTTCTCCCATCCCCCGTGCAAGAGAACTGTAAGCCAAATTGCTGCTCGCTGGACGACCGGCCATAAATTAGACTTTTGACAAGCCAGGCTTCATTGTCTTCCCCCCCCTGCCCAGCCCCTAACTCTGAGCTAACCTACTCGCAGCCTCGAGCTGCCCAGCTGTGGGTTGCTACTCAACGTGGCCTTGTCTCTTCGTTCACAAAAACACACATCTTCTGTCTGTCATGCCTTCTCACTCATACACGACTATTCTTTCGCTTTTTCTTTGATTGGTTCTCATTATGCATTTACTTCCTGACTGAATTGTCTCTTTGACTTGGGCCTAAGCCATGCCCTTGCAGTGACACCATGACTGAATTTTTATACACAAACATTAAATTGTATATGTAAGCCACACAAAGAGACTTCTCAATGTTGAAACATGGCCTTCTATTTGTGATGCATCCATGTGGAAAGGCATAGCATATTAGACACGTAGTAATTGTAGTAGATATATCTAGATACATGCACATTGCTTTTAATATATGCCACATTGCTTTAGCCCCTACATGCGTTACTGTTACTTTTGGTGTGTGTGTGTGTGCGTTTGTGTGTATTTGTCCTTTAGACAGAGGCAGCATGGACTGCTTAGTGGTGGCTGGTGTCAGAGTGGGAGGTCATTATGAAGTGGAATGTACCAAAGGCAGAGGGGTGGGAGGATGGGTATATCAGAGGGTGAAATTCAGCAGGGGAGATCGACCCACACGTGTCCTTCCCTTTCCCCTGGTACTGCCCTGCCCTCAGACCGCTGTAAACCCTCCAGATAACAGACTCTTATAGTCGAAGCATTAATCATTAAACTGTCCTCTGAGCGCACACACACATGGTATGATATATCCCATTCGAAATAGCACTGCTACATTACAGCTTCTCTTGTGCCAGAAGGCTCTGGCCCCTAAACTCCCATCAGCACTCTTTCGCATCCATCCTCCAGACCAAACAAACCACAGATATTTGAAAGAGCCGTCTACAGGATGTGTGCCGTGTGCCGATGTCCCAGGGGAGCGTTCATGTTTGTGTTTGAATGATCTGAAGAGCTTAAGGCCTCTGGCCGTGGGAGTTTGGGATCAACCCAAAGAGGAAAGTGCAAGGTCCTGAACCAGAACAAGAGACGCTTGTTGCTCTCTATTTCTCTTCCTTTGGCTTTTCACTGCCTATCTTACACCTCTCACTGGAGGTTGAACATTTGTTATGTTCCCATTGGATTGGGTTCTGACGCGCCTCCCGCGGAGCAGTGGCCCACACAGCTTAGATCAAAACTCTGGGATGATCCTCAAAACGCATTATTAATCAAACAATGCTCATGCAAGACCTGCGTCAGCTTATTAGAGAACAGACAATCTCTGTTCACTTTGTTCAGTGGCTTATTTTCTATGTGTTTTACTTTGTGATGATAAAATGGACTTAAAATTGATAAAATAGTAAAAACTGTGTTTTTTCCCTCCTGTCTCAGGTGTAGTTTTCTCCGCTAAGTCGCTTTTGGCATTACTTCCTTTTCCTAGCAAACTGACAGATGATTGTACACTATGAAAGGTTAAACTCATGCTTGAACTCTTGTTCCCACAGGCTTGTGGTTCATTAGAGAGAGGTTTTTCTGTCTGTGGGGCCTTAGGATTTCCACACTGTGAAAAAAACGTGGGCGAAATTGCAGAATCCAGTCATAAAAGTTGAATGTACTGCATATAACTTGGAATGTGGAGAGATCAGAAAAATGTGGATGGATAAATAAAAGGTTGGGCTGTAAAAATTAAAATTCTGTCATTATTTACTCACCATTCCCTTGTCAAAAAAAAAAAAAAAAAAAGCTGGGAGTCATCGACTTGCATATAAATTTTCTATTATGGAAGTGGATGGGTCCCAGCTAAATTCTTCAAAATATCTTTTTTTATCTTTTGTGTTCAACAGAACAATGAATCTTATAGAAGGTTAAAAATCACATGAGGGACAGTAAGTGATGAGGTTATTTTCATTTCTGAGCAAAATATCCTTTTAAATGTGAAGTCTCTGGATGTATATGTGAATGAGTGTTGCAGCTTAAACCCCCAATCCCAATTCTGTTTTTGTACCCCTACCCCTTCCCCTTTCCCATGGCCCTTGGAACAGAGTGTGAAGGGGAAGGGCTTAAAACTGTACCCCTAAGAAATGGGAAACCACTACAACACCTGCACACGTCATATGTCATTGCGATCTCTTGCTTCATATGAGATTGATGATCGCGACTGCTGTAGTTATTTCAGTTGCTTATTTTTTGGTATTTATTTTCAGGAAATCATTGAAGGCAACGATATCATGACGATATAATGTGGAAATAAGATCGTAACTGTACTGTACACTTTACACTGTGGCCCTATTCATCCACGTAAACACGCGAAAACAACATTAACATTATACCAGACACTGTAAAAAGGTAATTTTCAGCCACTAGACTTTTCTGACAGGGTATTCCAGTGTCATCGAGTGTCAGATGTGAAAGTATGTTGTGGGACTACTATACAGGAGTTATTAGGGATTATAGATTTAGAGGTTTTTATTTTAGTAGTATTTTTAAAAAGCATGATGGTAAAACATTGTTATAAATGTGTTAAAACATGTGCTTGTTTGTTGTAAACATTTGTAATAATGACAAAAACACTTAATTTGTGCATCTCCTGACTTCCGTGTGCAGCCATGCTGCTGTGGTAGATGGTGTATTCTGGGAAATTTTTGTACTCCTTGGTTTTGAGTGTGGTCCTGAAAAATCTCAGTTTCGAGGGCTATCTAGCCCTTCCCCTTAGCTCTACGCCTTCAAGCAAAAGAGAATTGGGACACCCCTACCCCTTCACTTGAGTGTGCAAAATGAGGTGGTAGGGGTAAGGGGAAGGACTAAGGGGTAGAATTGGGATTGGGCCTTAGTCTGCTACACAAGCGTGTGATGTTTGTAGTTTTTTCAGTGTCTGCCATTTTGCATTCATAATCTTAATAAATTGCATTTAAATATCTCTAGAGCTGAAGATCACTTCACCATCATTTTATCATTTTATATTGATCAAATTATTGTCAGATACACGGAAACTTTTTGGGTTACAACAATACATCAAAGAAACGTTTGCTTTTCATTGAGGAAATGATGACATAAATTGAACTAATGTACAGGAGAATGTATTTCTCACAGTAATGTTTAATATTTATACAGTTTATTAAATCTTTACTTCTTAGACATTTCAGGCCATGTTATACATTGTTTTTCTCTAACCTTATTGTTCATTAATAAAAGATTAATTACATTTCTAAGATATACATTTGATTAAAATAAATCTAAAAGTTAATGAATTAATAAAAACATTTAATTGAATTATAAAGCAAGAAAAAACTAATTTAAAGAAAAAAGAAAGTTTGGGGCAAAATAACATTCCATTGTGAAGATGTCTGACATTTTAATCCTTATTAGTGGCATGGATATGATTTTAAAAACCCACTTTTTTCAGACACACACACACACACACACACACACACACACACACACACACACACACACACACACACACACACACACACACACACACACACACACACACACATATATATATATATATATATATATATATATATATATATAACATTGAGCCTACCAAAACCTGCATTTGGTTACATGCATTTGGTGTGCTTTTTTGTGCCATTTTTTTTTCAGGTGTACAGGGTATGTGTGCTAAAGTTCATAAGGGTGTGTGGCACGTGGAGGTGTGTCTGCATGCCTGCTCAGCGTGTGCAATCACAAACACGAATCAAAATAAAAAAGCCGCCAAATCACTTGGAGAGGGACAGACTGACTGCATTTTATATGGAGCGTTTTACAACCGCTGACTGTAAAATCAGACTTGATTCAAACGCAGGCCCCTGATTGGCTGGCGGGTCAGGAATGTCTGCTGCTTGTTGTAGTGTGTGTTTATGTGAAAGCTGCAGATTGTGGTAAAGGCAGCCTGGTTTTGAGAAGTGTTTGATGTTTGCAGTGCGTATTCATTAAAAAGCTCAGCACATTGTATGGTGTATGTGAGGTTAGTATGGTTCATGCTGTATAATCAGCCAGAAATAATCAGATGTGTTGCATTTGTCATTGTAGTTCTGCTCACATTAGCTTTATGTGTGTGGTTCAACTTTGTAATAGTTTAGGAAATAATGTCGCTTCAAGTAAATCCGTAACATCCTGCAGTTTTATGTGCTGATATTTGCAGCTGTTCCACAAAATGAGGGAAATCACAGACTTTTGGATTCTTGCACGTTCTCAAGAAAACGTGTACAGACACAAAGCAAGGCACGACATGCAGAGATCAGCAGGCTTAAAATAGAACAGGCATTAGCCTGCCTGTGTAATTAAACAGTATTATGGGAATCTTTAAACACTACAAATACAAAATGTTTTTATTTTCTATATACAGTTGAGGGCAAAATTATTAAGTCTCCTGTGAAAATCTTTATTCTTTTTCAAATATTTCTCTAATAGTGTATAATGGAACAAGGATATTTTCAAAGTATTTTCTAAAAGCAATGTTGTTTAGTGGTCAGCACTGTCGCCTCACAACAAGAAGGTCGCTGGTTTAAGTCCCGGCTGGGCCAGTTGGCATTTCTGTGTGGAGTTTGCATGTTCTCTCCGTTTTTGTGTGGGTTTCCTCCGGATGGTTCCCCCACAGTCCAAAGATGTGCTATAGGTGAATTGGATGAACTAAATTGGCTGTAGTGTATGTATGTGTGTGTGTGTGTGTGTGTGTGTGAATGAGTATATGGGTGTTTCCCAGTAATGGGTTGTGGCTAGAAGGGCATTCGCTGCGTAAAACATATGCTGGAATAGAACCGCTGTGGCAACCTAAGCCAAAGGAGACTAAGCCAAAGGAAAGTGAATGAATGAATTATTAGCTCCCTTAAGCAACATTTTTTTTTCAATTGGCTATAGAACAAACCACTGTTATACAATGAATTGCCTAATTAACCTAACTTGCCTAGTTAACCTAATTAACCTAGTTAAACCTTTAAATTGCACTTTAAGCTGAATACTAGTATCTTGAAAAATATCTAGTAAAATATTATGAACATCATGGTAAAGATAAAATAAATCAGTTATTAGAAATTAGTTATTAAAACGGTTATGAATATACAGAAATGTATTGAAAAACATATTCTCTGTTAAACAGAAATTGGGGAAAAATATAAAAGAATTAAAATTTAACAGGAGGGCTAATAATTCTGACTTCAACTGTATGCACAGTATGTGTCTGTATACATGGACATTTTGTGTGTGTAGTGTTTAAAGATTCCTGTAATACCATGCTTAGTGTGTATATATATATAAACACAGATTTGTGTTTTTCTTGAGTACAAGATAACTGTTTAACAAAACATATGTGAAGGAGTTTTTTGTAAGATACAAAATGACACTTTTGTCATTAATAATTTGTTTTATGAATAAATAATAACAATAATTTTGTACATTTCATTTAAAATTTTATAAAAAAAAACTATTGGACTTTTTTTGTTTTACTTTATTGTGATAGAACACTAGTTACTATTCTGATGTCTTGTTAAAAGCCTATTCTGTGTATGCTGAAAAACTGATGGACAATCTCTCCTCTCCTCCCCACTCCTCTCTGAGCTGTCCAGCTGAAGTGAACACATGCAGATCTACTGATCAACACAGATTATTTCCTTACGCTGTTACATGTTAGAGATGTATATTTTGACAGGTTACGATTTAAACGACAGAAATAATTTTGACAGATTAATGCTAGCATATAGTTTAAAATGCCATATATATATATATATATATATATATATATATATATATATATATATATATTAGCAAATAAATAAGACAAAACAATATCACAAAATAAGTAAAACAATAGTTAAAAATAGTAATAAACATTGTTATAATGTTAGTCTTTGGACTTTTGTGAAATAAGAAAAAAAGGTACAATGTTTGTTTTATGAAATATGTAATACCATTATATTTTTGTTTGCGTATGCGGTCAGTTATAGAAAATCAGGATCAGCATTACCAGAAGGTCAAAATCAGAAAATTACAATCGGTGCATTTCTAAATATGACAAATCAAGATCATTTAAAAGTCCTCTTTCAGCTGTTTTGCCATTCACTTAAATATATCTGTAGCATGATATAAATTTTTATTCATTCAATTCATATTCCATGTAGTGTCCTAATAAGGTCAAAATGCTTTTAAAAACTCCTGTTATTTAAGAATTATATATAAATGGGATCACTGTATCTTTTTCAATTCACATTAAATTTGGCAGCAAGGCATACTTTTAATTATATATATGCAGTCTAGTATAGTGTTTATATTATTAATAATACATCATTGTAAAAGACACATATCAAATTAACTTCTCACTTGGAACAAATCATACATTCATCCTTTCATTTTCCTTCGGCTTAGTCCCTTTATTCATCAGGGGTCGCCACAGTGGAATGAACCGCCAACCTATCCAGCATATGTTTTACAAAGTGGATGCCCTTCCAGCTGCAACCCAGTACTGGGAAACATCCATAAACACTTATTCACACACACACTCATACACTGCGGTCAATTTAGTTTAGTCAATTCAATTATACCCCATCTCTTTGGACTGTGGGAGAAACCAGAGCAACCGGAGGAAACCCATGCGAACACGGGGAGAACATGCAAACTCCACACAGAAATGCCAATTGACCCAGCCGAGACTCGAACCAGCGACCTTCTTGCTGTGAGATGACAGTGCTAACCACTGAGCCACTGCGTCGCCCCACAAATCAAACAACAAAAAATAAATATAAATATAAAAAACAAATGCCCAGAGGCCCGTCTCAGGTCTCATCCATGGACACGCAGGATGGGATAAATTTGAATGTCAGAATAATATACATTGAACCACCCTGATAGAGACAGAGTAACAGCCTGAGGATTTATTTCAGAGAGAGCTAATACCGCTGGCTTTCAACTCAGTGGCTTTAGATCTGTTATCTATATCTAGTGCGCATCCATGCCAGAGCTGTAATTAAAACAAGGACTCTATTGGCAATTTGAGACGCAGCCTTTTAAAGAGAGAGAGAGAAAAAAAAGAAACCTGCGTTTTCGCTTTCCAGCCAATCCTTCCTCAATCTGCCATCTAAACTGAACCGCTGAAAAGACAAAACACCACACTTCTGTCATCATTTCATACATCCATTCAGCTGTAGTATGTTTTTATTTATACATTCATATAGTGGCAGCAGAAGAGTAGTTTACTGTTGCATTAGTACAATATAAAATCATTCCCCTTTTTTTCGTACACAAAGAAATCTATTCATGCGACTGCCTTGCAGCTGATGAGAGATAAAGAAGCAGAAAGACTTTGAAGTGTGTTTGACATTAGCACAGTTTAGCCACCGCTTCGCTTTAAGAACAGGTATAAACAATTCTGAGGGAAAAAGTGTTTTTTCATCACAAAGGTGAATAAAAGACAATGAAAATAAACTGGAATTAGATTAGAATAGCTGGATTTGATTAGAAGAGCTGAACCGATCCATTAATTGGTAGTTGAGTTCGTATTGGAAAGGCCAGTACTCTAAACTAGTGATTCTCAATCTTTGTTTCATTTCAAGGCCCCGATTTGTCTGGGACAGAATTTAAAGGCCCTGCTCATTTCAAATGACTAAAGATGGCTTAAATACATGTTAAATGTAAATGTTGTTAAATTTAAATAGTGGTTATAATGTAAATAATAACATAAAGCATTGTGGAAGGTCCCACCACAACTTTTTCCGTCATTGTTATATTTTACAGGGAAGCCAAAATGCTTTCATACACGTGATTTGAATGACGCGTGAAGCGATCTCTCTGTGATCATTACAAGCTACAAGATTAAGCTACAAGTTCAAAAAAACGAACTGTGGGTTGTGATCCCTACTGCACACATTGTTAATTATCAGTTCATGCTAGTAAATACATTAACTAAATTAAACTAATAAAGCCTTATTGTAAACTGTGACCAATATATACTTTAATGGTGATTAATAATTACTTGTGTATTGAATTAATAGTATTTAAATGAATATAATGTATAATTTGAATTAAATCAAACACCATCATTGATTATCTTAAATAACTATATTTTTAAAATATAAATTACAGGTGTGAAGAACATGATGTCCATTCATACATTCATTCATTAATTCATTCATGTTCTCTCATCAAAGCTATTTAAAAAAAAAAAAAAAATTTCAGTAAAGTCTTCTGATTGTGTAGGTGTACGTGTCTTCCATCATCCAGCACTTGCTGTTTGAGTGTGGGAGTTTGGAGAAACTCCTGTGTGCAAACAAACCATCTGATCTCTGACCTGAGCTAATCAGGCACAAATTTGCCATGTCAAAAGCCTGTCTTCAAGTCCTGCTGCTCTGCTGCTATTTACACACTCCCCAAAGCCCAGATTTTCCTTCTTTGTCTTTAGTCCATGGGACACGCGAGTTCATCCATCCTCTTTTAACTCAAACATCCTGACATCAGCACTCCTACCCCCAAAAGGTCTTGCTGAAATCTGATTACATAACAAGATTAACCCTAGAGGTTTAGCCCTGCTGCCTAGCCATTGCTGCTAGTCCTCTATGCGAAGAAAAAAAAAAAGTATAGAGATGTGTATTCAGGGGCAGCACGGTGGCGCAGTGGGTAGCACGATTGCCTCACAGCAAGAAGGTCGCTGTTTCGAGCCTCGGCTGGGTCTGTTGGCATTTCTGTGTGGAGTTTGCATGTTCTCCCCGTGTTGGCGTGGGTTTCCTCCGGGTGCTCCGGTTTCCCCCACAAGTCCAAAGACATGCGCTATAAATGAATTGGGTAGGCTAAATTGTCCGTAGTGTATGTGTGTGAATGAGTGTGTGTGGATGTTTCCCAGTGATGGGTTGCAGCTGGAAGGGCATCCGCTGCATAGAACATATGCTGGATAAGTTGGCGGTTCATTCCACTGTGGCGACCCCAGATTAATAAAGGGACTAAGCCGAAAAGAAAATGAATAAATGAATGAAAGATAAGATTCATTTGTTAATGTTGGTTTCCACAAACTCCTCAATTGCTCATCAGTTAAATCAGTTCATTAATCATTAACCTTAAAAATTGTGTGTCTACTTCAGTGGCATGACAGACTGTGCAAATAAAACTCAATACACAAGCATCCTCACCCAAAAGAAAATGTTTTACTCTAAATGAATGGAGTAGGATTGCAAAAAGAATAATTTGATAAAACCATTTAATTATTGAGTGTAATTACTAAAGCTGCTTTCCACTTTGTGGTACAGTATGGTTCGCAACGACTCTGGTCGGCGTCTGTTCAGATTTGTTTGTCTCAGTTTGGATTTCCAATCTTACAACCAAAAAACTTTTATATTCCGGGTCACTCCATTCAATCCTCAGCTACCAATGAGAGAAATGTCTTGACCTCCTCTGTCTCTTTCTTGTGAACCAACAATACAACAGTGGCTGCTGCTGTCTCTTTAAATATAGTGGTTTATGTCACAAATCCAGTGACACTGGTAGTGCAGATTCTCTCTTCTGTGATTTGCTGGTCAGCAGTGTGTACTATATATGTCACATTTGGTACGGATTGCCTGGAACATCACCTGAGGTGGTATAAAAAATAAGTACTAGGTACAGAACATGGGGTCCCCAAAATTAGCCATGCCATACCGAACCATATAAGGCCCTTAATATCCTTGTCAATAGTGACTTGTGCACTGGTGCATGTGTGCATTCATGTGAGCAGATACTTTTTTTTGTTAAAGTGTATTTTGTAAATACTTAGGACAACCTGGAGAATGCTGAAAATGTTTACTCATCATTACTGTCCATGATGTGTTAAAAGCTTATCCCATTTTACTATTAACCTATTGTGCCTCACATTGATAAAATGTCAATAATTATACTACGTTCATGAGCTACTAAATGTGCCAGTTGAGTTTGAGAAAATGTTGCATCATTTCAGATAATTAATGCATTCAGCCTTTATCTTCAAATATAAACAAATCACATGTTAATCTGGTCTACAATATGCCTGAGATATTGATTGTAAATGTGAGACTTTGATGAATGATGAACTATTGCTAATGATGAAACCTACTTGTAAAGTATTTATTATTATTATTAGATGATGTTCATTTCTTAGTGAAAATTCTTTTATATATTAAATATAATAACTAATAAATGTCAGTGTAGTACAACATAGCAGCATACTGTTTTGTAAAAAACTAACAAATGTAACATTTGTAGCATAACATAATTCTCATTGTTGATGTTTAATGCATTAAAGGTTGCCCACCCTCAAAGACTATACACATCACTGTCCAAAGCAGTCGCTGAGCTGAGACCAGAAATGACAAGACCAGGGAGATTACCTCATGTCTCATTCACCAGTGAAAAAAAAACAGTACAGTTCAAACAGGTAATATTATAGTAGCAACATAGTTAGTGTGCGTGTCCACCAAAGCCTTTGATCCCGAGACACACGCATTTTTTTCTGTTGTCTCCAGTGACGAGGCACTGTTTGCCTGTCATTTTTAATGCGCTTGCAGTTGAAGAATGTTCAACTCTTGAGTTAAACGCAGAAGAATTTCAGCTCAGCTGAGCTGTTTTGGAAGAGCACATGCTTTTTCAGCTGCTTCGTTGGACACTTCAGTCTTCATAGTGGGAACACACTGATGACGTGACCCGTATGAGCGAAAGGTATACAAACCCACGTCTTGACAGGCACCTATTGTTTAGACTGAACATTCTGATACGATTAATTTTTTACCTGAGGTAAAAATTGCAGCACATCATAGGTGCACATCATAGGCTTCTTTAATGTCCCTAAACTAATTAATATTAGCTGAATAATACCGTCACAACAGAGGACATGGTTTTCAGTTACAAAATGTTTCAAGTTCCTAAGTTTTTAAAAATATATGGATAAAAAACAGGACAGGTATGAGATTTGGAAAAGAACAGCAATTTTTATAACAAGAGGTCCATGGAAGACCAAGAAATGTTTAACCATTTGCTGCATTTTAAACAATGACAATAAAAATAAATTTTTATATACATATATTTAAGTCACGTCTACAACCCACACATAAATACATATACAAGTACAGTACTTATACATACAAATAAACCAAATCACCTATTCTGCCTCAACCTACTTTTTACTAGAGCTCTATTTTGGTACTAAAACAGCTAAAGTAACTTAATAACTTGATTACCATAAATCACAATAAAAACTTCAGTGATTGTCATATACCTAGTTATGTCTGTTATTTCCTTTAGCTTCAGGTCAGTACTGCTGTCTTATAATTTAGTGAAGACAATGATGCATTGATTTTTTTTGACATTTGAGAAACGTACATGTTTTTACCTGTTGAAGCCGCTGGAATTCGACGAGATGACAGTAGCAGAAGATGAACTAACCTGCACTTAAAAAGCAGAGCGCAGTGAGGGTTTTATTGTTTGTTTTTTGTGTGTGTGTTTTTCATAGCGCTGCTTGGCTCACACTTCTCTGTACTTTTCTTGTAAACAACAGTCTTGCTATAGGGATGTGGGAGATTAGCTTTTTATCAAGGCTTAAAGTAGACCTGCCAGGATGGAAAGAGGAAAAGGCGAAGACTAGGGTGGTTCATTTTCTTTTTAGTCTAGTCTCTCTTATTGGTCTTTGTTGTGCATGGTCATGTCTGTTTGTTTTGTGCCTTCTGCATCTAAACCCCTCTGAACAAGCCTCTTTTGATTTCTTGTAGGACAGCGGCCTGTAGTTCCAGTTATCCCAGGCCTGTGGAAATCAGTAACCCGAAGCAAAGCACAACAGGACACTGGTAGGTTCTGCGGCCTTCCTTCTTTGACTGGATCAGTAGCTCAGTATATGTCCACTGCTGTTTGACACAATTTGTTGTTTTTGTTTCTTGTTATAGTTGTTGATTTAAAAAGAAATGCTGTTTACCTCAAGAATTTCATTTGGTGTCATATCTGTGTATTTGGTAGAAAAATTGAAGAAGTAGACTGAATTGAAAAGTAGACTCTTTGCATTACAATTTCTTTTAGCACATAAATCTGAAAATGGGCTTTTTGAATGACAGAATGAAGTTCAGATGTCCCTGTATAGCATATAGTGTTGCCATATTCAATGAGAATTCTTCAGCTCATATGGGCTAACAAATAGGGTCACATTCAGTGGCACAGAACTTTCAGCAACTGAACCTTCACTCTTGTGAATCTTCTTGGACGAGCTGGTCTGGTGTTGGAAAGCCTTGGTATAAAAGGCATCTTGTCTGTAGAAGGAAACAGGAGACACACACATTCTCTGAATTCCAGCCTACTGTATGTTTGGCTGAAAAATGTGCCCGTTCCCTCCAAACGCAATCCAACACTCTTTGAGTCTAGACTGGCAAATAGTCAGGGCTGTGCATAACTTTTTGATCCGCTTTTCAAAGGAGATGTTGCTCGGTCCTCACATTTTTCATGGCACAGCCATCTTACATGCTGTCATATTCATATAAGCACCCATTTTTGCAATATTTTGAATAAAATGCTGCTTATTATGTACCAATGAACTTGTATTTCAAATGTTTGATTTGCATATATTGCCTTATCTCAGATTTCTGTATGCGGGCCTGCAATCAGCAGATTTAGTGCAGTTCTCACGGTTGTGGCGGTACACAATGTGAGCACAGGAGAAACCCTCATTGACACCATCTGAAGTAATATGGGAACCACGCCATTGTAAACTCCATAGTTGACTGCAACTCTGTCCATGCACACAAAGACCAACTTAATTTGACAATTTACATTCAAACGAGTTCAATCTGAGGAAACGTAAGCTAAGTCCAAAGCCTACTGGCACCTACAAAAACAAATAGCTTCATATATAACAAAAACAAGTGCATTGTTTTTACACAGCTAACATTATAACATGTTTGTAATTATCTTACAAGTGATGTTTCTGATTTTACAGTATATTGGGTGACAAAGTTCAGAAATGCCAATACAAAAAAGCTTTTCTAGTGCCGTATCTGGTCCACATTTTTTTTAAATCTCACGTTCTCACCTGCATACCAGTTATGTGCATTTCTGTTTATAGTTCTGTCAGGATACAGAAACTTTGATGTAAAAAATGTGATTGATAGCAGATATGAAAAATATCTGCTATCAATCACATATCAAAATATCAAAAAAAAAATGTTGATAGCAGATACCATTTTTGATACCTCTGGTTATAATTACTGACTACTGGACTGGTCAGAGTTTCTGGCCCAGTTTAAAAGAAAAAAAAAAAGAAAAAGATTTGTTGTTTTTAATTTCTTTCGATCCATATACAATTGTAATAAACTTTTCCCTCCGTAATTCCAATTTCGATATTACAGGAAACAAAAAATACAATCTTGCTGTCTAACTTCTAGGCGAAATTGATGATTTTGTCTTTTGTTATTGATCTGTGTTTATTGATCTGCTACTGCTTTAAAATATAAATATAATTTGGCTGGAATATTATTTCTAAGACTCCTTACAGTACTTCACTTTTAAAAAGAGTTATTTTGATGATGAATGTTACTTTATATATACTGTATATTTAATCTTTTAAAATTTGCAGAAATATTTAGATTTATGTGATATATATTTATCCTAACTTTGTGCACAGAGAGAGAGAGAGAGAGAGAGAGAGAGAGAGAGAGAGAGAGGGAGAGAGAGAGCGAGAGAGAGAGATTGCACATGGAGAATGTCAGAGAGAGATTGCAGAAAAGTGAAATCATATTGTTTCAAATATTTTAGTATTTATCAGTATTTATTTGACAACACTGTTACTTTGTTTTCATGTAGCATATGTGATATTCATCTTATCCCTGTGTGACAGAAGTTCTGCACTCAGGTATCATGCTGAAAAACAATTAGATATGATTTGGATTAGGAGGTGTTTTCTACACCTGTTTGCAGATTGAATTGCGTCTGTTGAAGCTTATCTGTGTAAGAAATGGAAGCAGCGTTACTCTTTTTTTTTTTTTTTTCCCTCTCGTTCTCTCTACTGTCCCGCAGGCAACCACTGGAGATGAAGCATAATTGCAGTGTAATCCTGGCTCGACTCTGAGGGCTTTAGAGAAAGAAAAAAAAAAAACCTGCAGCAGACTAGATAATGCCAGCTGTTTGCTGTTGCACAGATGTTGAAGGGAGAGCACCTCTTAAATTACTGCGTCGCGCTTTCAGTTCAGTCATCAGAGTGTGAGCTTGAGCTCATGTGTTCCCAAATGTCTGAATAATGGAAAATCATGCAGTCATACTTTGTTAGTATGTACAATTAAAGGCAAAATTCTTAGCCCCCTAATGAACTTTTTTAAAATGCTGTTTAACAGAGCAAGGACATTTTCTCAGTATATCCTATAGTATTTTTTTCTTCTGGAGAAAGTCTTATTTCATTTAATTTGGCTGGAATGTGTGTACATTTGCATATATGTACAATTGCATTGCATATGCTTATTTATTATTATTGTATTTTTTTATGTGCTGGCATGCGGTAGGTTCCCATCATGCACTGGGACATTTAGCATTTAAAAAAAAAAAGTTTTCCAGTTGTATTTGCACTTTTGTGTTTGTTTTAATGTGACTTTTGTTGTCAGGTGTAGTAACTTTTGTACATTTTTTTTTTTTTGTTGACATCTGGAGTTCATTTTCATCATTTTCTTCTCAAAACCTCCCATTCATACACTTAAACTATGAATTGTTATAGTTGTGTGCATTGTGTTCCTGGTATTGGGATCTCTGTGTTCAGTTGGATAGCTCATTACTTCTGTTGTTTTGATGTGTTGACTTGTAGAGTGCAACTAAAAAAATGTAATGTGTTGTTGAGTTAAATGTTTCGAAGTAAAGCACTCACACTTTAAAAGCAAAGCTTGAATCAGTGCTACACTGTTTGGGTCACATTTACAAATAAAGAGAGAGAAAAACTTACAGTATTACAAACTAAACTTCATATTACGAAGTAGTAATTACTCATTAAAATGTAACTGGTTAAATGTGTTTAAATTTAAGTTTAAGTTAAATGTACTTCTTTGTTAATTTGTCATAAGTTAATTACGAAGCTGATTTCTTTTTATGTGAATCATGAATTATTTGTACATTTGAGTACAACAAACTCACAAAGAAAAGTTATTTTAACCAAATGTCATTTACTAGAAAAAAGAAATTCTAAATGAGAATATTTTTGTTTGAAATTGGGAAGAAATATTATCAGACCTTTTACATTTTTAATCAAATATTAGCATTTTACTCATACTCATGCCTAAAACATCCAGTAAATCTAGAGACACTGAAAAAAAAGAAAGAAAATGCATTGATGCATTTTTACACATTATTTCATTATACACTGTTTTTACACTTCTAAAATCAGAGTTCATAAAAAATATATATTCATCGCCCCTAACAATACATTTTCATTAGTTAATGTTAGTCATTGTATTTAATAACATGAGCTAAGAAATAGCAATGCTAATACAGCATTTATTAATTTATCATATTTCAACGGTTGTGCTTATAGTTGTGTTAGTTAAAGCACTGTGAGTTAACAAGAACTAACAATGAACAGCTTTATCTTCATTAGCATTAACAAATAGTAATAAATACTGTAATAAATGTATTGTCTATTGCTTGTTTATGTTAGTAAATGCATTAAGTAACATTAAAACACTTTAGAAAACACCCAAAGAATAGAAAAAGTTTCTGTTTTGTGTTTGATTGATATTGTACAATGTATTCCCATTCAAATATATGTGACAAGTTATCTGTTAGCCCATCTGTAACTAATGGAACCTTAATGTAGAATGCAACATATTTATTTGTGTTTATGTGTGTGTGTCAGTTGCTGAGTATGACCTTATAGTCTGAACTTTTGAGATTTACTGCACACAACTGATTCATGCTATATTCTGCATTTTTTTGTGTGTAAACCCAAACAATCCTAGCAAACTGTTTTGATTAAAGTGAAAAATCACTGTAGCAAACAAGGAGCACATTTATGAAGGCAGAGTAGCATACAGATGCAAAGTTAATGGGCAGCCGTGAAATTTTCAGACATTTTCCTGCATAAAACGCCAGTTTATGCCACAACGAAGCTCCATGTTGGATTATGTTGTTGATAGGCTGAAAGGTGGTTAACTTTAAAGGGAAAAAATTAAAATGCACTCTTTTACTCACGCTCAAATGGTTGTCGAAGTTCTTTTTCTGTTAAGCACAAAAGAAGATATTTTAAAGATTGTCAGAAACTTGTAGCCACTGAGATTTAGTCCGTAATTAGCATTTTAATCAGATCTGATCAAGTCTAATCTGAAAGAAAGTGCTCCAAATAAACACCTGTTTCATAATTAAAATACTCAAACCGAATGAAATTGTAGTCGGTTTGAGAGCGGTAGGATGAACCTTTTCTCTAAACCAAACAAAATAGCATTAAACTCATTACTTTGCACTTTACACAGCTCGGAATAGAGCATTCTCAATATATAAATATAAATATATGGGACATGCAAATGAGCGCAAGGTGATTTTTTTTTTTTGTGTGCCCGCTTTCTATCGCTCACACAACAGCCTTTATTTCAAAAGCAGATATCAGTCTTTAAACCTCATTATCACAAGGAACTATCTGTCCAGAATTTTCTTTTTTTTAAAAGATGTTTTGGATATACCCAGATAATGAGGCAATGTTCATTTTTAATTTTGAAACATCAGCGCTGTGATGACTTGTTGATGTGTGAAATTCAAATGAATATATAATAATTGTATTACTTTAATAATATTCCTGCTGCTCTAGACTGATTTAAAGTTGCCTACGTGGACGCTACATACATCTCTCTACCAATGACCAGCAAGCGGCTATTCATGCAAGAGTTTGGTTTCCATTTCACTGATAGTAGGAAAATGCAATACCATTGAAATCAATAGCTACTGGTTTCTGACATTCTTCACAAAATTGTGTGAGTGTGTGTTCAACAGAATTCAATTCAATTTCATTCAAGTTTATTTGTATAGCGCTTTTTACAATAACTATTGTTTTAAAGCAGCTTTACAAAAGGTGCACATTATTGCATTACAATCAAATTAAGTTAAAGTTATAATCAAATATAAGTTATTAGATACAGACATAGTTGACCTGCAGTTTTATAGCATATAGGTGATGTCTATGTGTACATGTTTAATGAAGTGTAGAAGAAAGAAACTCAATCAAGTTTGGAGGAAGTGTAAATGATGTCACCCATTTTCTTTTTTGAGTAAACTAGGAGAGCTAGTTGAACTTGCTGGTTAAACTAGAGTTGTGTAGTGGAGACGTCAGCCTACAGAACGCAACATATGTTTCTGAATAGCCATGGTTGTTCTTTTTCGTTTTCTTTGAAATTCTGAAATTGGTGTTGCAGAAAAGAAACCAGAGCCAAATGTGATCAGCATTTTCTTTGGACTGAGAGGCCCAAGACCTGTGCTGCAGAGCTTCACGCTTTGGGGTTATGGGGTGCCGGGGAGCCAGAGTTTACAGTATATTTTTCAGTTACAGTCTAACGTTCTTAACACCTCATAAATTACACCTGCTGCGACGCCGCCGAGGCTCGGTGAGGGGGAAGTGAAGTAAGCAGCAGTGCGATCTGAGCGGGATATTGCTTTTCCGTGACCCCCCTCTCTCTTTCCTTGAGCTGCCCTCATCTAGAACGAGAGGCCTTAAGACTGGATAAAGATCTTAGTCAAAAATAATAATAACAGTAATAATAAAAACCTCTGGACCCAGTGAAAAGCTTACTCTGAGTTCACTCTCAGTTTTCAAAAACTGATTTGGTTCAGTCATATAAGTTTATTAAGGCTAATTTATAAAAAAGAAAAAAAAAGAAAAATTTGTATACACAATTAATTGTGAAATATCATTATTTCCCAATTACTTTATTATGTACAGTTGAGGAATTATTAAACCCCCTGAATTATTAGCTCCCTGTTTTTTTTCCCCCCAATTTCTGTTTAACAGAGAGATTTTTTTCAACACATTTCTAAACATAATAGTTTTAATAACTCATTTCTAATAACTGATTTATTTGATATTTGCCATGATGACAGTAAATAATAATTTACTACATATTTTTCAAGACACTTCTATACAGCTTAAACCGACATTTAAAGGCTTAACTAGGTTAATTAGGTTAACTAGGCAGGATAGGGTAATTAGGCACTTTATTGTATAACGATGGTTTGTTCTGTAGACAATCGAAAAAAAAATTAAGCTTAAAGAGGCTAATTGTAACGCCCGGAGGGCGGAGGATAACAAGACGAGACGGAGAAGGATGAACATTACAAAACAGGTTTATTGACACTTACGGGAACGGATACAGGATATGGGAAGACAGGCAGACACAGGATCACACGAACCAAACGAAGCAAAATACCGGACAACGAAAGACACAGACGAAAGGATATAAATAGATGGGGGCTGATTAGACTAATGACACAAGAGGGATGAGTACAGGTGAGACAGATTAATAATGACGGTGGCGGGAGAAGGACAAAGAAAGCACATGACATAAACAAAGGATGACGCGGACGAACACTGACAGTACCCCCCCCTTTTTGAAGGCGCGGTCCCCGCGCCTTCAACAGGAAACAAAAAGGAGGATGGTAGAAGGGGAGGGTACAAGGGAGGAGTCCAAGGGGGAGACAGGAAGGGAACTGGAGCAGGAGGACCCAGGACACAGCCAGAAGGACGGCCCCGGGCGGAGTCGAGGAAGGGCGGGACCATGGAGGAGGAGTGGCTGCTGACTCCAGGGGGCCGACCGAGGGAGACGCCGCTGATGGCGGTGGAGTCCAAGGAAGGGCCGGAGAGCCGAAGGGCGAAGGTGACGCCGAGGTTCCTGAGGGCCGGGCGAAGCAGGCGGCTCACCCGAGCAAGGCGACGGCGGGGTTCCGGAAGCCCGCGGC
>CAIGQW010054063.1:10073690-10091311 GCA_903798125.1 Danio choprae | reverse complement strand
TCTCTCTCTCTCTCTCTCTCTCTCTCTCTCTCTCTCTCTCTCTCTCTTTCTCTTTCTTTCACTCTCTCTCTCCTTTTCTCAGTCCACTCAGGTCTGTGGCATTTGGATTGTTACTATCAGCAGCAAATAAAAGATCCATAGGGTTTGGTTGTGAGTAGAACTTGTCATGAGACGGTCAATTCGGGTCAACTTGAAATGACTTTCAGTGAGAAATAAGGGGACATAAATTGATTCTATCTATTGTGAATCAATTGGTTATGCTTCATGCAGAGTTTGCATGCTTCAAGCTTTAGTGGAAAGACGAACTGATAAAGACTATCATCTTTTCTTTTGAATAGCATTAATTGTAGACTGAGCTGAGTATTGATATAAAAAGAAAGGTGAGTCATGTTTGATTGAATGCTGACTCGTATCCAAATGATTTTATTTTATATTCATTCTTTCGTTTATGTTGGTCAAGCAAATGCTTATAAAGTTCATTGAACCGAATTCAGAAAAACAATCTGACGTTCAAAGATCAGCTACTGGATATCATTACAGGAGATTACAGACGACAGCTCTGTGAGGAAACCTGAGTGTTATTGAATCAGTATGTATGTCAGAGCGCGAGCGCCACTGTAACACTGTAACCTGTTTCCCTCTCGCCCTCTTTCTCTCACTTTCTCCACCTCTAATGCACAGAACAGTGGCGTCTTTCTCCCCAAACCCAAAGTGTCGGTTTCATCCTCATCATCTTTAGAGACCGCTTCTGCCAGCGGCGTTCTGATCGTGCCCAGAATCCACGGCAAAACTGTACACATGGGAAAAAGAGAATAGAGCCGATGTCTGGAGAAAATAACATTTGCTCAAGTGCAGCACATTTCTATAGTTTCTATTGTTTTGTATAGATATCAGGAGAAGAGCTTCCAGCCACAAGTTACATTGTTTTATATGCATTTATCTTAGTTTTTCCTTTGACACCCACGTTAAAGGGGTACTATTATACTTTTTTTACAAAATTTTGATTCTGTTTGGGGGGTGAACTTAGTGGTTCAAAAACTTTTTCACATAATTTACATTACTACAGTACCTTTTTTCCCTAGCCTGGCACAAATGGCTCAGTTAGTTTTGTGTTTGATGAAGGCCAGCCTTTGAAAAATAATTAAATGTGTTGGGATTGGTTAGCAGTCCCAGTGTATTAGCAAACAAGTGTTTCAGTACTGCCTGACCCCTTGTCCTAGCAGCAAGCTTCGTTTGGCACTCAGCCAGAGAAATATCTAAACTATATATATTAGTGCCCAGAGTCATTCACACAAACACAAAACACTATTACTATACAAATGACAGTTAATGCAACAAAGATCCATAAAACAGTAAATGTAGTAAAATGAACCCATACTATGTACATAACGGAAACAAAAGATGTGTTTAGGAAGATAATTATTTAAGCAAAATACCATCAAATGTGAAATGTCATGCATGGATTTCTAGGAATGGATTGTATTTACTCTGTAATTACTGGATGGCTTGTTCTGTTTTCTTCTAAAAACCATTAATTTAACAGTTTGTAAAATGGTTTGTTCTTTTTCATTTGCTTCTGTCTATCATTGGTCCAGAAACATTGTATTATTTTGGAAATAAGTTATACATTTTTACCTGACTTTACTGATTTCTTTGTTTTGTAAGTAAATTATATACAGCTGTTCGAACTACAAAAATACAGTATAGTGGTTAAATAGGGCACCCAGATGAAACATTTACACGATATTTACAATATTTACTTTTATTAATTTTATAGTTTAACTGAAACCTCAAAATATTAGAAATGTATTTATAGTGAGAAGTTACGATGTACTGCATATAGCTTACAAAATTATTTGACAAAAAAAGCATGTATCACTTTATAATAGAATATGGGTTTTATTTTACTTAGCAAAAAAAGAAATGAAACAAATTACAACATTACAACAAAATCAGTTGGTAAAGGGATAGTTCACCACAAAAACGAAAATTTACTCACTACAATGTAAAATCAAGCAGTGCAATTAATTAAATGAAATTTGTTCCTTTGACTTATATTTTTTGATGGAAGTTAATTAAACTTAATAATAAAACAAGTTATGTGAACTCAAAAATGTGATTGTATTAGGCTAAACGTAAACTGAATAGGTTTACCATGCAGATGTCTAGTTCCCAGCATGTGTTGTGCCAGACTGGCAAATAAATTGTTAAAATTGTTATTGTGTATTTTTTGCACAATCAACATAGGCAGGCATGATTTACTCTTTAATGTTGTGTTATGTTGAGATTTACAGGGGTTTTTGTAAAAATAAAAGTGTGAAAATCTACTAACTTAGATTACAGATCCAGTTAAGTCAACAACTTAAATGGTCTAAGTAAATGTGACCATATGTGAAGTAAGGAATATTTATAATATGTTAGTAAGAAATTAATATTTGATAAAATTAAGTTAAAGTTAGTTAATTGAATTAAGGCAATCAGTTTGTGCAATTTAATGAAGTAAACTTAAATTTATATTTACAGTGTATTTGCTCACAGTGGTCCCAAGTCTTAATGCGTTTCTTTTATTCTGTTAAACACAAAATAAGATATATTAAAAAAAGGAAAAACAAATACTATGAAAGTCAATGGTTATTGATTTTAAGTTTCTTCAAAATGTATTCTTTTATGTTTGACAAAAGATATAAAGACAATGACGTTTGGAGCAAGTGAAAGGCGAGTAAATGAAGACAGAATTTTGAGTTTTGAGTGAACCATCCCTTTTAATATTTAATTTGTTCTCTCTTGTGTATGCTCAATGAGCATGTTACATTTTATTATCACAATAAAACAAATGAAATGCAGAGTGAGCACATTTTTGTACTTAAAAATGGAGAAGTTTGCATGAGACAGAGTGGAACACAATAAATGTAGTATACCTTGGCCTTTAATCTAGACTCTACAGTAAATCCATCATGTCCGCTTCACAGGGAAGAAAGAGCTGAGAAATTCAATGATATCTGCATTTGTTATCATCACCTCATGTGTCATTTTCTGTCAGCCTGTCAAACCTCACTTCAGTTATTTCTCCTCTACCTGCTTTTAGCATGGACACTTGAGTAAAAGACCATGTGTATTATTTGCTTATAGCAGGCAACAACTGCCAGCGTTTGTGCGTGCGCAAATGTGTGTGCGCGCGAGTGTATGTGTGTCTGTGTATTTGGCCTCTTCTGCTACTGTAGTAGATTTTTTTTTTTTCCAGAGGACCATCTGTTCTCTCAAAGACGCTCTCAGATTCCATATGGCAGGGTGAAGTGGACACATTCTGATGGTGCCACCAAGACCTGCTTGACCGTCCAAATGTAGAACAATTGTTCATATTTTCCAATCATTTTGCAAAAAAAAAAAAAAAAAAAGACAAAAAACAACTAACAAACCATCAAGGAATACACTATATTAGCAAAAATAATTGGCAGCCAAGTCCTTCAAGTTTACAGAATGAAGAACTGGACAAAAAAAAGAAAGATAAAGAAAATATATGCATTTTGTAATGTAATGCATAAGTGGGGGTTTTCTCTTATGGTCATAAAGTTTAAGCAAATATTTTTTATTTTGTAAGTAAAAAATGGCATGAAGAAAACGTTTAGAAAGACTGGAGGATTAGCTAGTGAAGGCTGATCTGTGATATTTGCCTATATCCTAACTTGCCTAGTTAACCTAATTAACCTTTAAATTGCTCTTTAAGCTGAAAACTAGTATCTTGCAAAATAACTTTTGAAATAAATTTGACTATAATCATGGGAGAGACAAAAGAAATATGTTATTAGATGTTATTAAAGCTATTATATTTTAAAATGCACGCATATTTAAAAAACAATAAACAAATTCGGCTAATCATTTTTCCTTCAACTGTAAGTGAGATCTGCATTGTATTATGAGGCTCTTCCGGGTTTGCTTAGTGAATGAGACCTGATTTTGTATTGTATACTTTTAGTATACTTTTTTTTAAGCATCACATAAAACAAAACAGTCTTATTCAATACAGTAAACGTAAAAAAAGGATGTATGTGTGGTTATGTCATGTTACATTTTTTAAATATGTGTATACATTTTTAGTCGTCTAAATATATATATATATACAGTCGTGTTTATGTTTTAAGAATGACACAAATATTAGTTTTCACAAAGTTTGCTGCTAAACTGCTTTTAGATCTTTGTTTCAGTTGTTTCTGTGATGTACTGAAATATAATTACAAGCCCTTCATACGTTTCAAAGGCTTTTTATTACATGGCATTTATGCAAAGAGTCAGTATTTGCAGTGTTTGCCCTTTTTTTTAGGACCTCTGCAATTCCATTAGGCATGCTCTCAATCATCTTCTGGGCCAAATCCTGACTGATAGCAACCCATTCTTTCATAATCACTTCTTGGAGTTTGTCAGAATTAGTGGGTTTTTGTTTGTCCACCCGCCTCTTGAGGATTGACCACAAGTTCTCAACAGGACTAAGATCTGAGGAGTTTCCAGGCCATTGACCCAAAATTTCAACGCTTTCTTCCCCGAGCCACTTAGATATCACTTTTGCCTTATGGCACGGTGCTCCATCGTGCTGGAAAATGCATTGTTCTTCACCAAACTGTTGTTGAATTGTTGGAAGAAGTTGCTGTTGGAGGGTGTTTTGGTACCATTCTTTATTCATGGCTGTGTTTTTGGGCAAAATTGTGAGTGAGCCCACTCCCTTGGATGAGAAGCAACCCCACGCATGAATGGTCTCAGGATGCTTTACTGTTGGCATGACACAGGACTGATGGTAGCGCTCACCTTTTCTTCTCCAGACAAGCCTTTTTCCAGATGCCCCAAACAATCGGAAAGGGGCTTCATCGAAGAATATGACTTTGCCCCAGTCCTCAGCAGTCCATTAGCCATAGTTTTTGTAGAAGATCAATCTGTCCCTGATGTTTTTTTGGAGAGAAGTGGCTTCTTTGCTGCCCTTCTTGACACTAGGCCATCTTCCAAAAGTTTTCACCTCACTGTGTGTGCAGATGCGCTCACACTTGCCTGCTGCCATTCCTGAGCAAGCTCTGCACTGGTGGCACTCCGATCCAGCAGCTGATTCCTCTTTAGGAGACGATCCTGGTGCTTGCTGGACTTTCTGTAATGCAATGATGGTCTTTTATGCATCGCAATGATGGCTTTGCACGTCACCATGGTTAACAATGGAAGAACAATGATTTCAAGCATCACCCTCCTTTTAACCTCAAGTCTGTTATCTAACCCAATCAGCCTGACATAATGATCTCCAGCCTTGTGCTCGTCAACATTCTCACCTGAGTTAACAACTTAATTGTTTCATGTTCAGTCCACTTAGATTTGTAAAAACTAACAAGTTAACTTAATTCCTTCATGTTGTCCCAACACAAATCGATTGTGTGGATTCCAGCATTGTTTACAGAGTAGCAGAACAAAACCTTTATTTTTAGTATTTACTACTGAATTTAATACATTTAAATACATTTAATAAAAAGTGATGAGATCATGTACAACAATATTGTTAATTGTTTATTGTTATTATATCCATTTTAAATAATTTTACAAATGTAATTTTTATTCAACATGTTAATTAAATATTTTTTCATTAACAGTCTCATTTTTGTCTTCAACTACAGTAGCGGTGATCGCTTTGATTACAGTAGAATACCACAAATTCCGCTAATATACAGTAAGTTACTGTAAAAGTTTGAAATTACTCACAGTGCCATCCATATTATAGTAGTGAACTGTACAGAATGTATGTGGCATTTTACCGGGTACTTTTGCAGTAAATAACTGTACAGTTTGCAGCAAAGTCTAACAGTGTATCTAAGAATGTTTTTGGTCATTGCTTTTTTTCCACTTTTCCCTCCCACTATTGTTTTTTTTTTTTTATCTGTTTTCCTCAAATACATTATTGAACAGAATTAGTGGAATAAAACAACATGCACTTATATATTGAAGCCTTAATACTGAAGTATTGTAGTGTGCTTAGAAATGTAGACAATTTTTGTGTGCCACGTGTTGATAGCACAGACTGACTGCATCGCTCAGGCAAATCCAGCTGTGAAAGAGAAAAGAAAGGATAAAAAAAAAGGGGAGGCCTCATCCTCCTTTCATCCTCTCCTCTCTGGCTTTCTCTCTCCGGTCCTCCCTTGTGTGCAGTTATGATCAATGTTTATGCTCCATAATGTTTCCTGACTCTCTCGGGGCGTCAGTGTGAAAGAGGGATTGACCCATCTCATGCTCTGTTAGTGGGCCACGTTGAACTGCTGTCCCGTTGATAAAGTGTCGGGGGCCGACGTTTCTCATTACGGAGCCCGAGCCCCCAAATATATACGGAGCATGTGCGAGCAGTTCCACCGCAAAACGCTCTGGGAATTGGAGTCCATTTCCTCTATATGCCACAGCGCCATAAAAAAGTAAGAAGCGCGGTATTATCGTAAAAGAAAGGAGCTGTTTGTACTTTAGGTCATGGTGTTCAGTGTGGCTCTCAGGGGCCACACCTACAGCGCTGTGGGTTTGGGGATGAAGCGATGCATAATGTATGTAGCGAGGCCTGAATCGGAGAAAGAAGGAGGTAGAACCCCTTTAGCCACAATCCACAAGCAGAGGAAGCGCAGTGTTTACCTAAAAAAATAAATAGACAGAGTGATCCTCTGAGATGTGGACTTATACATGCACATTTATTAAATAGACAGAGCACGCATAGCCACACATTCCCAAAAAGCAAATATATATGCACAAACAACCCTATTAAGATGTATATGCAGACGCTGATGTTTACAGTATACAGGAAGAGAGAGAGAGAGAAAAAGCATGATATATTTGCTGCTAAAAGCTGTTGGACACCTTGTTTTTCATCGTGATTCTGAATGCAGTGTGGAGTAAAGGCCTTGGGTCTGGGAAAGAACATGGAGTGAATGCAAGGAAAGTGAGGAGAGCAGGGGAAAAAAATATTTAGTAACTGTTTCGTTTTGTACCTTGGGGCAGTTTGCCATAAAGCATCAGTCTCCTGGCCTTCATCCTCCTCCTCCTCCTCCTCCTCCTCCTCATGCATTTATCTCTTTCTTTTTCATTGTGTTATCTGCTGTTGCATCATTCTTCAGTCTCTTTCAGACTGGAACTAGTTTACACTGTGATGATGTGAATTTGGGATGCACAGGCAGAGTTTGATTTCTTTTTATGTCTGATCAGACAGAACCTAAAAATGCAAATCACACACTGTTTTTTGTGTTCTTTGAGAAGTTTAATTCAGGCCACATATGATTGCGTGTGATTTGCTTTATGATATATATATATATATTTTTTTTTTATGATATTCTTATTTTTGATGCCTGGTTCATTTTCATAATTGTTTTATATGTTTTATATAAATGTTAAAAGATAACGTTTTTGGATAACATACTTTTTTTGCTTTTATGCTTTTATGAGCTGACATACGAGCGAACTGCTGATGAATCGACTGATCTTCACAGCTTTAAAACACTCCTGTGTACCTGTATCTGTAGTTACACTCAGTAAACAGCGGTGAGTTTGGTGAACTGATGACCTTCACGGCAAATCCCAATCATTTCTGTTGAGCATGTGAACATAATGGCAAATCAGCGCTGTTTAAGAACACGCTCAAATGTTAGGGTGAAATTTCAGTACCGAAGTATCGAATTCCAGTATCAGGACAACACTACTTTTAACAGTGTTATCAAATATATCAAAGTCATGGACTGCAAGTCATAGTCATGGACTGCAGAGAAAGTGGAAGAGGAGAACAGTTCATTACTAGAACCAAAATTTAACACTGTCAGAGTAAATATTGTATTCAATTAAAATATTCCCTTTTTTCTACTCTTAATGGAGTATTTTCTCAGTATGTTGATTTAGGAATAATACCCTGACACACTATATCCAAATAAAATAAATCATTCATTGGACCTCATTCATTCATTCATTTTCAATTCAGCTTAGTCCCTTTATTAATCTGGGGTCGCCACAGCGGAATGAACTGATCCAGCACGTTTTACGCAGCGGATGCCCTTCCAGCTGCAACCCATCTCTGGGAAACATCCATACACACCCATACTCTACGGACAATTTAGCTTACCCAATTTACCTATACTGCATGTCTTTGGACTTGTGGCGGAAACCGGAGCACCCGGAGGAAACCCACGCCAACACGGGGAGAACATGCAAACTCCACACAGAAACGCCAACTGACTTAGCCGAGGCTAGAACCAGCGACCTTCTTGCTGTGAGGCGAACGTGCTATCCACTGCGCCACCGTGAGGCCTTCATTGGACCTATTACTAAAAAATTCTAGCATTTTGTCCACATGCTTTTAATGAATACAGCAGATGTTACTGTAACACCTCGTTGACGGAAGACATGATGAGACGAACACGGGATATAATAACAAAAAGGGATTTATTAAACAAACACTTACTGGATAACAAAACTGGATACAGGCAGACGGGACAAGGACGACTGGACTAGACAAACCAAAATACCGGACGACAATGGACACAGACGAAAGGGTATAAATAGACAGAGGGGTGATGAAACTAATAACACACAAGGGATGAACACAGGTGGGATGAATTAACACTGAACATGGCGGGAAAAGACAGAACAAAGGGATCACATGACGATAACAACAGATGACACGGACGAACACTGACAGTTACTTATTTGAGTTTGGTTCTTGTAATTGAATCATTTATAATACATGCACTGAAACATCTGTAAGTGTTTTTTCCTGTTCAGTTTTATGAATCCAGCATACTACTGTTTAGACATACAGTTTTATTCAACCTGTTATTTCAATTTTGGTAACACTTTATTTTGTCACAATTCCCACTATTATCTGCTGGTTCATTTCCAGCCTATTATTAAGATACTTTAGTACTTTAGTACGTATAAATAATCTAATTCCACATCCCCAATCCTGCCTATTACCTAAACCCAACAACTACCTCGCTTAACTATTAATAAGGCACTAATTAATACTTTGAGCTAAAAACTTTAGCTAATGGTTTGTTAATGGCATGAATTGTACATTAAAATAGTGCTGACTGTGTTGGTATTTTTCTCATACTGTATTTACATCTCCCACCTCACCCCCAGCCCCAAATTTCAAGTTGGTTGTGAGTTAGTCATTCAGCAGAATTAGCTGCTCCTTTTTAATAGTATTCTTTTAAAATGAAATATCTTTGCTATATTTTTTCTTCGGAATTTTTTTTTTTTTTGTCAATTTTAGAAAAAAAATGTACACATAAAAAAGTCTAAAAAATAATACATTACATTTTTAGTACTTTGATGTGTTCACACAGTAAATTCTTTCTCCTTTAAAAAAAAAAAGAACTCTTATGACAGCCTGAACTGCATACTGTAATCTATACAGAAAACAGACCCGAACGGTTCATGCGAGGAACACGTACTTCAACATGTGTGCATCTGTGCCCTGATTTTTGATGGGGTGAGAGGTTTTTGCCTGGAGATGTGGAATGCGTCGAGCATGTGCATGTTTAAGTGCACGGTTTCGGGAATTTCCACTACAGTTGTGTATTATGGATTATGAACGTACAATATGCATGTGTACTAAGGGTGCTAATACGATCCAGGACCACACAGGCATGGGAGGATGGGTCCCGGCTCCGGCACCGGGCCAAAAAAAATCAGCCCTCTCCCACAGGCGCCGTCATCCTGGTGAGTGCCGCCACCTTCTCGGCTTACAAGGCTGCACAACATCCGGGACAGGGCCTCCGCTCGCCCACCCGCCAGCACCTTTTCGTCTCGGGGGTGCGTGCAAGCTCCCTCAGCCCTCCGTATGCCACAGCTCCCCACATTTATAGCTCATTATGGAGGTGACTGAGATGAGGAGGTGATGGCTGGAGGTGACAGGTGGGGCGTGATGCTGGAGGAGAGCAGCGTGTGGCTGTTTTGCGGGGCGTGGATCCATTTTAATGGGGCATTTACAGACCGCAATCTACAGTGTGTAGTGTTTTTTTTTTTTTTTCAGTGCTAGTGTGTATGGTGCTGCTCTTTCTCTTAATAAATGCGGCCTTATTTATTTCGCTGGTTTTATTTGCCCTGGTGTTTATGCATTTGGCCAGCAGCTGGTGTGTTTCATTTGTGTTGTGCTGATGCTTGGCTTTAAGCAGAGAGTGCGTGCGTGCGTGCGTGCGTGCGTGCGTGCGTGCGTATGTGAGTGAGTGTTTGTGTGCGAGTGTTTCTGTACGTGTGTGTTCTGTGTTCCAGCATCTCTGTTTCACACTCAGTGTCTCTGCAGTCTATGAAGTTCCCTTGTTGGATAGCTAAATGTCACTCAAAGCTTCAGGTCCACACTTGGGATGTGTTTTAAAAATTCTTTTAAATACTTATTTTGTGTTATATTATTAAAAAAGGACTATAAGGGAAAATTTTGGATGCGTTTTTTTTTTTTTCTTTTTTTTTTAATGAGCAAAAATTCCTGGTCCCCTCTTGGTCAGTATAGACTGGCAGTCCCCTCTTAGTCACATAGACGTGTGTGTGTGTGCGTGTGCGTGTGTGCGTGCGTGCGTGCGTGTGTGCGTGCGTGCGTTCGTGCGCAAGTAACAACTGGACATGTTGTTCTGTATTTTCTGAGAACTTACAGGACACAAATGCCGCTGCTGGCAATAAACACATCCATTTTCTCTCAAAGCGACAGGTGAGCTTTGCTGCAGAATCACGAGGTTTGAAAGAAATTCCTTAGATCACCTTTAACCTAGTTACATCTCAGGTTTGTGTGTGATGTTGTGGGATGTGATCTTGATTGAAAGTGGTGTTGGAAAACACATCAATATGAGGAATATTTCAAATTCGAGGAATTCTATCATTGCTCATTTCCTACATGTCATTCCAGATCTAATTAACTGACATTTTCAGATTTTGTTTTTTTGTCTTTATCATTAAGACCTGTTTGGTTACTAGCATTCTTTAAGTTATATTTTGTACTTTACAGAAGATAGACAGGCATAGAGGTATAGAACAACTACTGTAGATGCAGTGGTGAGGCTACAGGAATGGGGTTGCATGGTTTACTAGTGATATACTGTACTGGCAATCCTACTTATAACATGTTTTAATGGTGGTTTTGTTATGTTTATGTGCAAGCAGTTAAACTGTTTGAAATATTTATTTGAACACTTATGTTTGCAGAAACATTACTCTTTCAGTGTAGTAAATGCTGGATGGAATTTATGACTTATATAATATTGAGTGTTTTCTTTTTTTTTCTTTTTTTGCAGAACACTCATTTGATTCCAGTTCATTTTGCATGTCCATGTCATTGTTCACACATCAGTGTATGAGGAGACATTGATTTTTTTAAGCAGCTCTAACATCACTTTATTATTATTTTTATTATTATTTTTTGGGGGTTTTAACCTTTATTTTATAAGACAGGGCAGTGGTGACATGAATGCATAGCATGAGGATAGCATAGCATGAGGTGAACACCTCAGTAATATACGTTGACAGACTAAACTCTAGGCTATTGGTAACACTGTCATCTCACAGCAAGAAGGTCGCTGGTTCGAGTGCCCACTGGACCAGTTGGTGCTTCTGTGTGGAGTCCAAATACATGTGCTATAAGTGAATTGGATGCACTAAATTGGGCGTAGTGTATGAGTGTGTGAATGCGAGAGTGTATGGGTGTTTCCCAGTACTGGCTTGCGGGTGGAAGGCCATCTGCGTAAAACATATGCCGGAATAGTTGGCAATTCATTCAACTGTGCCGACTATTGATATATAAGGGACTAAGCTGATTGAAAATTAATGAATGAATGTGTTTTGTCAGTTTGTCCATTGTTATTTGACCACTTCACATTTGATTGTTCTTTTTCAGATCTAGCAAAGTAGCATGCAATGTTGTATGTGGGTTTGTTTGGATCAATAATACATTTTCATAAATGTATATACGCAATCTACTATGGTATTGTTTTGTGAAGCTACAACCACAAAACGCAGACCAAAGACCAAGTGTGAAACATAGTATTGTACTCTGGAATGTATTTTCTCTTCCTGAAAACGTTATGATTGTATTTTGTATAGTTTGTATTTTGTAGTTTGTATCTAGTTGACACAGTGCTGTCTGTTATGTACACTAATAACCTCACTAATAACTAATAATAACTAATCACATTTCTTGGCTAAGTCACAATGCATTTTCAATTTAGACCTTAATAGGTCATGTGGAGGCAGAGGGACACTGTATGCAAGCGTCTTTAAATTCTAGATTGATGGTGGACAACAATGCAAGCCCTTCTCAGTTTGGAGTAGTCAATATGATTGCAAAAAAATATGGTATTATCGCTCTTCCTCTTCTGAACTTAAAGCGGAAGTGAAGAAAATTTGCCTCTTAAAAAGAAGTCAAGTCACTTGATTAAGGTTAAATCATCAGAGTCTCATATACTACTAAAAAAGTAGTTTTCTCTACTTTTCTGGGCTGTTGAAGTGGTAGTTTTCAGATTTCAGTGATGAATGTAGGCGTTTTTATGAGTATTATCTGTTTTACATTAATGACAGAAATTTCCTTTTAGGGCGAACTGTACCTTTAAGTACAGTAATCAAGTAAGATTACTCAAATTTTTGACATTTCTGCTTAGGGCTGTGCGATATTGAAGAAAATGTGATATGCAGTGGCATGCTAAACAAAGTGATTTTTGATAAAATTTTTCAAAAATTTTATAACCAACATGTTTCATAATGCTTCAGGGAAAAGAAAGTCACCACATCTTTGCTCAACTGGGTGTAGTTATATCAACCAGAAAACATCAAGAGCAAAACACTCGAGTTAAGTTACTTTTTTGTTGTCTCATCGCTTTCTTAAAGGGATATTTCACCCAAAAAATTAAATATCATTTACTCACCCTTGACTTGTTCCAAACCTGTTTGAGTTTTTTGTGTTTTTACTCTGTTGAACACGAAAAATATATTATAAAAAGAAAAACAATCACTATGCAAGTCAATGGTTACAGGTTTCCAACATTCTTCAAAGTATAATCATAGGGTGTGCTAATGGCAGGAACACAAAGACACTTTTTGTATTAAATCACTCATTTGTTGCAAACCATTGAGATGTTACATCCATATTACTCAGCAACCCAAGACTGGTTGCTCAATGAAGCCACATAGATGGGAGACCACATAGGAAAACTAGGTTGCTGTTGGAAGTTCAGTTAGTGAGGCCAGCATGTGTGAGTCATTCATTCATTCATTCATTTTCATTTCGGCTTAGTCCCTTTATTAATCTGGGGTCGCCAAAGCGGATTGAACCGCCAACTTATCCAGCATATGTTTTACGCAGCGGATGCCCTTCCAGCTGCAACCCATCTCTGGGAAACATCCATACACACCCACTCACTACGGACAATTTAGCTTACCCAATTCACCTATACCGCATGTCTTTGGACTTGTGGGGGAAACCGGAGCACCCGGAGGAAAACCCACGCCAACACGGGGAGAATATGCAAATTCCACACAGAAACGCCAACTGACCCAGCCGAGGCTTGAACCAGCAACCTTCTTGCTGTGAGGCGAATGCGCTGTGCCACCGTGAGGCCATGTGTGAGTCCTAATACCCCAGTATAGTGATGGTAATCTTTGAACACCATCTTTTGGATGAGATGTTAAAATGAGGTCCTGACTCTCTGTGGTCATTAAAAATCCCATGGTACTTCTCAAAAAGTGCAGGGGTGTAATTCCCTCCATTGACTCATCATGGCCTCCCAATCATCCCCATCTACTGAATGTATCACTGTCCCTCCTCCACCTGCAGGTAATGTGTGTTGAGTGCACTGACGATGTTGTCTTGGAGGGTGCACACTGGTGGTGGTGTGGAAAGACCCCTCACACAATTGTATAGCACTTTAAGTTTATGGCAATACACAATAAATGCTCTATATAAATGCACATTACATTACATCTGCTTATTGTTATATTGTATGCACATTTGCAATATTTCGATAATTTCAATATATTGCACAGCCCTATTTCTACCCTTTTTGGTAGCAAACATTATATTGCAGCGTTACTTAAAAGAGCTCCCCAAATCTGGGTTTGAAACAACATGAGGGTGAGTGAGTGCTGACGATATTTTCATTTTTGACTGAGTGGCTCCTTTAAACAAACAGCCCTCAAGGGTTATAAAAGTCAGTAAGACCTGCTGTCATGTCTGATTTTTCCTGCTCCGCCGTTGTGAAAGTGTCCAGCTTCAGAGTAACTGTGAGGGAAAGAAATGGAGTGAGAAAGAGCAATAGTCATATAGGAATGAAGGCAATGCCTGCAACTGAGATTGCCCAGACTGCTAAATATATTGGCAGTGTGTGTACGGATCAGATACCACACATCTCAGTCTGCTTTAATTCCCAGCAAAACCCTCCCGGGTGTCGCTGAGCCACAAGGTTGTCCCAGCTTCTGCCAACACACACGCATAGGAATTCCCTTTGTTTCCGCGTGGCCTGACAGCTGCTCCATTCATAAAAATACTATACCTGCTGACCTGATTGAATGCCAGAAATCACCTGCAGTGTTTGCTCTAAAGCATGCTTGTAACGTTCAGATATCAGGCAGTTTTATCATGTGATAACTCAGGCCAAATCCTGGTGATGTGCATGAACTACACGTAAACAGGCGAGGTTCGTAAGGAATAAAGGAGATGGATCTTTGTTTGGGCTCCTGTCCAAATGCAGTGGTGACCTTTGACTGCACCTGCCTGTCTGACCTCTGGCAGTGGGCCATTTCTCTCTGTCTGTTTGTGTTTCTCCTGCTTAAAGATATGCTAATTATATGTGTAAGCAGTTCGTTGACTTAAATATTCAGTTGTGATTAAGATAGTAAGGAGGTTTGTTTTAAGGAAATACAAATTAATCACACACACACTTGCACCGTTACCTTTATGGGGACTTCCCATAGACGTAAGGACTTTTATACTGTACAAAATTATATTTCTCTACCCCAAACCTACACCTAAACTCAACCCAACAATCAGGAAACAATATACATTTTTTACATTTTCAAAATACTTCATTCTGTGTGATTTATGAGCTGTTTTCCTCACGGGGACCAAAACATGTCCCCATTGGTTAAAATTACTGGACAATTGCACAGGAAATGAAAATCTACAATAGTAAAATACTACTCATACTTTTTTTTAGCTGTTAGCCCACAGGGGTCTGAGGGGGTTTTAGGGCATTGGAAAAGTTTTTACATGGCCTGACATTTGCATTTGTTTCATTTTGTTATAAATATAATAATGGCTAAAGTCTGATAACACTGTATTTAGCCCAAACTGTACCACAATAATATGTAAGAGCCATGTATGTTCAATTCAGTTCAATTCAAGTTTATTTGTGAAGCCCTTTTCACAATAAAGCTTTACAAAAGGCACAAGTTATTACATTACAATCAAAATCAGAAAGAGTTAAGGTGTTGAGTATAGGGAGAACAGTATATACATACTGAACCTGTAGTTATACAATATAGTGCACTTTTCAATAAGGTGATGTCTATGTTTATAATGCATTTTTAATGAAGTGTTCTGATCATGACAATAATTTAGAACATTTTGTTTATTGTGTTGTAGGTATATGCGTGGATAGTTAAAACAAATCCTTGCCCTAAAAATATATTTTTTGGTCCATTTTGAAGTTCTCAATGAAGTTCTTATTAACGTCCATAATATTGAAGAAAGTATAGAATACTGATCTTTTTCATTCCACATGTAACATGCAGCTTGAGAATGAGGTAAATAATGACTGATATGGCACAAATCCACTGCATTTACATTCACACCACATGATTGTTTGGTGTGCTTAATGTATTTTCACTTACTGATCAGCAAGTGCTCCGCTCCGAGAGACATGTGATGTAGCCCAGATCGCTATGAATCAGCTTCGAAGGTTTCAATCACAAAAAACACAGAATGAAGCAGTTATAATGTCAAATTTGATAAACTTTCAAACATGTTCAATTAATCGCACGTGTGTGACTTTGACAGCCCTAAAAAGTAGGTCAATGAAAGGAGAGCTGTTGTGTCAGAGGAAGAGCAGTGCGCCATCTGCCACCATCTGAAGGGAAGTTCACGGCCTCCTCCCTGATGCTGAACATGCAGTGAGATCACTTGATATGTGAGCAATTCCTATTGGTATACCGTAATGAAAAATAAATGCTGCACCATCCGTCTTAAAGTAAATCTCAGGTTTTTTTATGCCTGACTGACTGGCCTTGTGAAAGATTAATGGAGCGTGATTTAGCTATGCACAAAGCCAGCAAACCCGCAGAGAGCTCAATTCGCAGAATCCTCCTTTTAACCACCTTTTGAAAACATCTTTTTTTTGATTGATCCACCTTAGAAACAGAAAAAATCGAGAGGGAAAAGCCTCTAATTTGTTTTTCAAATACAGTCACATTCTTGGCAGCGTCTTGAGCCATCTTTGCCAAAGGCATGGTGGAACGAGGGAGGAGGCCATGTGCTCTTTGAAGGGGAGTGTTTGTGTGTGTTGGGGGGGCTGGGTCACTTTCCCACAATGCCCTTCCTTTCCCCTTTTTGTTTCCCCCTAAACATCTGTCTGAGCCTAAGGGAAGTGACTTTGTCAGAGCAGTCTGTACACTGTATCGAGCCCTTCCGTGAGCTGACTGACCTTACATAAGATAACCGTAGTCTCGCTGCTTAGTCTCGATCTTGCGTTTGAGCAGATCCACCCCATTCATTTAGCTTCTTTTGAGCTGAAGAAGATGCAAAACAGACACAAGCAAAATTTCTCTTCAGATAAGATGGCGATTATTCAAACGCAATAAAAGTCCAGGGGTGATTAATGTTGTACAAGGAAAGTGTTGGACAGAAAGGGCTGCAGCTGCCAAAAGAAGCTCTCGTCGTGTCCATAAGGACGTGTTCTACAGGTTCACATCAACAATTATAGAGTGTTACACTGCAAAAAATTACTTTCTTACCTCAAGTTTTTGTCTTGTTTCTAGTCCAAACATACAAAATTCTTCAATCAAGAAGCATTTATTTAAACAAGCAGAAATATTGTCTTGTGACAGTGGGGTAAGCAAAATGATCTAGTTTTCACTTTGAAATAAAACTATTTTGCTTACCCCATTTACAAATAATTTAGCTTGTTTTACAGAACAACTCCCTTAATTTTGACATTATTTTTAGATTTTGACTAGAAACAAAAGCTTTAAAAAATACTTAAAAAAACAGACAAAAACTTTAAGAAAAGCATCTGTCCATCCATTCAACATAGAATTATCATCCATCTGTCTCATCTGTATTTGCATCTGTCTGTCTGACTGTCCATACATCCACGTGACTGTCCTTCCATCCATTCGTCCATTAATCATTAAACCATCCATCCATTCATCCAACATAAAATCGTTCGTCCATCCATCCATCTATCATACATAAATCAATTCATCATACATAAATCAATTCATCATACATAAATCAATCCATCATACATAAATCAATCCATCATACATAAATCCATCCATCCATCCATCCATCCATCCATCCATCCATCCATCCATCCATCCATCCATCCATCCATCCATCCATCCATCCATCCATCCATCCATCCATCCATCCATCCATC
>CAIGQW010054063.1:10058591-10073680 GCA_903798125.1 Danio choprae | reverse complement strand
ATCCATCCATCCATCCATCCATCCATCCATCCATCCATCCATCCATCATCAGTCTGCAGTATCAAAAGCATATTGATTTATTATGTAGAATTGTAGCAAATTTCAACATTTCCTATCAACAAATTATATCAATAGATCACAATCATATTTATATAATTGTCCAGTTCTGCCCAGGACAGCTCTATGCTAGTTGGCCATTCTTTTTTTTCCAATTTCTTTTTTTTCTGACCATTTCCAAACCATTTTTCATCCACTCTTTGTAAACCTGACATGTAGCAGTAACAACTACTAAAAGGTCAACTACCCAGAGACAGTAATCAGGCATGTGGTGACTTACAGAGGCAGTTTAACCAGCCATCCATCAAGCAGCTTTATCAGCCCACTCCACCTAATGTAAACAGCAAACGCCGGGAAGGAGGGCAAGTAAGGCAGGGTACAGAATTAACACTCTCCAAGCACTAAATGAAACTAAACTTGGTGAGTTTTTTTCTTGGCTGTTTTTTTTTATATATATACCTCAGTGAAAGAACTAAGTTATGTAAGTTTATCTAGAATACTTATGAAATGTTGCGACACATATGTATATAATGTTTACGGCCTTATGATTTCCACTGTATAGGAGGAAATATATGAAATAACAGAATTGGAAAAAAATAGGATGAATTAATCAGAAGTAGGCCTTTACACTTAAATCAGATTGTGATATGCGCTAGCGTCTAAACTTTTAAAAAACTCGATATAAATGTAAATGCTGCTCATTCTGGAATGAATGGCATGGTTTCATATCCAGTACCAGAATACGACAGTCACTTTTCAGTCGATTTTACCATTTTAATAAAAAGCTGTTATATCATGAACTCTAAGAAATTTAAAGGTCATTTGGCACATATAAAAATGTGCCAAACATTTAAACATTTAAACATCAAACATTTAAAAAACATTAAAAAACGTTCTGTTTTTTAATAAAAACAAAATAAAAAACATTTGGCACATCATAAAGAGGAAGATGCAACAAAGAAGACCTAAGACAGTCGAGCACCTAGAAGCATGTATTAGACAAGAATGGGAGAACAATCCTATTGACTTGAGCAACGTGTCTCCTCAGTCCGCAGACGTTGGCAGACTGTTGTAAAAAGAAGAGGGGATGCCTTACAGTGGTAAACATAGTCTTGTCCCAACTTTTTTGAAATTTTTTAAACTTATTTTCCCTTAAAATTATACATTTTTACAGTTTAAACATTTGACATGTCATCTATGTTCTATACTGAATAAAATATTGAAATTGGGAACTTCCACATCATTGCATTCAGATTTTATTCACAATTTGTACAGTGTATTTATGAATACATATTTAGAAAAAAAATAATAATTAAATGGTTTATACTTTATGCCATCATCTGACCCCCCCCCCCCCCCAAAAAAAAAGTAATATATTACACAATATACATCAATGTTTTAGTTATACAATCAATTTTATCATGATGTTAAAGTATTGCTCAGCAAGCATATGCGTGATGGTGCGTTAGATCTAAGTATTCAAAGGCAGTAAGTTGTTAGGTTATATAAGGATCTGTCTTTTTTATGAAACATTTATTAAAAGATGGAGCTCCCTGGCTGGCGTAATGGCATTTGCATCATGGCCTTCAATGAGTTCATATCAGATCACAGTCTGGAATCTGTATCTCCTGTGATCTGGATCTTCAGTCCTCTGTCATTAACTGCTCATAAAACACACCATCCAACCTGTCAGACCCCATTAGATGAGAAACGGCTGTTTGTTTAACCCTCCTTTTACTTATTCCCCAAGTTATTTACTGTTATAAGTTATACTGCCGTTTTGAAGTAAAAACCGATTATATAAATACGATTATAATCATTTTATTCTGTATTAAGGAGACTGAAGCCTTGAGTCCTGAGTAAGGAGAAAGAGGGAGACTTGCTCATTAGCACAGACTGTTTTAGAGACTGTTTCAGACGAACTGATTATTCTTTTTCATGCTGCCTTCAAAACGGCGTTTTAAAGCATTCAATTAAGGGCAAGAAGAAAGTAGGAAAACAGAAGAAGAGAGGGAAACAGAGTCTGCTTTCTTCTAGCCAATTAAAAAGTTTTAGTGTGTGTTTGGGAATGCAGAAAACAGTGACAAACTCACTGCAAGAAAAATGAGGTGGAAAGCCTTACTCAGCTGCACCTGCTGCAGTTTTTATACCGAATGTATGCACGGTGTCAACATATATGTCAAGTATTGCTTTTTTTAACACACACAACATACACACTCGTGCATGATTTGGCTTACGCACACAGGTGCAGTGTCAATGCTCCACTTTAAATTTATGTGGCCTTTGTGCAATTTTGGCTCTCTTTGCACTTTTTATGACACACACGGTAAAGCAAACAGTCATCATTAACAAACACCATTGCACCCTTTTTTTTCTTGTTTATGGCCCTTTGCTGAATTAAACGTAATCTGCTTCTCTCTTTCGGTTTCTCCTGGTCTCCCTCTTGCCCCTGCTCTCGCTCAGTTGCATGTTTAACAGGAACTCTGGCTTGTAAAGCTGTGTTTATAGATCCCGCATGTTTGATTGTATGGGACTTTATGGCTTTGACCTTGACTGAGCAGGAGGGAGAGGTGGACCTCCTATAGTACATGAGGCGACATTGCACATCTGCATGTTTTTGGTCATGTGATGAAGATTAGAGGCGGGTCTAAAAGGGCTTTACTGCTGACCCAGATTCAAATCTAATGATCATTCCAATTCATTTGACTGATTCAAGTTTTTTTTTTTATGTTTAAGAACTCTTTAAAAAATGTGTTTGGTTTTTGGGTGTATTATGTTTATTTATGTGTTTGAATTGTATTATAGGAACTTGATCTTTGCTCTGACAACTTTGGGTGTTGAACATTTGTATAAAGTGACTTCCGATGCTATTTTTAGCAGTTTTAGTCAATGTACTGTCTGGTTTATGGAACAAATTCTAAAATTTGAGTAATTGAAAAAGTTTCTGTTTCTGTTCTGTATTGATTTATTTCTGCTGATACTTCTTGTTTTTGTCAATGCGAAAATGCATATAGCCACATAGAACATATAATATTATGTTAAGGTCAATCATAGATCATCTGACCCTCATGTCATGTATGAGTGGTTAGTCATATGTGCTGTCTCATGATCATTTTTTAACAGATTTCATTCACATATTGACAGTGTGTCTATTAAAAATGTTTCCTAATAAACTCACTAAAATCCTTGATCCCCAGATAAAAAAAAAAAAATTAGAACGATTAGAAAAAATAAAAATAAAACCCCTAAATCACATAAAACTTGGAAACTGACCATTTTATGGCAGAAATATGTACTTTAGTCAAAACATTTTATTGGCTTTTTAAATATTAGACTTGCATGATTTATCAATCGCAGATAGCAAATTAAAATGTTAAAACAATGCATCTATTTTTTTCTTATTAAACAGGACATTTATGTAAATGTTGAAATGTGGCTGGCCGTGGGAGAAATGTAAAACTTGTTCCTCTCCAATGAATAAACCATCATTTAAATGCATAAATGATTAAAAGCAAAGTTTATAAAACTTTGCCTTGTTCTACTTTATGCGGCATGATTATGTGGTTTGAATAAAGATGTACTGTAATAATATGTATTCCAAAATAACACACAAAGACCTTTTTTACACCATTCTAGAGCTTGACAGTGCTAGTTCCTATTTACTTTTATTGTAAAAAAAGTGCAGCATGAACTTGGCTTTAAACAAACAAACAAACAAACAAACAAACAAACAGACAGACAGACAGACAGACAGATAGAAAAAGTAAGTGAGTAAATGAGTAAATAAATAAATAAAAAATAAACAAATCAAAGCTTTAAATTTTACAATTAAACATTCGGGAAAAAAAGTCAGAACTTTCTGTTTTGGTTTCACTACCTATTCAACAACCATCCACCAATTTGGAGGTATAAAGTACGATATGAGCAGCTTCTCTTTCATTAGTCGTAATCCTCTTGAACTCATTGTTAATCATTGGAGGCTAATTATTGTGATTAGCTCCAGCAGTCCCACCGCGCATCACCATTGTTTTGGTAATAACCTCCTTGACAACATTTACATACACTAAACTTGACTCTATTCACAATAAAGGTGAACACCCACTCACACTCACAGGACAAGCTGATGAAAAGGCCTGTTAGACTGGCCAATATGTGAACAGCTAGTCCAATGAAAGATGATAGGCCAGCTGAGCATTAACTAATGCAGAACAAATGTCCTCTTGGCTTCATTGTCAAGGCTTGTGTCATACACTAGCCATGCGCACTATATAGGCAGGTCGGATGCGCCGTTATTTGAGCCGTATCAGTATAGGAATATCATGCAGCATCACGCCTCTGTGATCGTGCTTTCTCAAGCTTTGAGCTTAAGCCGCCTGATCCTTTTCTTTCTCTTCACACACACAATAAAACTATCTAATTCCCCTTTTTGGTCCAGAGCCATCCATTCATAGACTGATTCAGAGGGCATGTGCCACGTCCGTTTGTGTTTGGGGAGAGCACTTGGTAACTGTGAGCATAATAGATACCAAAGAAACATCGATATACACTTACGCATACTCTTCTGTCAGCAGATCTCTTTGTGAATTTGCCACCATAGATCAGTTTACACTTACGACGCCTTTGGAGAGGCGGCCAGACTGCTTTTCTTGTAGAAAGAATTAGGGCTGGGGCAATATAAAAGAGAAATTGGTCTCTCTTTTTTTTTGTCCTCCACGCTGTGCATCTAGAAATTTCTATTCAACTCTAACTGATATCACGTCTCTCTTTGTATTCAGATACTTTTAAGCCAATAAACTCCATTAAAGTCTTTAGTCCAGTAATTCAGTAAATAAATACTTTAAAACTATCACTTCAAAATAGCAGTCATGAAAAAAAAAACAGGTTACATTAGAGAGACTGGTGAATTATGGAAAAAGGTCTGGATGCAGACTGGGTGCAGTTGCAAGCTGAGACTACATGCAATGCTTTTAATGCATACGCTTAACCCCGCCCCTAACCCTACCCCTCACAATGACGTCTCTAGCTCTATTGAATGCATGTGCCTGAGACTACATTTCTGAGACTGCGTACCTCAGCTTGCATGTGCAAGTCTGCATCCAGATTGGAATTATGAGCACATTTCAGCAAACTGTTCTTTCTAGTGTAAGTTGAAATATAATGAACGTTTTTGTATACAGTAAGGCATAGCTGAATAATAAAAAAGTTGACATACCATGAGCCTAAAACACCATTGTTTCCTTTGTGTAAACACCATTGTTTAAATTCTGTAAGTGTAAAATATCGGTGACAAACAGGTCAATTGGAGCAAAACACATTTACGTTGCACATGGGATAATTAATATGCAAGCCGCAGGCTGCATTTGATTGGCCATAGCATTTCTTTGTGAGATTACAACAATAATCCTGTTTTTCCTTAGTTCTCAATGTAAATAAGCTTCTATTAAAGATACTATGTATATGAGATAATTATTTTGAAAACAGGAGAGACGGGGAGACTAAAGACATTTTTACATTGTTTTCTGTATATTGCTAAGCAACGTGGACAGACACTTAATGGGGGTGGCAGTGTGCACACACTCACTCACAGAAAACCTTTAGAAACCAAATTGAAACCTTTTTAATCTTTAATTTTAAAAGGCGCAATGTAGCAGAGCACGATGGGCTTGAAGGAGAAGTTCTCAGCCAGCCATCTGTTCACATTGCGTCTGAATGCGAAATACAGGATATGGATTGCGCATTTATTTAGCGCCACCCCAAAGAGGCATACAATCTGCTGTGCAAGTTTGTAATGAGGCAACAAACACATAAAATGATGAGTGTGTGCATGTTTATGCATCATGTCATATCACTTAGCTCTCACTGTGATTTCGCTGGAGTAAACGGGCAGCAATACACTTAATAGCTAATCTATTTATGCAGAGGTTGATATTAATTCTTGCCTGTTTTTCTATACGTTAAGCTTCAAAATACAACTCTAAGAACATGTACATCTCTGTCTGCCCCTTTTGTATAGTATAACTATAATTTAGCCTGTATTTCATCCACAACTAAGGGGCAAAATAGGTTACTCTGGTGTGTTAAGGATATCTCACTCACTCTTTACAAACATCTGTATTCTGCTCCTTACATTTTGCTTAAGCCGCCTGATCCATTTTAAAAGCCAATTTACGACTCGCAAGGGCTCTTCCACCTGAGCATTTGAATGTGCAACTAAAAACTAGTCCAGAGCCCCATCTGCTGTTAAAAACTAAGCTCAGAATCGATTCAAGAGATAATAGCAATGCATTTTGAAAATCTCCGAATTGATGAAGATTTGATTTCTCCAACTAATTTTCAACAGCAACAGCTTTAATTATAATCAAGATAAAGACAATTGCAGGAGTTAGAGTAGCTTATAGGACAGTGCCTCTGCCTTTAATTCTAGTGTGACCTTGTTGACCTGTGACAACAGCAGAATAAGACTAAATTTGAGTACCAATTTGTTACGTTGCCAAATCCTCAATTTGCTCGTATACGTCGACCTCCCTTGGTTAATCTCATTGGATAAATTTAGACGTGCATTGCAGCAGTCTCATCTGCATGCACGTCTAAATGCACAGTTTAAAGACTGCAATATTGACCTTTTATTTATTTTCGAGGGAGCTGAACATATAAATAATCCTGCTCGTCAGTATCTAGTGACCAGCGGAATGGTGAAAATCATTTTCTCAGTATCCCACATCTTAATCCAGATTATCGAGGCAGTCAAGGCCATGTGATTTACACAGGTTTTGAGACATTGTTGCTGTCAGAGAAGTGAAAGAGCAGCTCAGCACTGCACGTGACCTCCTGGGTCTGCAGAGAGAACGTGCTGGAGGGAAAGATGGGATTATGGCTCACATAATCTGAGCTGTTTCCTGGAAAGCCGCCTTGTTTTCTCTAGCGAGCCGGCTAGGCATGGAAGAGCTCATGGGAAGCTGCTCTCATGGGACAGACAACTAAGAGAAAGAGGGAGTGAGAGAAACTCGGCTTCATGCTAGATTACAAGGCGGATGTAATATAATGGTGTTTTTTCGATTTAATTTCAGTTCAGTTAAAGTCATTTATATATTAGTTTGTTTGAACTTTAAATAAAGAGGTGTTTTTTATGTTTGTTGATTTTGTTTTATTTTAGTTTGTTTTGCTTTGTCCAAAATTAGCATGATTCACAACATTATTTAAAACGTTTGATTCAAGATTATTTATTACTTATTTATAAAAGTTCAAATGCTATAGAAGTTATATAAAATATATATAAAACACATCCGAAAATATATGGGATGTCACAATTAATCATTTCTATGGTGCATTGCGATGCAGAGGAGGAACAGACCATAATGGTTGTGATGTACTGACTGTTTTATGATGCCATTTATCATTGAAGCATACCCTGGTAAGGGAGGGTAAGACATGTGCGAAAGTAGCATACTATGGCGAGGGAGATAAAATGCATGAGTGAGTAGCATGGCAAGGGAGGTGAGATTCTTGCATGAGTAGCATCCAATGCTAAGGAAGTGAGATGTGAGCAAGTAGCATTCTAAGGTGAGGGAGGCAAAATGCATGTGCACAGGTAGCATACTATGGTGAAAGAAGTTAAGAAGCTTGTGCAAGTAGCAAACTATAGTATGGAAGGCAAGATGTGTGCACGTGTAGCATTTGGTTAGAGGGACACAATGTGTGTATGAGTAACATACTGTGGTGAGAGAGACAAGACGCTTGTGCAAGTAGCATACTATGGTGAGGGAGGCAAGACGAGTGGATGAATAGTATACTATGGTGAGGGACACAAGACGTGTGGACATGTAGCATACTATGGTGAAGGACACAAGACTCTTCCTTGGCAAGGGAGGCAAGATGTGTGCTCCTAATATATTAAAAGTATATTGTATACATGTATACATGTCAAATAAATTTAATTTAAATTTGAGGATGCAGTACATCATCATCATGATGCATTGTAATATTATTGCATTGAACTGAATTTATGACATGCTAATTGTAATCAAACTGAACTGTGAGACTACTGCAGGTTCAAACCTCTAGGATATATCTAATTAACAAATTGAACAAATAAAAATGTTTTTTTTTAAATAAAATAAATAAAAAGAGCTCTGCGTTTATTGCCATAAATGCTAACTTTGATTCTCTCTTGTATTTCTGCAGACCTCATCCCATATTGCGTCACTGGCCATCTGTGTTGGAGAGTGAGGCGGGCCTGGTTTGTGGGCGTCGCTCCACAGAGCCGTCCGATGACTGTCTGACTCATCACAACCCGCGAATGACAGGCGTGCATTCGAGGGTGGGGCCCGCCTCAGTCTCACATGATTGGCTGCTGGATGGAAATAAGGTGAATGGAACACATGCCCAAGGAGCAGGACCCAAATCAATCAGAGGGAGAAGAGAAACGGTAAACGTGCACTAAATCATAATCTCGTGGTGTATAGTTGCTAGTACTCATTGCTTCTGTGTATATCGAATTTTGTTTCATGTAGCGACACTTCGGGAAACTCAGATTTTCTGGTCAATGCACACAGTCTCCTACATAATTCAGTTTTCCCGGTAACTGGCTCCATTTGTGTGTACATCTCACTTTGAGTGCGGTGCTGGCGCTACGCCGTGCTTTTGAGACCAGCCTTTACCTCACCATCTACTCCACACACACATTTTATATAAGGCCTGGAGCCGGCAGGAAAGTGAACCAAAGCCTTAGAGAATGCCTGTTACTGTCCAAAGTCAGCACACACTCAAGGCTTGCATACACATGCGCGCACAACACACACACACACACACACACACACACACACACACACACACACAGGTTTTTGGTTTAGCAGGACAGCACAGGCTGCCCCCTTACGTCCTAAAAAAGAGTTTACATTTGAGCCAATAGCAGGGCTTCTGCCAGTTAGCAAAACACATCAAATCTATGTTTAATGTGTGATCTGTCCTCAGGCGATTTTCTTTATTTAGCACATTTCTTGTTGCTTTTCCACTCCGATGACTACATATCCCGTATGGTTCGTTAAGTAGGGATGTTTTTCTAGTATGTCTCAATGCTTGACTAGTTGGCTAATTAGTGAGGCTGACCAGTCTATATAGACTGAACTTTTTCTTTTAATTGCACTACCATCAATATATAGCTACAATATAAATAAAGTGTTATTGTTATTGCACAAATATATTGATGTCACATTTATTTATTTTAATGTAACAGGTATTATAAAACTTGACAAAAGTTTATTTTTATATTTTTATATAAATGTTTAGGACAAGATTAGCTAATCAAGTCAACAAATGATTATTATTAGTAGTATTATTTTTATAATAATAATTATTATTATTATTATCATTACTCATATGCATACAAATCCTTATAAAATTACATTTGTATAATTTGTGTAACTAAAATACATATCAACTGAATAAATCTTAAAATTAAACCTTTGCATTAAAGTGTTAAAAGTGTTCAAATTAAAACTGAAAAATAAAAATGAAAGTGGCCTCACGGTGGCGCAGTGGATAGCACGTTCGCCTCACAGCAAGAAGGTCGCTGGTTCGAGCATCGGCTGGGTCAGTTGGCGTTTCTGTGTGGAGTTTGCATGTTCTCCCCGTGTTGGCGTGGGTTTCCTCCGGGTGCTCCGGTTTCCCCCACAAGTCCAAAGACATGCGCTATAGGTGAATTGGGTAAGCTAAATTGTCCATAGTGTATGAGTGTGAATGGGCGTGTATGGATGTTTCCCAGAGATGGGTTGCAGCTGGAAGGGCATCCGCTGCGTAAAACATATGCTGGATAAGTTGGCGGTTCATTCCGCTGTGGCGACCCCAGATTAATAAAGGGACTAAGCCGAAATGAAAATGAATGAATGAAAAAATGAAAGTAAAACTGAAAAAACACAAAAAAGCACATTAAAAAAATGCTAAACTAAGAAACTTAAAATGAACACTGGAATTATTAAAAAAAAGCTAACAAAAGCTAATAAAAATAATGCTATAAAAGTATAGAGCAAAAATGTCTTAGAAATTTACATTGTATATACTTTTTTTATTACATTTATGGGACATTCTACCAGAAACGTACATTATCTGTCCCTGAATTAAAACCTAAATACAGTGAATAAAAAGTATTTCATCACAAAAATGTCTAAAATGGACTGTTTTTGATTTCTGTTAGTTGTTTTGTAAAGGAAAATGTCATTCATTTGTTTTTTTTCTTCATTAAAAACACTTTACAAATGTACAAACCCTGTCATTGTCCTTGTCCTAGCCTAATTGAACCTACAGCTTTAATAGTTTTGTTATTTGTAAACTGTTATTCAGAAAAAAATACTTCAGAAATAGCAAGTTTAAGTTATCATTCACATCAATTGATTAAAAACATGAAATTAGAAATAAATTCTACAAATAAATACTACAAATATATACAGTAATACAAATAAATGTGCAATTGTCCCCATGTTTCTGTCAGTCCTGTCACATTTGCATTAAATTTAACATGAAATGAGTACAATACACGTTTAAGGCTAAGACTCGGAAGTGACATCATTTGATGGAGGAGAAGCTGACAGTGATCAAGGATGCATTCTATCATTGAATTGTATGATTTTATGCTTGTTTTGTATGATTTTCCGAGGACGACAAGCTTAAAGGTCAGGCCCTGTCACATTTTTTATAAGTGAAAATGTACGTTTCTGGTAGAATGTCCCTTATATGCTTATTTCTATGGAAAAAAAATTGTTTAAAATAATACACACAATGTATAATATACCTTTATGTTTGTTTGTATGTATGTGTATTTTTTACACCAAAACATGACTTAAATTGTCTATCTAGAAGTTTACCTTTTATCCGTTTACCCCCGGCTTAATGCATTATCCTTTAATTAGTCTATAAATGTTTTTCAAGATTAACGATTATTAAAAAAATCAATGATGCTTTTGGAGCAGGTGAAAACGACCAAACCCCCTCAGTCATTAGTTCTCGCATTTAATTACATAGAAGCATCATCATGAGCACAAGAGCTGCCACACAACAAGACCATACATCATGACTCCAACAGGACTCGCAGACCCGTGTTTACGTGTGTGTGCGTGCATATAGTAGACAAGACCCCAGGAATGCGGGGTCAGATTCCCAGCATGCTCACTCAAGAAGCGATTAAATGAGGGCCCTTCAGCTTAATTAAACTGAGACCACCTGTCAGTAGATTAGCTGATCACAGAGAACTGCATTCTGGTTAAATCAGAGAGCAGGAGCAGCAATTGCATACCTCTGTTCATCTTAATAGAGCTGATTTCTACACCTATGTTCATTACTTACTCTCCTGCTAACTGCCTCCCAATCAATGTCCATGGAGATTTAGATGTTTCTCTTTCTGTTAACTCTGTATGTTAAAGGGGAATTGTATAATTTCTACACAATTGGTGAATTACAAAAATAGTGTAACTTATCAGGCAATCAAAAATAAGAATGCAACAGCCCTGTGTTATAATTCAAAATGCTCATTAGCCAATCAGAATCATTCATTCATCATCACATAATTCTAACTTTTTTCTAACGAATTTTCACTGGCCAATCAGAATCAAATATTTGACAGCAACATAATGTAACTTCCAAATATTCATCAGCCAATCAAAAGAAAGCATTCAACAAACTCTCAATGTAACTTACAATGTTTATCAGCCAATTAGAATCAAGCATTTGACATCACAGAATTTTAACTTTGAATGTTCGTCAACCAATCAGAATCTAATATTCAACAGCCACATAATGTACCTTTTGAATGTTTATCAGCCAATCAAAAGAAAGCGTTTAACAAAACTGCATTATAACTTAGAATGTTTGTCAGCCAATCAGAATCAAGCATTCAAAATCACAGAATTCTATCTTAGAATATTCACTGGCCAATCAGAATTAAGCATTCAACACTCCCATAGTGTAACTTAGAATCTTCATCTGCCAATTAGAATCAAATATTCAACAGCACTATAGTTACTTTGAATGTTCATCAGCCAATCAAAATGAAGCATTCAACAAATCCGCCTTACAATTTAGAATGCTCATCAGCAAATCAGAAATAAGCATTTAACAGCACCACAGTATAACCTAGAATGTTAATTGACCAATCAGAATCAAGCATTCGACAGCCCCATAATGTAGCTTAGAATGTTCATCTGCCAATCAGAATAAAATATTCAACACCATTATAGTTACTTTGAATGTTCATCAGCCAATCAAAATGGAGCATTCAGCAACCCTGCAGTATAACTTGCAATGATCATCAGCCCATCAGAATCAAGTATTCAACAGCCCTGCAATATAGCTTGCAATGATCATCAGCCAATCAGAATCAAGCATTCAACAGCCCTGTAGTATAACTATATAATTGAGGCATATTTCACTACATGGAGTGTTCCAAACCCAATCACTTTATTTAGGCGTAAAGTGATGTTTATTGGCACTAATACAGCCATGTTAATTTCAAAGCGCATCGTTTAGTTTGTGCTAAATGAATTGTATCAGGGCGTTCCACAGATGTCCAGGCTTATTACAACTTGAGACGTGTGGAGAACTAGCAGGCATGTTCTCAGTGCTTTTCTGTGTTTATAGAAACACCACATGCCTGTTTGAGTCAATGTACAGTGGTGGTACGAAGAAGTGAATCCTCAAACATTGTTTTAATCTGATCTGATTGACGTCACGCTACTGGATGTTCACCGTTTACTTTAAAAAGCTCTGTGATTTGCATAAAGTTAATTGACAGGATTTTCCTGCTGTTTGCCGTGCTGCATGTCTATCCTCCTGAAGCTGTAATCCACTTTAATCAGACGCACAGAGTGCCTGCAGAGAGATGAACACTTCACCCTGTCAGAGAGTTTACTCAGAGTTCAGGAGTTTGCCATTTCATGTGTCTATTTATTTACTTGTTTTCCAATTGTTTTGTAACTCAGTTTTAGTAGCTAAATATGAGACTTAATTAGATTTTGCATGATGCTGATCACAATTTTTTCATAATGTATGCTAAGAACTGATTAGATTATTCTTCATCATGTCATTATACTGTATGACCCTGAACCACAATACCAGTCATTTGGGTACATTTTTTGGAAAATCAGATTTATACATCTGAAATATGAATAAATAAGACTTCTATTGATGTATGGTTTGTTAGAATATGATAATATTAACTTGGATACAAATATTTGAAAATCTGGAACGTGTGGGTTAAAAATATATAAATATTGGGAAAATCAGCTTTAATTTAATTTTTTTTTCCAAACTCCAATCTTAGCAATGCACAAGGCTAATCAAAAATTTACTTTTTCATGAAAAGTTTCCATGTACTTTTTCCCTACTGAGCCGTAGATTTGCTATCAAATCAAAATAAGGAATACAAAAATGAGTGTCATTAGTCATATCACAACACTGTCATATCATTTTAATTCATTCATTCATTCATTTTCTTTTTGGCTTAATCCCATTATTAATCTGGGGTCGCCACAGCGAAATGAACCGGCATTTTAATTCAGACATTTATTTTTATTTTATTTTTTAATTAATAGCTGAAATCAATGCTTTGCTTTTTAACAACCAATGGGGGTAAATGGTGTGCTTTGAGTGAGAGGAAGCAGGAAACATGTATATGTTTGTTTATGTTGGAAAATTTTATTTGAAACAAGTTTCTTAATCATTCTTACAATTTTGTTTGTAATATATTTGACTGATGTTGCTTTTTAAATGCATGTTATAAGCAGCTCAAACTCACAGCACTTGTAGAGATTGACTTTTTAGATCATTTGCTGTAAACCAAGCTGCTCAGAGGGAAAAAAATCATTCGCTGCATAAATGTCTTTTTAATTTGATTGTAAAGATGACATGTGAGCATTATATATGAGAATTATACATGTGAGAATGCTACTAAAATATGAGAGTGGGGAAAATAGGTATTGAACACATCACCATTTTTCTTTGTTGACTTAAAATTTTAATTGTAACAACCAAAGAAATCTATATATGCAAAGAAAACAAAATAGTTGATAGTTGATAGACGAGACCCACAGAACCATCAAGATTTTTACACTCTGTTGAAGTCTGTGATGAAAATCATACCTGAGCAATGCATGACTTCATTCTCCTTACAAGAGGTGTCTTTAAGCTGCCATCACCAAAAAAGCTTTTTATATAAAGTATTAAATACAAATCAGTAGTTCAGTACTTTCTCCTTGTATCAAAAATGTAATTATTACAATAACACATATATCACATTATTTTCAGAATTTTTGTTTTGTTTTAATTTTATGTTTGTATTGTTTGGGTTTTTACCAAAATCTGGTTCATTTCCATGTAAACAACTCCTTTAGAAATATTATTTAAAGGAAAAAACATGACATGTTCAATGCCACTGCGATACCACCGTGTCGCACTATATATATATATATATATACACACACACACACACACACACACACACACACACACACATACACATTTTTTTATGTTACAGCCTTATTCCAAAATAGATTATTAATTTTTCAGAAAATTCATTTCACTCAAAATTCTACACACAATACCCCATAATGACAATGTGAAAAAATATTTTTTTTAATTGTTGCAAAGTTATTAAAAATAAAAAACCTGAAAAATCACATGTACATAAGTATTCACAGCCTTTGCCGTGAAGCTCTAAATTGAGCTCAGCTACATTGTTTCCACTGATCATTCTTGAGATGTTTCAGCAGCTTAATTGGAGTTCACCTGTGGTAAATTCAGTTGATTGGACATGATTTGAAAAGGCATACGCCTGTCTATATAAGGTCCCAGGGTTGACAGTGCATGTCAAAGCACAAACCAAGAATGAAGACAAAGGAAATGTCTGTAGACCTCTGAGACAGGATTATCTCAAGGCACAAGGCTGGGGAAGGTTAAAAAAAAATGTTTTGCTACTCTGAAAGTTTCAATGAGCACAGTGGCCTCCATCATCCGTAAGTGGAAGATGTTTGGAACCACCAGGACTCTTC
>CAIGQW010054063.1:9954486-9993591 GCA_903798125.1 Danio choprae | reverse complement strand
ACATATACATACATGGACACACACACAAACATACACATATGTATATGTGTGTGTTATAATTTGAGTGTGTTAAAATGTGTTATTTTATTGTGTTATTTTATATATTTTTATTAATATGGTTTATTATTTGTATTTTTTTGTGCTTTTTATTGTTTAACTGTCATCTGAATTAATAAATATAAGACGTCAGTGAGCCTAAGCGTATGTACAATTTTTCATTTGTGCCTTTAAAAATCATTAAGCACAAACTTTGCCAAATTGATCCCCAATTACATGAATCTGTGAAAATCTGTGATTTGAGCATCCCAAGGCTACTAGTTGGCAATGCTGTTTTGGAAAGCGATGTGCACAATGTTGTTGTTTTCACTAAATCTCATTACTCTTTTTTTTTTCATTTACTCTTTCTTTGTTTGTTTATAGCCAAAATATATGACAAAAAAACTGATGACATATTGAATAATTCAGAAACTGAAAAAAGACAAACTCTAATGGTCAAACATGATATTTGTACCTCTTTGGTCCTGCTTAGCCCCATCCACAGCTTGAGTCGTTTAATGAGAAACTGTACCATCTCGTAGTCTTGTGGCTCCATGGAAGGTCGGTAAATATCTGCTTGTACCATTTGGTACGTTTGAATCAATATGGCAGCACATAGGCACCCCAGTACCCAGAATCCAATACCCACAGCAAACAGGCAGTACAGAGGTCCCACCACCGGATGATGCTCACACAGCCGTTGCAACCCTTTGCGACCCCTTAACAAACACAGCAGAGAGGAGCTCGCCTGTCTCAGTGTCCTAAAGCCCTCCACGGATCCTGAAAAGAGCTGAAAGAGATGAAGGCTAAATCAAACATGATGCACAGTAATAATACAGTAAAAATCCTAAATACAAACACTGTATACCATGATGCCTATGTGAGAGAACAAGAGCAACAGGAGGAACAATAGGAACACCACACCGCAGATCTGAGGAAATACCTGCCGAATAACCCGTCCCATCACCAACCATCGTCTAACAAACCGCAAGATCCCCACCATCTGTAAAAACACATCTTTCAATATCTGCACTTTAAGACCCAAGCATTACATTTCCACAATGAATTCAAGTCAACTTAAAACTTTGCATTGTAGATCGTTGTTTTAGTGGTGTTAACAATTTAATTGTATTTATTTTTACAGTGAGATGTAGTAGAAGAGATATGCAAGCTCAGGCGAAGTTTTAAACACTAGCCTGTGAATTCATAGTACATAAGGTTAAATGAGCAACAGGAGACCGATACATCATGGTCTGACCTTTTTGTATATAATTATATTGTGTCTTTGTTTTTTCAAATTCTGAATAATGGTTAAATACTATGAACTTAAAAGATGTTAACTTAAAAGTATATCACATTCTATAATAGTCCACCTGTAAACAAAGCCGTTGTGACTCCAGACATCATATAACAAGAAAGCTAACATGCTTACAACTGAGACAATTTTTCAAAAACATGATGTTCACTGCATAGACTAGTAATGTAAATGGAAACACACCAGTCTATTATTGTAGGGACATCAACATGTCTATACATGTACAGTATATGCCCCATGAATAAATAATGAACAACCAAAAACATTATTGGTTGCTGTATATGTTGGTCAGAAAGCCTCTAAGACAGACCTCATTTATAAAATGTTTCTAAATTCATACTAAGATTGTTTCACTAAAGTGCATAAGTGCAATTCAGTTCGCAATTTAACGTGTACACAAAAACCTACCTGTGCCTCTCTTCCAGATGTGACATTTATAAATAGCAAATTATCTTGAAATTGTACACAACTGAATGCTGTCAGATCTCTGCCTAGTAAACACACCCTATTTAATATCAATGCCATATAAAAGAACAGGCCAATATCCAAGAGTCTGAACAAGAGTTTTCAGAGTCTGAAATTGAGGTTTTGTTGGCGGAATAATTGGTCCTTTGATTTCATATCATAAAAAAAATATATATTATTACACAGTTATGCTCACTGATCTAAAAAAAACTTGCATGTGATTTGGAATTTCTTTATATTTACAGTTTACTAATGCTGCTCAAATGTGCCATTAATATACTGACGCAAAAGTATATTTTGTACAAATATAACGAATGTAAATGACAAGGCTGATGTCTCTTCATTTATTTGATTTATTTAGATTTAGATTTTTTTATTGTGGATTTTATGCATTAAGACGTAAAAGTTTCAAAGTTACAGTAAACAGAATGTCTAATGGGGACCATCATAACAAAGTGTAACCAAAGGTTGACAAACCGTTTCTTCATTTCAGAATAATACCTTGAGAGCCAAGAGGGTTAATAATATTGCTGAGAGCTGATTGGACTTTCTGGCCAGTGTGGCAGCGCTATGGAAGTCAGCAAAAGAGGAGGGCAGTGAGCGATGTCTAGAGATGCAGACTGTAGTCGTGTAGAGGAAATACAGACGTAGAACAGCAGCTGCCAGAGTCAGAAGAGCCAGCAGTGTCTGAAACCAGCACCAGGCCTGCCTCAGGTATTGACTTGGCTTCCTGATCAAGGCCCGCACTTCAGTACTCACAAAGCTTAGGGCGAACAGCAGAAGCACAACCTAGAGAGATGACAGCTGTTAACATGACAACAAAAAAACAATCCTGTTTAAATTGTGAGGTTTTCTTCTATCATAAGTTAGTCTTGTAGGAGAGCCAGTACCGTCAGAGTGACATGCAAGTCTGGACCAGATAGTGGAGAGATGTGAAAAGGCTGGATGGAGATGAAAGCAAGGATTCTGCCTGACTGTGTTTGATCCAGGAGAATAGAGACTGGTGCCAAGATGCCCGTCTGTTTATGATACTGAGTGAACTCGATCAATACAGCCTTTGTACTGTTGGAGAAAATGTAAGACAGTTACTAAACACATTAATCTGATAAGCATGATGAGTTCTGTAACTAATAAATACAGGTGTGTGTGTGTGTGTGTGTGTGTGTGTGTGTGTGTGTGTGTGTGTAGGAAAGTCTGGAGAGACATGGAGAGAACTTGGGCATTTTATTCTGTAGCAGAGGTGTCCAAACTTGATTCCAAATTGCCCCTTTCCTGTAGTATAACTACTTTAATATTTGTCTCAACACAACTGTGTGCAAGTTTTCAGTATGCCTAGTAAGACACTGACTAGCTGGATCAGGTGTCCATAGTTCGGTAACTCCATGTGGGTTTCTTAGCCATAACTTTATTGGCAGGGATTTTCCAGAGATTTTCAGTCAGGTTTAGATCAGGACTCTGGGCTGGTCATTTCATTATTCAAATGTTTGCTGTTTTAAGGGCCTGTTTAAACCATGTTGTTTATGGGGGCTCATTGTCTTCATAAAATATGTTGGCTGATTGGGCGGTGAATGCTGTGGTGAAACAGGATTTGAATTGTCGGGACAGGCTATTTATGGATGCTTCTGGAAAAAGATGGGAGGACGAGTGTGGAGCAGGAAAATTTGGTGTGGTGATGTGGACACGTTACTCTAGATGGAAGTTTTGTAGCAAGCATAGACTGTTAATCATTGAAGGGGCGGATACGAGTGGTACAAGGTTAGCCTGAGGCTGTTGACTATAGTGGGAATGTCCCTTATTTATGGCAGGACTGGCACAAGTACAATATCCCAAAAATTGATGATGGAGGAGCCTGAGGAAAGGGAGTGATGAGTTGAAGGGAGATGTAAGGGAGATGAAGGGAGTGTAAGTCACAGACACTCCATACAATCACACACAACATTCATTCACTCATTTTCCTTTCTTTATTTTTCCTTTTTGGCATCTCACCTTTAACTCAAATGATTTTGTGATTATTTGTTTTACTATAAATACAAATAAATAGGAGGAATATATAATGTTTATATATTATAAAAAATCATGACAATTATAATGGGCTTATGACAATCATGTTTATGTCAGATTTATGACAATGTATGCTGTCTTGGTAATGTTAAGTTGCCATGACAAAGAGAAAGACATGATGTATTTGGTTATTTTGAAAGTTATCATAACAAAGACATCTCAAACAATGTCATTTTTGGATTTAAAATCCCATAACTGAGCGAATGACACTTAATGACAGCTGTCATAAGAATAAAAGTGCTGGGTTGTGGCTTGAAGGGTATCTACCACATAAAACATATGCCATATTGGTGGTTCATTCCACTGTGGCAACCCCTATTAAATCAGAGAGTAAGCCAAAAGATAATTCTATTGTCCTCATTTATAAGTTCCTTTGGATAAAAGCATCAGCAAATGGTTTAATGTACCGAAAATGGGTTTAATTAGAGCACAGGAGCAGGACCTGTAGGCCCTCCAGAAGCAGGATTGGACACCCCTTGTCCTATAAGGATATTTTGTGAATAAAGGTGTCTTCATACCCTGTTGTCATCCACCTCTCTGTTTGCAGGTCTGACAGGATCTGTCGTGTGGATTCACTGTTGTTCCCAAGCACTAGTTCCTCTGTCTGACTTAATGCACATAATTCTCTCTTTTGCCTTTAGAGAAGAGATTGTAATCATTTGTGGTAAAAAAAAACTGCACTGAGGGAACCGTTATTGTATTCTTTAATATAGTGCTGCACAACAACTTATTCACAGATTGGCAGCCTTTCTCTCTCTGTGTTCTGTTATCTCTCACCATGTTGACAGCGCTGGAGTGTTTTGGCTGTGGGCTGTGGAGGTCTGCTGTCCAGGGTTGGCATGTGATGAAACATGAGCAGTCAGCATCAAAGAAAGTCGACCAGACTGGAACTGGTCTCTGATGTCTTGACTGCAGACTTTGAGAGGTGGAAAAATTCAACTTCTACAAAAGGTTTGAATTTATGTATAAAATCTATATATGCAAATGATCAAAAAGCTAGAAAGTATAGCTCTTACAGTCTTGAAAATGAACTTTTTGTAGTCTTGCAGGGCCAGTTAATAGAAGAGAAGGGTTTTCATATAAGTGCGATATTAATTTCTCATCTATCCACTGTTCTGCATTCATCCATCTGAGGAAAAAATAAATAAATTGTAAAACTACTTTCACTGAATGATGACTATTCAAGTTTGCTATTTAATTAAGTTTTGCTATTCAAAACTATTTCAAAAAAGTCGCTTACAAATATACACATACAGTATATAGGAATATATACTATTAATATCGCATTGTAGAAACTTATTAAATGTAATATAAATAACATAATCAAGATTATATTGCGGGGCCTCACAGTGGCACAGTGGGTAGCACGTTTGCCTCACAGCAAGAAGGTCGCTGGTTCGAGCCTCGGCTGGGTCAGTTGGCCTTTCTGTGTGGAGTTTGCATGTTCTCCTTGTGTTGGCGTGGGTTTCCTCCGGGTGCTCCGGTTTCCCCCACAAGTCCAAAGACATGCGGTATAGGTGAATTGGGTAAGCTAAATTGTCCATAGTGTATGAGTGTGAATGGGTGTGTATGGATGTTTCCCAGAGATGGGTTGCAGCTGGAAGGGCATCCGCTGTGTAAAACATATGCTGGATAAGTTGGCAGTTCATTCCGCTGTGGCGACCCCAGATTAATAAAGGGACTAAGCCGAAATGAAAATGAATGAATGAATGATTATATTGCGATTTAGAGTAGTAAAATAATATGTCTGAATGGTATCAGTGCATTAACAGATTGAGAAAATCTGGGCTAATTTATGTACAAAATATAGGAAATCTGTGGAAATCTGGCCATCTGTACAGTTTGTTGCTACTTAAAAATTTGTAAGTTGAATCAAATGGATTGTACAAGTCATTTATATTGTATTAAACTGACTTCAAGCTAAGTCTTGTGTAATTTAAAATATGACTTTGAATACTGTTAAACTAATTTTAAAAATATTTTTGTGGGTTTTTTTTTTATTTGTTTTTTATGATTAAAACACATTAAAGCCTGTCTTCACTACAGAAGCGTAAAACAAATATGTTACTGAATTCACATGGAGTGTTTTGGGTTCCCTTTTTGGACCTTGAATGTCTCTGGACCATTACTGTCTATGGAGGATGAGAGAGCTCTCAGATTTAATTTAAAAATATCTTAATTTGGGTTCCAAAGGTAATTGAAGGAGATTGGAATGACATAGGGTTTCATTTAGGGGTGAACTAATCCTTACAATTTGGAAGAAAGCAACAATGTTACACATAACACATAAATATTTTTCTCTTATTTGTTTTCTATTGCTGTACAGTATATACAATAATTATTATTATTTCTTTTGGATGGATGTAAACGCATTGTTAAACGTATTGGAGACCTCCAAGCTCACCTTTAGGGTGGGAGAATAGGGGCATAATAAAGAAAAAAAAAATCAAGATTTTGAGTAAAATATCAAATTACTACTATTAATTTTAAACAAGCCACTGGGATGTCTAGGACATTTAAAAAGTCTGTTTCATTACAACACGGGTGTAAGTGAATAATTGGCTTACCCTGATAATTTCATGAGACCAGGCTTCCCTGCTGAAGCTGAGATCAGTGTGTGTTTAATGACGGAGTGAAGCCGTGTACTGTCAGCCAACTGCACATGTTCCTGATAGTTTACCATCAGAACCACCAACAGGAAGAGCATATACACTAAACAGCTCTGATCAACAGCACAAAACATAAATCAGAAAAACATTTAAATAAATATTGACATCCATTATGTTCAGAAGGCAGGATTAATCCGTTCGTTATTGGTCTCTGATGAGTAAATGTGGGTGTGGTCTTTGCTCACCCTCATTAAGGTTCTAAGTGTTCTCAGTTTTCGTGCTTCCTCTTTAGCCTGCAGCAGGCCGTATCCACAGAGAGGATGTACTTTATCCCTAAAGTCCTCCTCTGTCCTTCTGACCTCAGTCTCCTGAGCCAAACGCTCCTCCACCTCGGGGTCCACCGGTCGCACCACAGTAGCCAGATATAGTGCCTGAATGCATATCTGCATCAAAAGACAGAGACAAAGACAACTGACATCAAGAGTAAAGATACTTTTGAAGAAGCAATATTTTCACATCTTTTAGTATTATTTTTTCTGTGTGGAGTTTGCATGTTCTCCCTGTGTTGGCGTGGGTTTCCTCCGGGTGCTCCGGTTTCCCCCACAAGTCCAAAGACATGCGGTACAGGTGAATTGGGTAAGCTAAATTGTCCATAGTGTATGAGTGTGAATGGGTGTGTATGGATGTTTCCCAGAAATGGGTTGCAGCTGGAAGGGCATCCGCTGCGTAAAACATATGCTGGATAAGTTGGCGGTTCATTCCGCTGTGGCGACCCCAGATTAATAAAGGGACTAAGCCGAAATAAAAATGAATGAATGAATAGTATTATTTTATTTGTACTGTCAATCAATTACACAAATTAACAAACGAATAGTTTGTTTGTTTTGGAATTAATCATAATTAATCAGCCATTGCATTAAAATGTGTAAAATATATTTTCATGTTGTAATTGTATTAAATTGTACTGTATCTCCAAATAAAATGCACATTGCTTTAGGATTTTCTGACAAGTCTAATAGTGAATTTTAGAAAAGAAATCTACAAAAATCCAATAAGTTAAACATTTTGGTGCTGTCAGAAAGGACATGAAATGTGGAATTATTGTTTGTTTTATTCACAGAATTTAAAAAAGAGCTATAGTATCATACATTTTGTGTAGTCACACTGCAACAATAATTTTCTTACTTAGATTGTTGTCTTGTTTCTAGTCCAAATATCTAAAAACATAAATAAATCAAGAAGCATTTTTCTAGACAAGTAAAAAAAAATTTTTTTTTCAAAAATATTAAGTCAAAACTAAGTGGATTTTTCCTTACAACAAGCTAATTAATCTGCTAGTGGAGTAAGTAAATTAATATTGTTTCCAGTTTGAAATACGTTTTTTTTTTTTTTTTTCCCACTGGCAGATTATTATTATTATTATTATTATTATTTTGTTCTAGTGTGATAAAATAACTCAATTCACTCCTTACTGTCTTTTTGCATATGTTCATGCTTGAATAGTTTAGAAGCAATTTCATTAAATCGTGTTCATTTGCTGTTAAATACATGTAATTAAAATGGCGTTGAAACGTTGGTATATATTTTCTAAATGCTAAATATTTGTAAAAAAAGTTCAACTCACTGCTAGTGGTTCCAGCAGCAGGGCAGAAGTGAGGAAGGCTGACAGTGTGGACACCAGCCACATGAGAACCACAGAGCTGGAGAACCTGCTCCCGTACAGCCCCACCAGAGCTAGACACGTTCCCAGCAGAGCAGCCACCAGCAGATGGACCACACGCAGAACCCATGATGGAAAATACAAGCCTGGTACACCACGAACTACACCTTAAGGACAGACCATATAATAATTAGAGATTTATTTACAGATAAAACAATGAAAAATGTGTTTATATATTTTGTGATATTTCATCTGAGATTTTTTTTGTATTTTTATTAGATGTACATATATATTAGAAGTCTTGTACATATAAGCACTGTTTATACAGTAAGTGTTTGGGGCTAGTAAGATTTAACTATTTATTGTTTTTAATTTGCTTATAATGATGGTCCCCTTTAAACGTTCTACTGATTCTAAGTAATTATTCATAGAGCAGTAGTACAATAAGGTTCTGTTAGTTTTTGTTAGTTAATGTATTTACTAACATGAACAAATAATAAACAATATATTTATTACAGTTTTTATTCATCTTTGTTAATGTTAGCAACAAAACAATAACAGTAGTTCTTATTAACTCAAGTGCATTAGCTATTGTTAACAAACAATATAAAGAAAGAAAGAAAGAAAAAAAATTACTCACTACTTACTCATCCACAAGTGGTTATAAATCTTTATTAGTTTCTTCTTCTGTTAAACACAAAAGAAGATATTTTGAAGAAAGCTGAAACATGTTACCATCGACTTCTATAGTAGGAACTAGTTATAGGTTTCCAGTTTTCAACAAAATATCTTCTTTTGTGTTCAACAGAAACTCAAACAGGTTTGTAACAAGCTAAGGAAGAGTAAATAATGACATAATTTTCATTATTGGTTGAACTATCCCTTTAACACCTAAGCCATAGTTTTGACTTTACTATCATTATCTAAATTGATGATTTCAAAATCATAATTTCTCGCTCTGTGCTTAATGTAGGCTTACCAATGCGTGAGTTGGACACAGTGCTTATGGAGTCGGGTGGGAGACTAGGGAGAAATGTGCTGGCCTCACTGAGCACTGAAAGTGAGGAGGAGGACTTGTGAAATCCTGCTTCATATGTAGGTGTATCCACACTCAGATCAGACCACTCGCCACACAAGCTACCCTGGCTGAAAGACAAAACAAAGAGAGCCTATGGTATACTGTGTGTTGGTCAGTGTAAAGCGCTCTGTGCAGAACTCACGTGTCAGATGGGATGGTGTCATTAGGTGTAAAATTTCCACTGTCGGATGCTTCTGGATCTGATGAAAGCGTGTTTGTCAGCGAGAGAGTCCTCAGATCTTCCTCTGAAGTTTGAACAAATGGTTCCATATAAGCAATTATGCAGCTAAGAATTAAAGGTTACATTTAATTTTACACTGTCCTTCTTACTATGTAATTATCATGTACCATGTAATTATGTCGGCTTAAGAAAGTAAAATATGCTAACAACATGCTAAAGAATGCTAGTTCCCCATTATGGGAACTTCAATGTGTGTCTGGTAACAAACTATGGGAGTATGTCAGACGACCAATCACTCTGAAGAGTAAGAAAATGGGCCAATGAATGCCAACATGAATTGTGATTAGCCATTAGTGCTATATAAGCTGCCGGCTGAGGAGCAAGCACTCAAATTTAGCTTCAGAACCTCTCACGAGACTGAAGACACTCTATCTGCCAACCTGATTTAAAGACTGAAACCAGTTTACTCACCAGTGCGGGAGACAATGCGACAGCGGCGGTTGATCTGGGCTTTCTTGTCCCCTGGGCATTTCGCTGGTGTGCACAAAAGAGCAGTTTTCATTAAAAGAGCAGAATCCCTAAGAGAGCAACACAGTCAATCAACATGTCTTTTTCAAGACGCTGTTCTGACTGTGTGTTTCTGGATGCAGTGGTTCCTATCTCCAGATAATGGGCACGGGTATCGCATCACAGGTCTGGGGGTCCAGCATGTTTGTGCGGTGCTCGCAAACAGCTCATGCTCTCACTGTTGCGGTATCCAAGCCACCCTCGTTGCTCCCCGTGAAATCGATTAGCACGTGGGCAGATCAGAGGATCACAGTGGGAGATTATCCGTCGTCTCCGGGCTCGTGGACCCCCCACTCCTCCACAGCGCGGCCCATCCAAGCTTCGAGTGGTTGTGCGGTTCATCCACCGGGATGCCTGCGCCTCCGATGACACCGGAGATCAGATGTCCATCGTGACATCGGAGGGCAAGCTGTCATGCTTAGATGACAGACCGGGCTCGATTCCATCCTACGGGGTGCAATGCGTGGTCATGGTTCACAAATCAGATATGATGGTTGCGCTTCCTGGGCTGCTTCGGCAGTGTGGCTGGAGATGGCTTGTCCCCCAGTCTCACTGCTGGACCAACTATAGGGTGTGACGTGCAGGCTGATGTAAGATGAATCTTCCAGCTTCCATCCCTTTCTTCCCAGGGGTGCACAGTGAGCACACGCTGGCACAGAGGGCGTTTTCTCATGCACTTCCGCCTTCACCTCCCCTGAGTATGAAGCTATTCCTCAGGTGGTGGGCGTTGCCTCCTGGAGGGGTAAGCTGAGAACCCCGTCCAAGGCGGGTGGGTTATTTGTGTCTCTCACGGACAGAGCCCACACCGCTGCGGGCCATGCCGCTTCTGCCCTGCACCATGGTAATCTGGCTGTGCTGCACAGGGGTGGTTCTTCCCCAGGCTTATATGTAAACAACGCACGGTGGTCGGCAATGCTCTTATGACCTTCAAGTCGGCCAGCCGTGCGCTGGGAAGGACGATGGCCACACAGTGGACCCACTGGACCCGTCCACGTTGGCTGTTCCTCACCGAGCTCGCTCTTCCCACAACTTCAAATTGCTCCGCTGTCACAGCCTGTTCCACTGGCTAGTGAATGTGCCAAGAACCTGAGGTGGGCCGCTTGGAGAGGAGGAGAACCGTTCTTTCCCCGGTGGAGGGCCGAGATTCCCCCGCAAATGAATGTACAGATCCAAAAAAAGCGGCTTTTCCTCCCTCTGGGTGTGGAAGCCCAATTACTGCCAGCATGGGACACGCTGCTTTCCAGCTCTCAGCTTGGGTGCACTTCACCACAGGCTTGAGGGCGCCGGAGGATGAGCTCCTTTCTCGCACCTCCAGCGTCTCCACAGGATCCTGGGAGGAAGGTAAGAGTCAATCTCTTATTTTCAGTTCTTCTTTGGGACGCTCTGCTTCCCGGGGTGAGCACTCTCCATCCCAAAGCTGCCCTTCCGCGGGTACGTCAGGGATCGTTCCGGTGGTGCTGCTCATTCGGACTCTGTCAGACTGGTTAGTGCTGCTCAGCCCTATGTCCGTGCACTGCGCTTAATGTGACACGTAGAGCATATGTCTTTAAGCAGCTCTTTTCTGTTATGATTGGCAGAAGGCAAGTACCAAAGCAGAGGTTGGTCCATTTTATAGTTTATGCCATCGCCCTCGCTTCATGTGCCAGAGCGAGTTGTACCTCATCTCTTAACAGATTATGCAGAGGCTGGGCGACACCCAAAGCATTTACGAGATTTTATAATCCTCAAGTCGACTCCCGAGTTTCCTCACGATTACTGGGTTAATCCGGTCAATCGGGACGAAATTAAGCTCTGTGTCAAAAACTGTTGCCCTCTAATGCTAATGCTCCCTAACCCGGAGATACGTTCGCTTTTTCTATTCTGCTAGTAAGTTTCCCGCTTGGCAAACCCTAGAGAATTCTAGAAAGGCCCCCAGCACCCGACTCAGTGGAGGAGCCAGGTGCCTGGTTTCGTGTGATGTCTGGTATGCCCACTCTTGGTCTACCCACATGCTGAGGTTCGGTGCCAGCTATGCACGGTCCCTGATGACAATCCCATATGCTTATTTTATACCTGCTAACCAGCTTATCATATGTAGCACTCCCCCTCCATAGGGCTAGTCCATATGTTCTTATTGCCATCAAGTCTCCCTTCTTGAGTAGCAGGTGGCCTTCGCAGTGTCCTCCCCCTCGGGGACTGGCACGCTTTCCCAAAGTACTGTCATATTTCTAAAATTCCTAGTCTATATTAGCTAGATATAAGCACATAACGACCCCCGATCAAAATTTTGTAAATATTCCCATGTAATTGTAATTAAAGGGTACAGGTGGAAGGTTGCGCTCTTGGTGATGCTTGTGCGCTCACGCTATGCTTGGAAAACTTCACATCAGGAGCGTGACGGGCTTAGCTGCTGTGGCGTTTTACATACAGTCTCCCATAGTCTGTTACCAGAAACACAATGAAGTTCCCATGATGCAGAACGTCCTGGTTACGTCCGTAACCCACGTTCCCTGAATAGGGAACGGAGACGTGTGTCTTCACTGCCAAAGCACCTGAGTCTCCAGCTGTTAGCTGAATGTTCGGCTCTTCAGCAGGCAAATTTTAGTGCTCTCTCCTCAGCCGGCAGCTTATATAGCACTAATGGCTAATCACTGTCAGCTGTGGAGCTGAGCGCTGCCAATTCATGTTGACATTCATTGGCCCGTTTTCTTACTCTTCAGAGTGATTAGTCGTCTGACAAACTCCCATAGTCTGTTACCAGACACACGTCTCCATTCCTTATTTGGGGAACATGGGTTACGGACGTAACCAGGATGAAAATTGCTGACCATGTGCTAACGTGCTAACATTTAAACAAGTTAGTAACATGTTATGTTAAATTGATAGTTTACCCAAAAATGAAATTTCTATTATCATTTAGTCACCTGACTTGACTTCAAACCAGTTTGAGTTTCTTTATTCTGTTGAACAAAAAAAAAGATTTATTTAATAAATATTTTATATCTCCTTTGTGCTTAACAGAAGAATATAAAGGTTTGTAACCACTTGAGGGTGAGTAAATTAACATTTTTGAGTAAACTATCCTTTTATTTAATGCAATCACCATGAATGTTTTCCAGTATCAAGCTTAACATGGCAGAAACATCCCTTGTGAAAATTAACCATGATTTTATTATAGTAAAGGTATAACCAAAGTTTTTTCTTGCTGTTTTGTATATAACCATTTGTGGTGACTGTACTTTTATGGTTTAAATTTAATAGCCATGTTTTAGTTGTTGTTGTTGTTGATGATGTGTGTGTTTGTTTGTTAAACATACTAGACATGTTAGCACCATGCTTAGCCATAAGTTAAAACATGCTAGAAACTATTAGTAATGCTAGAAACATGGCTGCAACTTTCTAAAAACATCTTCTTAGCAATTGTCTTTTTCTCTCTCTGATTTCTTTGAGTAAAACACCAAACTTAAAGCTTTTCAGAGTTATTTTATTTCAGATCTGACTTTCTCAAGTCAATCAAAAATTCTTTCTTTCTTTCTTTCTTTCTTTCTTTCTTTCTTTCATTTTCTTTTCGGCTTAGTCCCTTTATTAATCTGGGGTCGCCACAGCGGAATGAACCGCCAACTTATCCAGCATATGTTTTACGCAGCGGATGCCCTTACAGCCGCAACCCATCCCTGGGAAGTTCAAACATACTCATACACTACATACAATTTAGCTTACCCAATTCACCTATACCGCATGTCTTTGGACTTGTGGGGGAAACCGGAGCACCCGGAGGAAACCCACGCCAACACGGGGAGAACATGCAAACTCCACACAGAAATGCCAACTGACCCAGCCGAGGCTCGAACCAGCGACCTTCTTGCTGTGAGGCGATTGTGCTACCCACTGCGCCACCGTGCGGCCCTCTTTTTTCTTTCTTTCTTGTAAAGAACATGTATAGTGTTAGCAATTAGCTTGGTTTATGAATAGTTGCATATAATTATAAGAAAATGTACTGTTATTGCTAGTAGAGTAATTACTTGTGACATTGCAAAGAAACTGTAAAATAAAGTGTTAAGGAATAAAGTGTAAATTTGTGCAAAGTAAAAAAAAAAAAAGCTTCCTTGGTGTACCAAGTTACTGTATTTTATAACTTATAAATTGTACAAATTGAATGGATTACTTTTATAATACTTTATGCTTTCAAACTTTTTTGACCCCTTTTTTTTTATCTTTTGTAGTTCTTATAAACAGGAAAAGGTCAAAACTGCTTATTTTGTGTTCCATACATTTTGTTTAAAAGGCATCAAGATTTGGAACAACATGAGGTTGAGTGAATGTTGACAGAATTTTTCATTTTTGGCTTAAAGTGACTTAAGATTTAAGAGAGTAATGTTGCTTCTTCAAACCTGAAGGCTTGGCTGGTTCTCCGTTGTCATGATCAGATGTCGGAGTTGACAAATGTATTTGTAGAAGGGCTTTTTTTCTCTTCAGAAGGTGTGTGGTTCCCGTCAGCTCAGGCAGCCCAAAAATACTATCGCATGATGGCCATTGATCCACACTGTGATGTTTAAAATAAAACTTTATATACTTTGTACACTTTTTAAAGGCATAGTAATGCAATTACTTGACTTGTTACCAGCCATTCCCAGGATCTGGAGTATTCCAAAACTCTGAATCTAGTTTCTTGCTTTGCAGTGAATTCTTTGAAAAGGAAAACATGAAGATAGAGTGAGGAAATGTTGTAAATGCATTTTTTAAATCATGCTTGAATCTGCCTACATATGTGCTAATAACAAATGCATATTTACTCTACATTGTCCTTCCACCCATAACCTAGACAACTTATAGTCTCTTTGATATCAATGAATCAATTGTGGGGATTGACTTTCTCTCACAGTGAAAGGAGATGCTCCATCATATACAGAAGATTCTGGGCATGTTGGCAGGGACAGAAAAGACGAGCAGGTGAGATCTAGGTGACTGAGGAAAACATCCATCTCCACGGTATGAGACACAGGAGAAGGAGGCACAGATACCTCCAGTGTCACCTACAACACAATCCATCAGCACTGCGTTATTAGTAAGACATTTTCATGAATGTGCACCATTGTTTGTTTTTTGAAAGACATTAATAAAGATGCATTGTAAATGACAGTACATACACACAAAAAAAAAGATTTTTGCTGCTTGTTCAAACTACTTATTTAAAATGAGCTGAAACAACACAATTTTTTTTAATTTTATTTTTATCTTGAGATTTTGTAAATTGTTTTATGTTCAATCCACTTTAAGTTAACTTAATTGGTTTGTAATGTAATGTAATGTAAGTGTATTTTTATATAGCGCATTTATTGTGTAAGGCCATACACCCAAAGCGCTTCACAATCATAAGGGGGGTCTCTCCACACCATCATCAGTGTGCAGCATCCACTTGGATGATGCAACGGAAGCCACAGGACAACGGCGCCAGTGCGCTCACCACACACCAGCTATAGGGGGAGTGGAGAGACAGTGATAGAGCCAATTCAGTGGATGGGGATGATTTGGAGGCTATGATGGGTAAGGGCCGATGGAGGGCATTTGGCCAGGACACCGGGGTTACACCCCTACTCTTTACGGGAAGTGGCATGAGATTTTAATGACCACAGAGAGTCAGGACCTCGGTTTAAAATCTCATCTGAAAGACAGCCTTCAGAGAGTCTACTCTGTTCTGACTGGTCAGATGACCCAGTCTATTGTGATTGGTCTACTGATAACTGGACGGTGCCACAAAGCAAATGCTTAGTACTGAATCTGAATTTTAGCTTCAAATGCTTCCCCAGCTCTTGTAAAAACAGTTATATGAACACAATGGTATTGATTTTACCAAATTGAGCCAGCTTCTTTGAAACTGCATGCAAAGTAGATGTGCTTTTGCAGTGCAGAAAATGTATCTTAACATAGCAACAAAACAAATGAATTCTTCCAGAGCTATCAAGTTTGAGAGTCAAAGCAAAAACTAGTGAGATATATAGGCTGCCTTTCATGAATATGTTACAAAATTAGGTTACTGCAGGCTAGAATGGGTTCAAAGTTGATTCTTTCTTTTGGGACACAATAAATCCATTTGCTGTGCACTTTCATCTTCGAAATGTAGCAGACCTTTTACAATCACAAACCTTTATATTACATACTACATGAAAGGCGGTATGTGAAAAACTATAATAGAGGCATTTTAAAAATTCAAACCTTTAAATTATAGTGTACAATAAAAGTCAAACTATTATTTATACAAGTTAATATTTAGATTTTTCAAAACTCCAGAAAGTCTTAAGAGGAACCAAGCTTCAGGTTCTCTGAGACTTTGCTATGGTATACAATCCTAAAACATTACGCTTGCTTAATAACATTTTATAGACTGTTTTATGGACAGTTGAATGTGACACAGAGGTACCAGCACTAGTTAAATTTGAATAACAGCATGGCTGCAGTTAACCATAGTGTAAGTGATACTTACAATCATCTAGTAAGACAAACCTTCTAAATTAATTCGTTAATGTACTGCAAGATTGTGGAAGACAAATTAATGTTAAAAGCAGTACAATTTCTTCCACTTATATTCAGTTCTTCTCAATTTTTTCCACTTAAATTCATTATGATCACTTTTATTCATCTTATAATTATTTTAAAGCAGGGCTCATGTTATTGACATTATTGTTGTTGAATTATTATTATTTTTTTAATCCAGTGCTCATTGTCCCTTATTAATTGCACAAATTTGCTTGTGGTAAAATAGGATCAGATCCTCTACTTTTATAATCATCATTATGCACATACTGCAGGCTGTGGTTTCACAAGGGATTAAACAGATTGACATTCATACCTTGCTCTTGGTTCTTTGAAAGAGAAATTTGAGAATGGTTTGGAGAGGGAATGTCAAAGCTGCAACTGTCATCCCAACCAGAACAGTCTCTGCATTCATCACCATCTGGGTAGAAACTGGACCGCTACAGTCGTAACAGTAACAGATTGTAAGAATAACCTATTTGTTTTGAGAGGAATGATTTTAAGGGCAATCATTTGTCTGAGTTTAGAGACGAAAATGTTTCTCCTTTGGCATTAATCAATAACAAAGTCTGCAGCTTGGAGAAAAATAGAAATTGCTTTGTTTTACAAGATATAATTACCTGATCCTGCAGTGTAATATACAAGTTCAATCTGTTGTCTATGACCTTTGAAGATCAGATTTATTACCTGTTGCCCTTTCTGCCCACTGCTCCATACCATACTGCCCCAGCTGCCAGATAGAGATGTAATAAGAGGGCACAGCAGGTGACCCTCTGGGCTCGGCTAAAGCGGCTGTGGGTCGGCCGTTCCCATAATGAAATCCACAGATGGTGCTCTTGAAGTCCAAACAGCAACTGGGAACGCAGGATTCTCTTAAACTGATGCAGCTCCTGAGGACCTACAGTGTACAGGGATCATAAGGTTATGAAATGCAAATATGAAATGTTCCTCACAGGATGTGTATACTTACAAGATGCTAGTATAACTTTCTCCACCCTTCCAGAGTTTTTCTCATTCTCCACCGACAGCCAGTCTTCCACCAAGAAGAAGAACATGTTTTCTGTCTGAATGTCCCAAACTATCACGTGTTGTAGAAACCAAGACGGATCTAGACCTGGAAAATACAGCAGAGTATTTGTTGTTTTAAAAGGGAATTGTATACTCAAAAATGATAATTGCCTTTTAATTTACTCACCCTCAAGATGTAGACATTAACTTTTTTTATCACCAGCCACTGTGGCTAGTAGATTTCAAGCATTACGAGCCACTCGTCATTTTCCCTATTTCACCATTTCATTTCACAATTGTGTTGTTGGGAAAATATATTGTACATGGATATATTTGACTTTGGCATGCTAAAATTACTTAATTTAGATTGTGTGTTATGTTCACATGCCTCCTCATTCATTTCACTTTTTTGTGACATTTAAAAAAAATTATTGTCATGTATTTAAAATGTGCACAGTAATCCTGGCTAAAGGTCCCAGATCACCAGTTAACTACACATAAATGGGGAGTTAATTTCATATTAAAGCAATGTTATTGTAAAAAAATGATAATTAAAACATAATAAAAATAAAATAAACAAAAATAACTAAGCAAAAGAAAGTAGGTGTGTGATAATGAAAGGATGATCATGCACACGGTTAACGTTAGACCAATTAATAATCTGTTCAAAAAATATTTATAGCGAAGGCAATGAAGACCGCTGCTTTTTACAAAATTATATATATTTTAATCTTGAGCTCTTGAAAGCAGCAGGACTGTGGGTGCACGATCATCGCTTTTTGTTTTCAAAGAGAACTGAGAACTTTCTTTTGCTTGCGTGAACACAATTATCTTTGTCAGTCGTGCTGCTTCTTGATTCTAAGATCACATTTGCATGAATATTGGGCTATGCTTATTGCCCTGCTTTTAAGAAAACTGCAATTTAAAAAATATTTTCAACCAGCCTGGGAGTGTCAGTCAAACCCGCCACAGCTGAAATCTACTTGCATTTGGCGGGTTGGCTGGTGTTCATGTCAAGCCCTGTGCTTCTCTCTAAAGCATTAGTGAACTTTTTTTTTTTTTGAAAGTTGCTTGAAGTCCCTTAATGAACCGCCAACTTATCCAGCATATGTTTTACGCAGCGGATGCCCTTCCAGCTGCAACCCATCTCTGGGAAACATCCATACACACTCATACACTATGGACAATTTAGCTTACCCAATTCACTTGTACCGCATGTCTTTGGACTGTGGGGGAAACCGGAGCACCCGGAGGAAACCCACGCCAACACGGGGAGAACATGCAAACTCCACACAGAAACGCCAACTGACCCAGCCGAGGCTCGAACCAGCGACCTTCTTGCTGTGAGGCGAACGTGCTACCCACTGCACCACCATGAGGCCCATGATCTCTCTTATTTTGTTAAAATGAATCACATTTTCACTGATTCTGCAAAGGGATCACAAACTTTCACTAGGCACTGTGAAGTAAATTGCTCCAGACACAACACACTAGGATCTTATAAAAAATGAAATGATTGATCTTGTGTTATTGAACAGATCATTTATATTATATTATATTATATTATATTATATTATATTATATTATATTATATTATATTATATTATATTATATTATAATTTACAGTATTTATATTACCAAGGACTACGGTTTCAGTTAAAAATGAGCTTCTTTATTCTACTGAAAAAAAAAAGTCATGCACATTTTGATTGGCCTGTTAATAAAAAAATTATAAATACAGAGCAAATTTTCATTTTGGGGTGAACTATTTCTTAAAGAAAAAAGAAGCTGTTCACAGCACTGACCTGTGTTGTCATGCCAGATGCGTATTTTCCAGATCTCTCCGAGATTGGCATCTGTTTCAACTTGGAAGTCATCCATGCTGTTCCTCTGGAAAGCTCCTCGCCTTTGAAGGTGCCGTGAGCCACTTTTATTCAGACCATACAGGCTAATGCCAACATGTGCAGTGGTACCTGATGAATTCAGATGTTTATAACGTTGTTAATTAAGATTGATGATCTCCATAAATAACGTTAGAATGTAAATTGAAGGTTTGAATCACCAGAGCCTCTCTTCCAGCCTGTTTTGACAAGAACTCGGTACTGGTAGCGACCTTTCTGACCACACAAAGGAACCAAACTCAGACGCAAATTTTCCAGGTGGTCCAGTTTGTGAGCCATAAGACCAACCAGAAGGTGAATCAACAGTAGGACCCCACAAACGATTCCCACCACCACGTTTCTCACTGGCTCATCTGACTGGAGACACCAACATTCATCACATTGATTACTGATGTGTTACATTTCTTGATGTGAAAAATCTTTAAAAAAAAAAAGATTTCTTCTATTTTAAATATATTTTAAAATGTACTTTGTGTTTTAAAGTGTAATAAGGCAATTTCTCTGCAGAATGAACCGCCAACTTATCCAGCACATGTTTTGGCAGCAGATGCCCTTCCAGCTGCAACCCATCACTGGGAAACACTCATACATAATTTATTTAAATAAGTTAAATGTTGAACATTTTCAGTCTCATATGCTGGTTTGATGTTCAAGAAACATTTCTAATTTGTATAGCTATCCAAAAATTGTAAACTGTTTTGTGTACACTGTTGGATTGGATTCTTTGATAAAACTAAAAAAGTTAATTAAACATAACTAATTATAATTGTAACAATGTAAAAAGTCGTTTTTAATGCATCCTTACAAATATTATTTTCTTACAAAAATGTATTCATTAAAAATTATATTGATCCCAAAACATTTGAGTAGTAGTGTGTTTTCCCTTTAAGAAAATAAGCAGAAGGGGCATACCGGTGGCAGAAGTAGCAGAGCCTCAGGATGGATGAAGAGGCTGGCTCCAAACATAGTGAGGTGCTGTGTGAGGCAGTGGGCAGAGTGAGGGCTGCTGGTACTCAGAGGACTCAGACCATCACTGCTCCAGATGAGCTCTTTAACATTGAAGAACCGGCACAACACGCTGAACACACACACCGACACCGTCATGTCCACATCGCCAATGCTGCTGTTCACCTTCACAAACAGCTCTTTCGCAGAGCCATTCAAGCTGGACAATTAGACAATAATAATCAATACAATCATCAAAACAACAACACAATATTCATATTGGTAACACTTATATAAGTAAAGTAATTTACAGGATACAGGATTTTTTGTAATAATAGTGTAGCTATGCAGTATGTATAAGTAATAAGAACATTATGAAAGGAATACAAAAACAAGGCATAACAAGTGCAACTCTATTTACTCTATACCTAAAAGAAAGAAGGGAATAGCAAGAACCACATCAATTTACAATGCACAAATGTTATATTTAACTTGGTCTACAAGAAATAAGTGGGTAAGAAGCACCACCTTAATTTATAAATGTTACATTTGCCCTAAGTAGAAACCTGGAGAAAACAATATAACAAAATAACCTTTTTTTTGCCGCAAACATTATACATCTATTCTGTAACTACTAGAAACAAAGGGGTAAAAAGCACCACCTTGATTTACCTTATCTCTTAAAGGGATAGTTGAAAATGTACATTTCTCACTATTTACTCACTCTTAGTGGTTCCAAACCTTTGAGTTGTTTTTCCCCTGTTGAACACAAAAGAAAATACTTTGAACAATATAAGAAACCTGTAACCATTGACATCCATAGTAGGAAAAACAAATATGGAAGTCATAAGTTAGAGGTTTTCCAGATTTTTTTGTGTTCAACCGAAAAAAAGGAAACTCTAACAAGGTTATGACAAGTGAAGGGTGAGTAAATTATGGTAGAATCTTTTAGTTTTGAGTGAACTATTCCTTTGACCGTTATATTTATTACTGCAACTACAAAAATACTGAAATAAGCCCACAATTTACAACCCACAAACATTACTAAAAGTCTATTACAAAAACACTATTACAAAATCTATGCTGTAAATTCAGATTATTTACTATGTAAAAACCAGGCTGTATTCTAAATTGTTATTCCCTAATTTGAATGAAATAGATGAGGGAACTGAAAGAGCTTACAGTGACGTGAGGGAGATGATGTGCTGCAGTAATGGAGTCTGAGCTGAGAGAAAGATGGGGAGTTCTTGACAATGAATGCGTTCAGACTGTGAATCTACAAGTTGGTCATTAATAGAGATCCATACTAGTCCAGAGGCTTTCTCAGCAGATCCTGCTTGACAGTACAAAGAACAGGCTGTGGATATTCTATAACGATAACATAATTATATAATGATAATACATAACTCTTTTGCATTTCATTTAAAGCTCATTTTCTCCACAAAAAACATTGTCTCTTTTTAATGAAATTTAAAAGTAATATATTTCAATACCCTTAAAAAGTCTCAAAATACTTTTTTGTCCTTCAAGGTTGCATTTATAAGTTAAGCTAAGTTCCCCAGCGGGAGGGGAACTACAATGCTATGTAGAAACGTTCACTATGGGGATTTTGTCAGAAACCACTCACTCAAGAGTAATACAATGGGCCAATGAAATGCCAATGAGTTGTCGGTGTCAGCGAACGCAGCTTTCAGCAATAACAATCAATTTGTGTATAAGAATGCCAGCCGTGCATCGCAACAACACCTTTTTTTGCTTCAGAAGAGAGAGAGGCTGATTTCTCCTGGTTCCAGTGCGAGAGACAACGTGAGCAGTGACGGTCGAGCTGGGCTTCTCCCGTCCCTGGGCATTTTGCTGGGCCGGTACTTCAAGAGCGGTAAATATAAAGCAAATTCTCCTAAAAGAGCAGCGCGTCTTTTTAAAGATGTTCCTCCGACCATGCATTTCTGGATGCGGTGGTTCCCTGTCCACGGATGATGGGCACGAGCACTGTGTTGCATGTCTGCTGGTTCAGCATGTTAATGTGGTGCTTGCGGGCAGCAGATGCCATCACTGCAATGGCATGTGTGTTGCACAGCTAAGATCGCGGTTCATTCTTGCAAAAGAGCGGGGTTGTTCCCCGCAAGTAGCGGTTGGCACTTGGGCAGATCTGAGGGTCACAGTGGGGGTCAATCCATCGCCCTCGGGCTTGCAGACCTCCCATTCCTCAGCGCGCTCCATCCAAACTTCAATTAAGAAAAGCGCTCCATCCTCCGACTCTCTTGATGACACTGAGGACCAGATGTCCATCATTTCATCAAAGGGTGGGCTGTCATTTCCAATGACAGTTCGGACCGCTTCCTCCCTCAGGGGTGGTAAGCGAGGCTCCTGATATGGATTCTGATATGATGGCTGTACTAACCCGGGCTGCTTTGGCGGCGAGGCTGGAGATGGCTTGTCCCCCTGCTTTGCCGGCGGACCAATTAGATGGGTGTTACGTGGAGGATAAGAAGGAGAAACCCTCTAAGTCTCCCGTCCCCTTCTTCCCGGAGGTGCACAGTAAGTTCACGCAGCGCTGAGGGCACCTTTTTCTTCCCGGTCTGCGTGCGCTCCGCCCTCACCTTCCTCGAAGACGGAGCAGCCAGGGGGGTACGAGGCAAATCCCCAGGTTGAGCATGCTAGCGTGGTCAAACCTGACCCGTGTGGTGCCCCTTCCTGGCGTGGTTGGCCTCGGCTCCCATCCAAAGCATGTAGGTTGTCTGCGTCCCTTGGGGCCAGAGCCTACACTGCTGCGGGCCAGGCTGCTTCAGTTTCACTTGCTATGGCTGGCACAGGCGTCGGCCCAGCGGCATGAGGAAGGTTCCGAGCCAGGCTTAATGCACTACGCACTGCAACCGACATTGCTCTGAAAACACCAGGTCGGCTGCGAGTGCCCTGGGAAGGTCGATGACCTCTTATCTTCCGCTTAAACCTCTTATCTTCCGCTCTTCCTCAGGAAGCGCACCTTCCAGGGTGAGCTCTCCCATCCCATGCTGCCCCACCGCTGGTGTGTCAGTGATTGCGCCGATGATGTCACTTGCGTGGGCTCTGCCAGCCTGTCGCAATGGCTCATTTGCGCAATCAGACTCGGCTGTGCGATTTAGTTCGCTAAACGTTCCCTTACATTCAAGGGCATGTATAAAACCAAGGTCAGCCCTTTGTCTGCCCCTGTCATGCGCGAGGAGATTGCTGAGATGAGGTATGGGCTTTTTTAGTCTGTACTTCATCATACCCTAAAAGAGCGGTGGGTTATGACCAATCCTAGTTTTGCTTGTTTTGACACGCTGCCTTACTAGCAGCTGCTCAGAATGCTCATGCAGAAGCACATCCCCCTCAGGATTGGTCTGTAGCGATAGACCTGAATGATATGTATGTTCATGCTTCCATTTTCCCACGCCACCAGCAGTTCTTGCGGTTTGCGTGCAAGGGTCGAGCATAATAGTACAAAGTCCTCCCTTTCAGGCTTTTCCTGTCTCTATGGGTTTTCCCAAGCTCGCGGAGGATGCCCTAATGCCCCTTTGGCTTGCGGGCATCTGCATACTCAATTATCTCGATGACTGGCTTATAGCTTACTCGTGGGATCAATTAGTTATGCGCAGGGACTGGGTGCTCCAGCACCTCGACCTGTGGGGGTTTTGGGTCAACTAAGAAAAGAGCAGGCTCGCCCCTGTGCAGAGCTTCTCTTTTCTTGGGTTGGAGCTGGACTTGATCACCATGACGATGCTGACCTGTCTGAGAGTGTCGACAGGAAAACTGTGGCCCCACTGATATTATTTTTAGAGGCTCCTGGGTCATATGGCATCCGCAGCCGCTGTCACACCGCTCGGGTTGCTCCATATAAGACCGCTTCAGCATTGGCTTCACAATTGGATACCCAGACTTGCATGGCACGCAGGCACGCGCCAGATGACTGTGACTTTGCTGTGTCGCCGCACACTCAGCCTCTGGATGGACCCTGCGTTTCTACAGGCCTGTGTGCCTCTAGAACAAGTGTCCAGGCATTGTTCTGATGTATGCTTCCAGTACACGCTGGGGGGCCGTGTGTTGCGAGCATGCAGTTGCGGCTCCGTGGAAGGAACCCGGTTGCATTGGCATATTAATTGCCTGAAGATGTTGGCAGTGTATCTCACACTGCGCCGTTTTTACCAGTGCTAGAGGGGAAACACGTGCTGGTCAGGACGGACAGCACGGCGACGGTGGCGTATATCAACCTCATGGGGGTATTCGCTCTTGCCGCATGTCTCAGCTCGCTTGTTGTCTGCTTCTCTGGAGTCATATGTGGCGTAAATCGATGCATGCCATTCTTATCCCCGGCAAACTCAACTGTGCAGCCAATGCACTCTCATGGCAGCTCCACGCCCGGAAGAATGGAGGCTCCACCCCCGGCTGTCCAGCTGGTATGGGTGCGTTCTGGAACGCGCTGGCTAACACAGCTGACCCCAGGGCATGTGTAAATACGCATTTTTCCAATGAGCCTACTCGCACAGGCACTGTGTAACGTCAGGGAGGACAAGGAACAGGTTTGTTTATTGCACCTCTCTGGCTCAACCGGACCTGTATTTCAGCGCTCCCCTCGTGACGGCCCCTCCTTGGCATGTCTCTTTGAAGAAGCACCTTCTTTTCTGAGACAGGCACCATCTGGCACCCACGCCAAGATCTCTGGAACCTCACGAGTAGTCCATAGATGGAGCGCGGAGGACTTAGGTGACCTACCGGTTTTGGTGGTTAACACCGTCACTCAGGTTAGAGCACCCTCTACGAGGCATGCCTACGCCCTGAAGAGGTGTCTGTTCGCTGTGTGGAGTACTTTTTTTCGAGAAGGACCCCGGACATGGGTGTGATGCACATTAGTGTGATGCTATCCTGCTTCAGCTGGCCAGAGCTAGGCTGTCCCCTACGCACTGAGGGGTTGGCATTACAATCATCCCCACTCTGAGGATGCGGGGATGACGGTGCGCTGGGAAAGCATCGCCTCATCATCCAGTTCTCAGAGGCGCGAGGCGCTGGATAATTAAATCAATCCGGTCCACCTCTTATACCCACTTGCAGATCTCTCTTAGGAGAGGTCTGCTCGATCCACTCGACTCAGTATCTTAAGATTTTTGTCCGGGTAGACAGCTCTGCTGGTCGCGTTGGCATCGGTCAAGAGGGTCTGGTATCTGGAGGCATTTTCGGTCAGCAAAGTGTGCCAGCAATTTGGGCTGGCCCACTCTCACATTTTCCTGAGACCCTGGACCACCAAGGTGCCCGAGGTTCCTACAGTGCTTCTTTTTTAGACTGCATAGTAAACCTGCAAGTGCTACCTACAGAGGAGGCAGACCCAGCCCCTTTCTTTGCTGAGTCCTGTTCGCACTCCCGTTCGCCCCTTTTGGCAAACCCTACAGAGTTCCTTCGAGGCCCCAGCACCTAACTCAGCCGAGAAGTCAGGTGCCTGGCCCATTACATTGTTGGCATGCTCGGTCAGCCCGCGTTATGAGTATAGTTGGCTGCTATGCGCGATCCCCATTGGTAATCCCATATGCTTCACTCAGCCACAGTATAGTTCCCCACTCTCTAAGCGGGCCCGTGTCTTCCCTCCCCGCTAACCATCCTTCATAGGTGTACTCCCCCTTCTCAGGGTTATGCCATATGTCTTCTTGCCACCAGGTCTCCCCATTTGGGCAGCAGGTGGCCTCCGCAGCATCCTCCACATCAGGACTGCACGCTTTCCCAACGTACTGTTGTATTTTAAAATTCATACAAACTTATCTAGGTGTATTTTTTACAACTCCCCAAAAAATAAAAAATAAGCCTTAAGTGCTTCACAAGTAAGTAAGGGCCAGGGGACTTGTTGGAGGGCTGCATCTTTGGTGATGATGGTGCGCTCACTCTGGAGCCTGGCAAACCTCTCACTAGTGGTAAGGGTCAATCACTGTGACGTTTTCCATACATTTCCCCATAGTGGAAGTTTCCACATAGCATTGTAGTTCCCCTGCTGGGTAGAAAAGGTGTTGTTGCGATGTACGGCTGGCATTCTTATACACGAATTGATTGTGATTGCTGCCAGCTCCGTGCACTGACATTGCCAACTCATTGGCATTTCATTTTGACGAAATCCCCATAGTGGAAGTTTCCATATAGCATTTCTGTTCCTCCCTCGAGGAACGAGGGTTATGTAGTAACCGTTTCGTTTTCATCATTACTTTAGTCTCTTGATTCATCAGTTGCATGATGATTAAAAAATGAGTGTCTGCTATGCTGATTTGATCCTCATTAACCATTTCTTCTTATTAATAATAATACAGATGTGCTTTTTTGTGGAAATCTGAAAGTTTCATTGATTATTGAAAGTTTAATGATTATTTATGCATTATGCAGAAAACTGATTTCAAACCTCTTGAGTTTGAAGTTACATTACAAATGCCATTTTAAAACAGTTTAATGTGACCTTGATGAAGAAAAGTGTTATTTTTATAATTTTTATAATATATTTAATATTTCCACAAATACACACAATCAGAAAAAAGGTACAAAAGAGGGAGTAGCTTTTCAAAAGATACACGTTTGTACCTAAAGGTTCCATTTACGTGCCTTAAAGACATATATTAGAAACTAAAATGAAGTGTACCATTTGAAATATTGGATACTAATATATGCAAACATGTATCTTATAAAGCACCAGTTTAGACTGTTTAGGCTCAGAGGTGTACTTGTCCTAGTGACAACTTTTGTACCTTTAATTTTGAGAGTCTATGAAGCTTTAAACGTTGATAATCAGAAATTTTTTTGAGCATTAAAGCAATATATTAAAATGATTTCTGTAAGATCATGTGAAACTAAAGTATTGATGTTAAAAAAATTTACATTTGAATCCCAAAAATAGTAAGAAAACATATTTGAAATGAAGAGACTTTTTTGATTAAAAAAATATATTCTACAGGAAGTACACTGTAAAAATGCAGGGTTCCACACAATTCATCCATGTTCTCTCAACACAAATAGATTAAGTTAACTTAACAAAAGTATGTGGATTGAAAATAAAACAATTAAGTTGTCCCCCCTCCCAAAAAAAATCTCAAAAATTGTGTTATCTCATTTTAAATACGTAATTTGAACAAGCAGCAAACTAATTTTTTTGTGTGTGTATGTAGAATTTATTGTATTAGAGTTTCAGAAGTGTTGGCTTTTGTACACTACCTGGAATAAGACTGAAGTTTAGTGCAACATAGAGTCCAGTCTGAGGTACTGTATCCATTGCTTTAATTGTGAAATTTACACTTCCATTTTGCTTCAGAGTAATATTCTTCCACAGTAAGCGCTCATCTTCCATCTCTTGTGCTTGCTTGTGTAATGTAACTTGTATGGCAGAATCTAAAGTCAGGTTGGCAATGGAAATGGACTTCCCCTGTGGTGTAGCAAACTCCATGGCTGCCAGCGTGGTGGATATAGGAGGTTCGGCACCTGGAATGAATGGATTTTCTTTATTCTCCATCTGCAGCAGGATCTGCACGACCTCTTGTTTTTCCTCCTGCAGCTGAGAGCTCAGTGCTGATGGGATGTGAAACTGACAGTGAGCGAGGGCATCTGTGCACAGGAGGTCTTCAGTAGGGTCACCCTGAATGCCCACCGCTATGATCTTTGGGACGGCAAAAGAAAGAGCAGTTTCCCCTCTCATCCGTGACAACATTAATGAACGCATGAGTTCAAAAACCTGGCCCAGTGCTGATAAAGCTGTCTCTGATGTGTCCACGCTGCTCCTTTGCCTCTGATCTGCAGACATTGTGTTGCCTAAAGTGAAAAAAATAGGACAGGTCATGGATACTTTTAGGGCTTACCCAGTTCCTCCAGGATTTTGTGGGAAATGTTTGCAGCATGAAATGAAATGAAAAAAATCGACATTACATTGCAGCAAAATATTTGTAAATTAGCAGTTTTCTGCATTTTGTGATTCCTGTTTTTTTTTTTTTTTTTTTTTACATTTATTTATGTTCTTGAAGTGCATTATGAGCCCTTTATCTTTCTTCCAACAACTTTTGATGTTGAAAAGAGTTTGAAAAAGTTACGTTTATTGACATTTTTAATAGTTGGAAGTGATATATTGTCTGTATTTGGTGTTGTAAATTACTGTACAGAAACCTGGTAATAAACTGCCAGTATTTTTCTGTTACAATATATTCAAACTACTAACTACTAAACTGTCAATTAAAAGTCACTTAGTTGAATTTTAATGCAATTCATATTGGTAAATAAAGGGAAAAAAACACGTATAACATGCATAATACATAAATTGTTAATTTATGGATTTTTTTAACAGTGTAGCAAAAAAATGTATGTTTTTTATGTTTATATATTTGCTCCTACATTAGCATTAGAAAACATGTATTTATCAAATGTGGTATACAGGATGTTTATTCAATCAGTCAGCATTGTATGCTTAAAGACTTTTGAACTTTTATGATTTAAAATGTTTTTTATGTACACTTTCAGAAATAAAGGTAATTAACCTGTCTATGAAGTTGAGGCGGTACATTTTAAAAAGGTTAACTTTTGTACCTTAAAGGCACTAAATTGTGTCTTTAAGGTAAAACGTGTATCTTTTGAAAAGGTACCACCCCAGTTACAGATTTTATACCTTTATTTCTGCTAATGTAAGTATAAATTGTCACTACAATCTCAAATGCAAAAATCTGCAAAAAGGCAAATGTCCTTCAAAATCCAGGAGGGACTCTTCTAATATCATGCTAAATGTGAATTCTGCTGAGCGTAGTTACTTAAAACAGTCAATATGTTCCTGCCGATGTCTGTGGGGTTGATGTTGCCCTCTCCTGTTTGTTCTCTTATAACTTTGATCATCTTCTCCGTGACCTGCAGGACCTTTGCATAGCAGCCGCTGCACTGCACTTCAGAGGGAACCACCTGCAGATATGATGGTACATTTATCTTACACACCATTTGCATTCAAAACATCATAATTTTGTTCTTAGGTAGCATGAATATTTTTGTATTCCCAGCACTCCTCATTACGCACAGCAGGCAGTCTGTATTCAGCGATAAGCCTTTGACTTTCATGTCACATGGTGCTGGATCTGTAATAAGTTGCTGACATGCTTTGGGTCGAGGTATTATTAATTCTGATTAATGCTAAATTCTTCATAAGCGTTAACAGTTGAAAGCCTTACTGTAGACTGGGCCAAAGCTGAGCTGATAAGAGCCACGTCTTGAAGTGAGTAGACTGGAAGTGATGCCAGGACTCGAATAACATTTGTACGTATATGAATCTTGTCCTCCAGTTCTTGAGCACTTATGGATGTTAGCTGTGGAAGTGGTTAATTGTAATCAGTGTTTGATCAAATAGGTAAAACTTTGTGGTTTAAAGGATAGCAGCAAAATATTTTAAATGAATATGTATTATTATATTGAGGTTGCACTGTGATCCTTAAACAGTGTTTTTTAATATGTCATGAAATGATTTTTGCTCTAAATTTGCCTGCCAAAATTGACTGGTAAATAGTCCATTGTTACACTTAATTATATTATTGTGGAAGTCTTTCACAAATCATACTGAAATTAACCAAATGCTTTTTTTGGTTGTTTTGTTTGTATTGGTTGTTTTCTTTGTTTAGAAAGGACAAGCAAGATAAGTTATAGTTATCAAGATACAGTTGTCTGAAGATACGGGTGCAAAACAAATCAAAGTACAAACAAAATAGCTTTTAAAGTGATCCAAATTAAATTCTTACCAATGCTAATTACTAATCCAAAAATGAGTTACTTGAAAATGTTCAAAATATGTTCATGGAACATGATCTTTAGTTAATATTCAAATGATTGTTGACCAATTTTGATGCATACAATGATTGCCTATTTCTAAAAATGTACCTGCACAACATAAGAAATATAATTTCTAATTTGCTCCAGGGTAACATTTATGTTAATAAATCACTCTCCAAAATAAATGTACAAAAGCTGCCACTGTTGGGGTATATTTTCTAAAGGTACACTTTTGTTCCTAATGGGTACACTGTTACATTTAAGATATAGTTTTGTATCTTTTTAGGTATTAATATGTACATTTTAAATACTAATATGTGCTTTAAGTATGCCAGTGTGGATATGTTAGGTACAAAAGTGTACCCTTTGAAAAAGTACACTTTTTGTGAAAATAAAAATCACTTTTTTTGTTAAAAAGGATTTATATGCAGACATGTAAGTTTGTCTTCAATGGTAATGAAACCATTTTTTTATTTAAATAATTCTACTTATAGCTAGTTATGAGTTTACCGTTTTAAATGCAAATTGGAATTACAATTTATAAAATGCACCATCTGCAATCACTCATTATTTATTTATTCCACAAGCAAAAGTGTCAATTCAAAGATGGATTACACAATAAAATAGTTAGTCAGGGCTATCTGGGTCACCTGGTTAAGTTGGCTGGTCATGGCAACAGAATATTGTATAATGTCCTGAGGGTTGCCTTGTTGAATCAAGGCCCAAAACTCTGATTGACTCTTCTTCCTCAACCACGTCACTGTGCACTGGTCACAAAGCAGCACCGTCAGTTTCCTGTAGGGAGATACAAGACATAATTTTGGAATTGTCATGTTTAGTTGAATTTTGTTTGACTATGTATATATGCATAGCAGATGACTAACTTTTTCACTGCAACAACTGTAGCCCCCATACTATCCTCTATATGAACCAGCACATGAATAACAGATGCATTTTCCACTGTGTTCTTAATACCCAGTGGCACCAGGGAGCTGAACGTGCTCTGAGTGCCTCTGTAAAGGGTAATCAAAGGACATAATGGTCCGAAATCTTCACACTGTGCCACCTGCAGTGAAAATATGAGCTGAGCTGAGTCACCATCATCATCCATCCACCCTGCCATTGAGGAAAAAAAATAGCAAGAAATACGTCAGTCCGCAGAGCCATTACTTGGGTGTGAAATAAGAGGAGAAGAGAAATGACAGTACCAGAGCAACTGTAAGAAACCACGGTTTCCAGGAAATAAAGCGAGTCGTCGGGTGACAGAGTGCAAAAACCCCCGTAGGGAGGATGGTTGGAGACTAAGGTGATGCTTGCCGACCCCCAAAGCCCAGAGGCAGGTTCAGACACATTGAGAGTAAAGGTGTATTCTTGGCCTTCCATTAGCACCCCTGGTTTAATGACTATTTCTCTCCAGAGGCTTCCTGTCAATGTAGTGACCTCATTCAGTGTAAGAGCCTCACCTCTCTGATTCTCTGCAGTCCATCTGTACTGTAGGTGAAGTGTTTTAAAACATTATTAAGGTTTGGAAATGATGAAGGCATATGATGTTGTTTTAAGGTACTGTGTGAACCGAATACCTGTACGGTGTCTTCACATGAAGAACAATGGCCAGCCAAGGAAACATGGTGGTTGTGATTCATGTAAAACAATTGGTTATTACAGGAAACACACTTCACAGTCATGGTTAGCAATGTGGTATTGTACACTCTAACCTGAAAGAATGAGAAAAAAAAGAGTTTTCAACAGTTTGATGAACAGTTTATGCTACTGAATTTATTTATTTGTAATGCAATTGCCCCTTTTTATTTATTTATTTTTTCTCAGAACACTGTGACAAACGCTTTCTGAGAAAAGGTTAGTTTATGTCTCTGACTTTTGCAAAATATAAAGTGTGAGGATTTCCAATTTGTTTTGCTTGATTGATCATTATTTTCTGATATGGCATACAGTCATCTGTAATACTGTATTCAGTGATTTTAAATAGTTGAGAGTGCAATAGACAAGAATCAATTTCAACACTTATTCATTCATTCATTCATTTTCTTTTCGGCTCAGTCCCTTTATTAATCTGGGGTCGCCACAGCGAAATGAACCGCCAACTTATCCAGCATATGTTTTACGCAGCGGATGCCCTTCCAGCTGCAACCCATCACTGGGAAACATCCATACACACTCACACACACATACACTACGGACAATTTAGCTAACCCAATTCACCTGTACCGCATGTCTTTGGACATGTGGGGGAAACCGGAGCACCCGGAGGAAACCCACACGAACACGAGGAGAACATGCAAACTTCACACAGAAATGCCAACTGACCCAGCCCAGGCTCGAACCAGCGACCTTCTTGCTGTGAGGCAATTGTGCTATCCACTGCGCCACCGCTTCGCCCCTCAATTTCAACATTTTGTTCAATAATTGGTGTCTAAAACAACTGACTCATTATATGGACAAAAACACAATTTTAAAGAAAGAAAGAAAGATTTAGACACATAGGTTTTGTACTGTACAGAGTGAGTAAAGGATTAAATAATGTTAGGGTATGTTTACAAGGCTAAAGCTTTGGCTCTTCATTTACACACAAACTACAAAAATGGGAAATTGTGAAAATAGCGACATGCCCATGTATATTTTGTGTTCAGCGGATGTGTGAGTACTTGACAAACAAAATAACATAGACATATTACATGACTTTGCAAATAGAGCCACTACTGGCCTGGCATGAATAATACAGCATTTTCTGTCTATTTCGTGTATCTCAGATGTGATTGTTGTGCCAACACTGTCATCTGTACATGAAATGTTTCAAAAATGCAAACTTTTTAAACACTGTAAGTATATCTTTGTTGAGTAAACATTGAAAAAATACACAGAGTGAAATGTTAAAACCAATGTGAAGTTTAAAGTTAACACTCACCGACTGAGATATAGTGGCAGGTTGTCGTCCACTTTTGAAAAGGGTTAGAGTAAAGCGATACACTCTGTCTGGCAGCAGAGCACTTCTGGGAAGAATCAGCAAACTGCTATTTCCTGAAATATGGCGATCAAGCGTGGAAATTGCTAAAGAAAATGCTGTTGTGTTCTGGAAGCACAAAATGCATTTTACATTTTACAGAATACATCAACTGAGTGTTCACAGAAGCAAAAAAATTATTTACAGCATTTTAGTGCACTCTCTACCTCTTTTGTGTAACTCCACTGGAACTTAAACAAGTCAATATCGTTCTTCTCCGAATCTGGATCAAAAGACTCTGTTGCATCCAGTATCAGATCACACTGACTTGACCAAAGCCTCAGAGAACCACCTTTAATCACGGGTATCAGTCGACTGTGGACCACGTTCAGCTTTATGGTCTTGTTCTGCTGTAAAGGAGTTCCCTTAAGCCTGGCAGTAAATGTCAGAGAGTAGTTTCCAACTTTCAGAGTGTGCTTCGGCAGAGAGAGAATAGGTTTTGTAACATCCACTGAATGATTTAAATGCACCTTGTTCATTTCTGAGCAATCTGGACCTCTGAAGATCTCCCAGATATAAGATGCTTTGTGTGTAACACAACCGTTGAAGTCCACTCTTGCTTCAAAAAAACTTGGTCTGGATTTGAATACTTTATATTCTTCTTTTACAGCATAGATATGTGGCTGGGTACACACCAGATTTTGTACTTCTATTGCAATTTGAACGGAGACCTCGCTTATGTTATTAAAAGCTGTCGCTTTCACCACAAATTCACCGGCAACGTTGTATTTGTGGACTTGTTTATTGTATTCTGTAACCAGGATTCCTTCGCTGGCATCACCAAAATCCCAAATGAATTTGAGGTCGCTGCCTCCATCTGTGATGGCAACAAAAGTGACCGGATAGCCAATAAAAGCTCCATCATGGGAGGTCAAAAGAGTCACCTTCTTCACATGTTTCTGAATTGTTGCTGTACTGGTCAGGGACTGTGAGCAGAATCCATTATCAGCTTCCACTGTAACAGACAGGGATCCATTAGCAATAGGTGTGAAGTGAACATGCTGCCCAATTTCCCGAGAGGACTGGACTCCATTTAATAGGAAGGTCCAGTGGTAATTGGCTTGTGAGACAGCCGATGCTTGGAAGCTGATGTTTTTGGATGCCTCTAAGACAGCAGAGCAGCATCCAATCAAACGCAGATCTCTAATTCTTTCCACGACTCTCACAGTCGTTGTTGCAGTTTGGCAACTGACATTATTTTTCGCTGTTGCTCTTACCAGATGGTTTCCAATTGCAAGAGAGGACGTGGTAAAATCCCGCCAAATGTCCACAGAATAACTTGCATTAACAAACTCCAAAGAAACTGAAAGTTCACTTCCTTCGATGACAGATGTTAGGAAAGTAACCGGATCATCCTCACAGACCACATTGCTGCTAGCTGTAAGGGAAAGTCCCTGGATGGCATCCTGAACCGTGATAGTATATGAAACAGCTTGCCAGCTTATGTCATTTGAAGCATTGAGTGAGAGACGGTGATCTGCAGCGTCCACAAAAGAATAACTAACAGTTTGATTGTCGGCAAGAACCACAACAGTACTATTGTGCAAACTTAACACCCATTCCCAATGCAGGACATTTCCTGGTCCCGCAGAGCCATAGAGCAACAGGAGGTGGTTTGATGTTGCAAAAAATGGTCTGGATTGGCCATTTATCTGAAAGTCCACTTTAGAGATGTCTTCCTGAATTGTTAGTAGCTTAGTCGCCTCTTCAGATCCAAACACATTCGAGGCTAATACTCTGATCTTGACCACTCCAGTGACTTTAAAAACATGCAGAACATAAGGCACATCTGATATAACAGGACAATGTTCACAGTCCAAGAACCATGAGTACTTAAGGTCCGTTCCAGATGCTAACCTTGCAGAAATTTTCACTGGTTTTCCTTTCGTTACAGCATTAACTGGTGATACAATACCCAGGCCAGACACAAGCTCTACTGATCTGAGTGAAAGTTCACTATCTACTGATCCAAGTGCATTGGATACAACCAGCCTGACATGTATGTCACCAGAATTGTTTGTGAAAAGTGGAAATTGTTTGGTATTGCTTGCCATACTTTTGTTTGCAGTCCACTTATATGTCAAGTTAGAACCGCGTGTCACTGATGCTTCCAACAGTGTTGTTTGATTTGTCAGGAAATATTTTTCAGACCGCAGCCCCTGGCCTTGAATCCAAACTCCATATATTCTTTCTACAACCTCTATGTGTGTTATAGCTTCCACTCGACTGACAAGATTTTGTGCTGCAACTTGAATCTCAAACACCCCTGCGTTAGGAAACACATGCGTGAATGTGGACGTCCCTAGCTTTGGAGGTGTTGAGTGATCCACTGTCCAGTAAAATGAAATATTTTCTTTCACGTCAGTTTGAGCTATTATCAGTATCTCTTTTCCTGCCTCCACAAATGGCTGACTGGTATTAACCATTACGTATGACAGAGGTGCCTGCACCTCAATCTCGATGGTCACTGAATCTGAACTTACTGCATTAGCTGCGGTGACTGTCACATGAAACTGTCCAGGAAAACCAAAAACGTGTAATTGATTTTGCCCCTCTATTTTAGAGCCATCACCAAAGTCCCACTGAAAAGATGCCGTTTTACCAAGAAGCTCAGCCCAGAAATGATAGGACTGATTCACAGTCATTGCATCATGGTTGCCTTCATATTTAATGCACAGATTAGATACAGCCCTTTGAACTAAAATGATTGTTTTTGCTGTTCCGTTGCTCACCTTGTTATGTACCAGCACTGAAATTTCACACAAACCCTCCTCTTGAAACATAAAGCAATGGTGTGACAGACCTTTAACTGGGTTTGGGTCACTAGAAAAGTTATTATGCCACCAAAACTGATATTCTGTTACTTTGGGAAGCACAAAAACATCAAAGCATATTACCTCAGTCACCGCTACTGCGCTATTGGCTGAACGCAGAAACACATCTGTTATTTGGGCCTCAACACATATGCTGCTTTCATAATGGACTGAAGCCACCAAGCTGTGCACATTTACACCAACTGTGTACGTTCCTGCTGTTTTAAAAGTATGAGTGACAGATGTAGCTCCTTTAACAACAGACAATGGTGTGCCATCTCCAAAATTCCAATCAAAAATCAAAACTGGAATAAAGCCTTTGACCAACACCTCAAAATCGATCTCTGTTTGACTCAAAACGCAGTCTGTGGGGATTATTTCAGTAATTATTAAGCGATAGACTTCAATATTGAATAACTGGTGTTCTTGACTTACTGAATTATAAGCAGAAACCTGAACTGTGTAATTTCCGGGAGACTTGTACTTGTGACAGGCTGAACTTCCAGTGTGATTTGTTACAGAAAAACCATCTCCAAATTCAAAGGTCCATTTTAGATGTGTACCTGAAGAGACTTTGCCACTGATTTTAAAGGTTGAGTTAAGTTCAATGAAGATGTTGGAGTTTAACTGGAGACCTGAAACAGGCTCAATGACCTCCACTGTTGTATAGTTTGTCAGGATGGATAGGGTGTTGTTGGCTATGATGGTGACATTGTATGTACCAGGCTTTTTAAAAACATGACTGACTTTACTGGAACCTCCCTTCACTTTTTCAGTGTCATCACCAAAATGGCATGAATAAAGCGCTCCATATGAAGATGGCCAGATAGAGACCTCAAAGAGGACAGTGTAGTTGACTTGACAGACAGTAGGAGATGAAGACACCAGCAGGTTTGAGATTGGACTCCTTACTTTAACTGTTTCAGCCTTTTCAATTAGATCATATTTGTTGTACACCTTTATTTTTAATGTGTAGTCACCTAAAAAGGAAAAAAAAAGTTATATTTAAGTTATAACAATAAAAGGTGTTCTCTGTTATTTTTGTGATTTTGCAGTCATTTGGGATATACTGAAAAATCAAGTAAAAAGTAACCTGAAAAGGTTTTAGGATATAATTATATCTAATTATATACATGGATATATAATTATAAAACAATGCATTATATTTATAGCTAGTTGCCAGAAAAAAAAAACTTTTGAATTTAGTTTGTGAAATTCATTCATTCATTCATTTTCTTTTCGGCTTAGTCCCTTTATTAACCTGGGGTCGCCACAGCGTAATGAACCGCCAACTTATCCAGCATATGTTTTACACAGCAGATGCCCTTCCAGCTGCAACCCATCACTGGGAAACACCCATACACTATCATTCACACACATATACGGACAATTTAGCAACACAGGGAGAACATGCACACTCCACACAGAAATGCCAACTGACCCAGCCAAGGCTCGAACCAGCAACCTTCTTGCTGTGAGGCAACAGCACTACCCACTGCGCCACTGCGCTGCCCCCAGTTTGTAAAATAATTATTGTAATTTTTTTCATTATAATTCAGTTAAAATAATTCAACTTAACTTAAATTAAGAGAACACACGACTAAGTTAAACTCAACGTTATTGACTATTAACTATTTAATTATTTAGGCATAAAGCTTAACGATAACGAGGACAAGAATACAGAGTACATAAGTTTTATGTTAGGTCTTTATATTACTTTAATAAAATATGAATAATAATATAATATGAAATAAATATAAATACATATAGGGGGAAAAAAGCATGGCACAAAACATATTTCCCTTGTATTGGTCAATGTATTGTTGTGCATGTCCCTGTCAAAAATAAATAAATCCTATTCATTTGCAATTTCATTTATTTAGAGTACCTGGAGAAGAGAATGTATGCTGGATAGAGTCTTGCAGATATACGTGTTTGGTCCTTCGCTGAGGCTCTTTAATCTCTGAAGAAGGTGAAACTGCATGACTGACAGATGCTGTATTATCACCAAAATCCCATCTGGAGAGATAAATCATTTCATAATACAGCATCATAGAGAATTATACTTTCAGAAAAGGTCAGACTTAATTTCATCATTTTAACTCAATTATAATTCAGCTACATTAACCTGATTGTAAAGCCGATTGAGATGTCAGCTTTGACTTGAATTGTGTAGCGAGTTGAGGTGTTTACAGCAATGGCCTCTGGCATGGAAATGATTATTAGGTCGTCTAATGGGGTCATTACATCGGCTGTGAGCTTCACCTCCATTAGCTGAGAGCTCACAGGGTTATGAGCCATTACCTAAAGCAGAGAAGATTTGAAAAAATAGACGAATCAAACCATAACATCAAAAGCCAAAGCAGTGATTCTAAATCGGTGGGTTATGACTCCAAAATGGGACTAAACACAAGTGTGTTCTTGTCATCTGTTTAAAAAAAGACTAGATGGGAAAAATAATATTCAACTAACTACAAAAAAAACATTTGTAAGGATAACAAAACAAATAAGCTAATCTTTTTTTAAGAGAAAAAAACACTTAATTTTGTTGTTGACATTTACAAATAAGTGTCTATTTAAAAGCAACAAGAAACAGATAAATACAGATTGTGTCACTACAATATAAAAAATAGATTAGTATTTTTCTACTGAAATTATTAGAAATTTTAATGAATTTAAATAAAAAATATATATAATTTAAAAATATAAATAAATATTCACATTTATTTCAACAAATAATAAAAAAAAAATCACAGTATTACCTCAAACATTTTAAAACAACACTGGCTCAATTTCACAGTTATTAAAAAAAAATCACTTTCAAGTTTATAACAATTTACCTTTAGTGTGTATTCTGCAGGGTTCTTAAAAACCACACTATACGACTCTCCTGTGTGTGTAAACTGAACCAGGTCATCAATAACCCAAGTATACGTCACTGATGACCCAGTGTCTACTGAAGCTGTAAACACCTATAGGAAAAACAGTAAGCACAGTTTAGCACAGCAAAGCATATATAAATAAATCATAAAAATGTGTTATTTTGTATATATTATTTAAGTTATTTTACTGTAAAGAACAAGAGTATGATTCAAAAATAAAGACAACACAATGGTTATAGGGATAGTTTATTAGATAGTTTAGATTATTTTTTTATATAATTTTATAT
>CAIGQW010054063.1:9925959-9954086 GCA_903798125.1 Danio choprae | reverse complement strand
TTTAAAGGAATATTAGAAAACATCTAATTGTGGACATCCATGGTTGGAAAAACAAATACTATGGAAGTCAATGGTTACATGATTCCAACATTCTTCAAATATTTTCTTTTGTATACAACAGAACAAAAATGTCATACTAGGAGCTATCCCTTTAAAATCAGTTCTATCTTTAAATACCATTAGCGCATCAAATGTCACTTTTAAGATATCATTTTTTATCCACAATACCAAAAGGACCTGATACCTGTTGTACATCCACTAAAACTCTTCTGAAGCCCTCTGGCATGATGCTCAGTCCAGAGACAGGAATATGAGACACAACCCTCACACTCAGAGTCTGAGCGCTCAAGCTGTTTGAAGCCTTAATATTTAATATATATTCCTCTTGGACTGAAAGCTCCATGTACACATGTGAAAACCATCCACCTCCTCCAGTCACGGGCATCTCAACCGGGCATGAAGACACAAAAGGTACTCCACTTTTTGACACAGGTGCTGACCAGGAGCTGGTTGCATGCTCTCCTGAAATGATCTGGATGACAATGAGGGTTGGAACATTGACAGGAACATGCATTTGGTTGTCCTTGTCAAGCTTTGGATGTAAAACTTGTAACCCCGTCACAAGACTTTCTGCTTTGACTGGACTGTTGGGTGTTGGTGAAACTCCATAGTGCGATATTGGGTCCTCGTAAATGACACGGAGGTCACAGACCACTCCATCTAGCCATTGTCCTTTTTTTTCTGGTTGGACAGAGAAACTCCCCTCGAACCAGCCACCCCATTCAGGCCCAAGCAACGAGAGGTAACTCTGGCGCCAGGTTGAGCTGGCACTGGCAACACAGTGTAGAAATTGACCTGCTCTTCTAGTGTGTTGCAGAGCCAGGATGTCATCAGGATAGACAGTGATGTGTTTCTCTTTTACTATAGCCTGCATGAATAGAAAGTGACATCCAAGTGACATCATTTAATATACAAGCTGAGATATGTAATGTTTTTGGGCTGCCAGTAGAAGGGATTAGATTTTAACAATGTTAAAGGGTTAGTTCACCCAAAAAGGAAAATTACCTATTCATTTACTCTCCCTCATTCAGTTTTGAATCTTTATGAGTTCTTTCATCGGTTAAACACAAAAGAAGATATTTTGAAGAATGCCTTTATGAGTTCTTTCATCCGTTAAACACAGAAGAAGATATTTTGAAGAATGCTGGTTGTTGGAGCCCATTGAATTCCATTGTAGAAAAAATACTATGGAAGTCAATAGCTCCCAGACACCAGCGTTTTTAAAAATATCTTCTTTTGTGTTTAACAGAAGAAAGACATTAAAATAGAATTTGAACAAGTGAAGGGTGAGAAAATTATGGCAGAGTTTTCATTTTTGGGTGAACTGTCCTTTTAAACCTTAGAGATACAGTACATGATACTGGATTATTGCCAATATCCAATAACCCAATCATTTTAAACTCCTTTTGGACAATTTAGTTTGAATGTCCAAATGGTTTCAATGTAGGTTCAAATAGCAATATGATCTGTCATTTTATTTTTTTTTAAATTCTAATCTATATACTTTTTAACGTCATATGCTTGCATCGCAGAGCTGGTGAAAGATAAGGTTTTTGTGGTACAAAAACCCAACAATTGATGAGGTAAATGATGAGGTAATTTACATTTTAGGGTGAACTGTCCCTTAAATTTTCTTTTGATAAAAACAAATAATGACATTAACATCAAGTGACGAATTAAATGACCAACACATTATTATTCCGGAAGTAAGCAAGTCCTTTAAAAGTACCAAAATAAAGTAGAAGAGAGTCAACAAGTGCCATTTTGCCACCTACTCTGACATGTGTGTGCTCAGTGCTTGGTGGCAGCATCAGTGACATGTCTGCCATCAAGTGGAAGAACGGTGGAGTCACAGGATAGCGGGGAGGTAAAGCGAAAGCATATCCAGCGTTAAAAGAGTTGTAAGGGCTGCATGGACTGGTGACGGGCAGACATATCTCCAGCAGATGGCACCAGTATTGCTCACTAGCACAGCCACCAGTGGTGTTACACATGGCCATCAGGGAACAGCAGCTGAAAGGGTTGAGAAGGGAACTGCAACCTGAAGGAGAACAGAAGATTTGTTACTGAGAGTTTGACAAACTGTTAGTGTGTGTTGCTAATTAGTGCTTGATTTGATCACCCGGTGGTACAAGGTGATGACTTGGGCTGCAGTATGGCCGTAAGATCTGCATTCTGGCAAAGGTCATCTGATCACTGGGCTGCGTTACCATTTCCAAGGACAGCACTCGACCCTCGTGACTGAACCACAGACCTGGGAAAAGCATAATCTGTGCACATGCACCTAGTTAAAACAGGCATGTAATGACATTCAGTGATAGAATGAACATTTGTGTGTACACTTTTTTCTTGTTTATATTACAAATTATATTCATTCATTCATTCATTTTCATTTTGGCTTAGTCCCTTTATTAATCTGGGGTCGCCACAGCAGAATGAACCGCCAACTTATCCAGCATATGTTTTACGCAGCGGATGCCCTTCCAGCTGCAACCCATCTCTGGGAAACATCCATACACACCCATTCACACACATACACTATGGACAATTTTAGCTTACCCAATTCACCTATACCGCATGTCTTTGGACTTGTGGGGGAAACCGGAGCACCCGGAGGAAACCCACGCCAACACAGGGAGAACATGCAAACTCCACACAGAAAGGCCAACTGACCCAGCCGAGGCTCGAACCAGGGATCAGCAACCTTCTTGCTGTGAGGCGAACGTGCTACCCACTGCGCCACTGTGAGGCCCTCCAAATTATATATATATATATATATATATATATATATATATCAAGAAGCATTTTCTAGAGAAGTAAAAAAAATTGGCTTGTTTTCAGAAATAAGCTAAATAATCTTGTTTCGCTTTAAAATAAGATTATTTAGCTTACTCCACTCAAAGAATATGTTGAGTTTTTTGGACAGTTTAATTGTTTTATGTTCAATAAACATAAAATTGTAAAAACCATTCAGATAATGTAATTGACTTATGTTGGGACGACATGAAGGGATTGTGTGAAACCCTGCATTTTTTCAAATTAAACCTAGATTATTTTGCTTGTTTTAAGTAAGAAAAGCATTTCTGCAGTGGACAGGTCTATGTTTTTAATACAACTGATATGATTTTGATAAATAATTAGATAATTAGATAATGATAATTTTAGATAAACATTTAGTTCATGCTTGCACATTTTAAAAAGTAAAAATGCTCATGAAAACGCAAGAATCTATTGTTTTATCTTGCATTAACTTATTTCACGAGTTCACACTTAAGTACACTTAAGTAAATGCATGTTTGGCATGCTGTTCCAGGAGAGAGTCCTAAGCTTGGAAGATCCTCAAGCCCAGGGCTCCCTCCTGTTTTATCGGGAGAGAGGGGAGTCTGAGCTCAGGTAGGTCTCGAGAATTATGCTAGGAAACAGGGGAGGGAGTCGTTGTGGATGGGGGGATTCTTCAAGACGAAGATGGCTAAGGTAAGGAAATCTGGCTATTTATATGTTTTTTGATTTATCTGATTGACATATCATGTGATCACTAATGCCGGCCAGCCGTGGTCAATCATAAGCATGTGATCCTCTCGAAATTTGTTTATAAATAAACTTCACTTTGCAAAGCAGAAGTGAACTCTTTTTCTGCTTTGTGTTAGCACTACCGATTTATTTGGATATGGGGGAAATGACTAGAAATGACAAATGGCAGTAATTGTTCAAACTACATGCTCTACAAACCAGTGTGTTGACGACAATACTTTCAAATTTAAATAACACAACAAGAAAATGTTAATTTGCTAAATCAAGTAGCCAAACAAGCGAAGTGAATTAGTAATTACACATTGCAAAACAAGGTATGGCATTGGTGTGCTAGGTGGAATTATGCAGTGGAGGAAAGACTTGTGGAGTAGGGTACTAGTGCTGGAAATCCTTGAAAACACTTGAATTTTAATCTAGTGTTTTCAAAGTTTGAAAAGTGCTTAGATTTTGGATAAAGTGCTTGAAACTGCTTGAAAATGTAATTGTGTTTTAGTGAAAAATATAGTGCTGAAAAGATGTGGGCAGTTATTGTTGCAGCTGACCTTGTAGAAGTTTCCAGATGCAAAAGTTTTAGAAAATATTTTTTTTTTGTATAACCTGATACAGTGGCTATTGAACTGAAAACAACATTGTACTATTGTACAATTTATGGTTAGGGGGTATAATGTTTGTGAATGAGCATAACATATATTTATAAAAAAAAAAAGAAAGAAATTGTATTACCTCAACCAAGTGTGGTCCTGGGTCTGGTGGAGAGGGTAACAGTTGAATTTGAGACACTGTGTATATGCCTGACATTAGTGGTACACCAGTCACATAACTTTCCAGTGATGGCAAAGACACTTTAAAGGGAAAATGATTGACATTGCTGTTAGTAACTTGGTCTGACAAAGGTTTTGTGACAATTTACAAAAATAATCATTTTTATGCCTTGAGCAATGCAATGCTGCTCAATAGCACAATAACAAATAATTACACCAATTTTTTGTTTAAAATAATTATATGATGATGACAGCAAAACTTTATTCGTTGCTTTTTACCTGTTATTGTTTTTTCACAGATAACAAAATTCCTCTTATTACACTGTTCATTCATCCACTGTCCGGAGGCCAAAGCCATTGAAGCACATTCTTTCTCACTGTTTTCAGCCTCTAAATCATCAAACAAACCCTCTGCCATTCTTTTCCTCATCCAGACCCCAACTGGATCTTCTCTGGAATTAAAAACAAATACAGGATCAGACATTACTAAAGATTCAGTAGATGGTGTCTAAAACTTCAGTATTTAAATAATGTATGCATTCTGTACTTTATACAGTTCCCTTTAAATATTTCTGTAAAAAAAAAAACATCAAAAATCTTTTGATCACTTACAGATGGAATGAATTTTGTATGAAGCTCTGAACAGTCACACTGTCCACCAAAGCAAGGTCTCCTCCTTTCTTGTCTCTCTGACAGATGCCTCTTGCCTCCAGCCATGTTGACGTAAATGAGGGCATCCAGTAACAACGCAAACCATCACGGTCAATTTTTGCTCCCTTTGGGCAATCATTTTCTAGTGCAAAGCATGAAATATTCCGAAAACATGAGATGCATCTTCACATAACAAAGGCAAGTCACGTAGCGTAATGCTCTGTGATTGAAAACAATTAACAAGAATAATATCCATTACTGAGCAAGGCAGACAAAACATCTCACCGCTGAAGCAGCTTGTAAAAACACAGAGAATCCAAATGAGAGGCAGGTGCATAATTTTTGCCATTCTATCTGATCTCCTGGTAAAGCATCACGAGTGTGAGTAATAATGAATAATATACAGAAGAGACTGCATCATAGAAAGCCTGTGTCCGTTCACTAACTTTTCCTTCTCGTCTTCATCTCTCTCTCCCTTTCTCTCTGGCCTCTATCTTTTTGTCTTTCTCTCTTACTTGTCCATTTATTGCTCGGTGACCTTTTAGCATTGTGCATTTCAACACACGGCTTCACCCCCCCTTTAACATTCGCATGACTTTCGGTTTGTCTCACAGCAACAGTCCTAGAAGAGAAAGAGTGGACAGACTCCCTCATTAACATGCTGTAAAATCCCTGTTGATGAATAGGCAGTTAAAACCACTCGTCCAGTTTAAATGCGTCAACACCTCCTTTATTACACTCAAAACAAATTTTATGAAAAAGAGCATTCTGTAGGCATTAGTGGTGCTGTTTTCAATTGGAATAAAACATCTTTTTCTGCAGCTTTACTTAAGCTTCTGTCCAAACCCTTGGAAATATCTAGTCTGACCTTCGGGCATCTGTTTATTTTTCTCCTGTAGGACATTCTGTAAGTCATTCTCCACTCCAATTTAAATGTAAAGAAAATAGTACTGGGAAAATACTGCAGAACACAGGAAAGAGTGAGCTCTTCTCGGAAGACGCACCAACCGTTGCTAAGCAACAGAGTAGATAGAGCAAGGGTTGACAGTCATTCTTTTCAAAGCAAAGCAGATAGATGTAACAAAGCTTCCTCGGATGAATACCGGGTCATAGCTTTCAGGAGTGAACAATGGAACAGCATCTAATAGTTTTCAGCGAAAAGGCCAATGAGAATCAGATTGGATTCTGGTGACCTTTTTTTTCCCCCAAACCTTACCGGATCTAGATTTTACATTGCAAACTAAATCTTGTTCATGTAGTTTCAGACCTTTATCACTTTCCCTCTTATGCGGAAAACAAAAGAAACTGTGTTAAAGAATGATAGTAGCCAAGAGGTATGAAAACATATATTTAAAAATATATATATTACAAACAGATTCAGGAGGACAAGAGGTTGGATAAAATAACATCATTTTTATTCTTTTAATTTACATTTTTTTCTGCTTTAATCTTAAAAAAATAACAATAACAATGTAAAAGTCTGTGTTGTGTTATTTATACTTAAAAAGAGGCTTAAGCTTGTAATATATTACATTTTACCCAAAACTGTGCTTATTAAGTTTGAGCCTCATATAAAACAAAAAATAATAATAAAATAAAATAAAAATAAGGCAGCACGGTGGCGCAGTGGGTAGCACGATCGCTGGTTCGAACCTTGGCTGGGTCAGTTGGCATTTCTGTGTGAAGTTTGCATGTTCTCCCCGTGTTCGCATGAGTTTCCTTCGGGTGCTCCGGTTTCCCCCACAGTCCAAAGACATGCGGTACAGGTGAATTGAATAAGCTAAAATGGCCGTAGTGTATGTGTGTGAATGCAAGAGTGTATGGGTGTTTCCCAGGGTTGCGGCTGGAAGGGCATCCACTGTGTAAAACATATGCTGGATAAGTTGGCAGTTCATTCCGCTGTGGCAACCCCTGATTAATAAAGGGACTAAGCCGAAAATAAAGTGAATGAATGAATGAATGAATGAATGAATGAATGAATAAAATAAAATAAAATCTGTTCCTACATGGAATGCTGCCTCAATAATAACCGAAATAACCTGGGTAAAAAAATCTTACACTTTAAAAATAACATAACATATACTTTCACATAACTTCCTTAAAAAGTAACTAACACATTGTATCAAAAAAACAGACTTAAGATTGTACTTTATTTTCCCCCCAATCACTCATGCAGTGTAAACACTCAAGTACTTCCATCAATAGTTATGAAAATGTTTCTCTGGTGACTAAGCCCTCTGTGAATATGATCCATCTGTGCTATCTCTGCAAAATAAAATAATTGACTTGTATTGCTATCAAAGATTGAATCTTGTGTAATGGAATGCCATCAACTCAGCATTAACCTTGTTCCAGTGTTCGTACATTTGAGTTATTCTAAATTAGAGGCCACATGCATGAGTCATTTGCATAAACACGCACAAATAAATCTACATATAAGGACTTCCTGTACAACTTTTCCATACACGTATATGCAAATTTCTTGCACAAATTTGAGTGCAACCTTGAGTTGTGGCTTTTTACAGTCTATTGACTTTCACTGCAGAAAAATCTCAAACTTTTTGGGTATGACCGCTGTCATCTTTTGCTGTTGACATTGTTTGAAGTTTCAGTTTGCAGTCATCAAGTTTTTTTTAAACTGCTCTTAACAGCTGATCTCCGAGTCTGGTGGGAGCACTTTTAGCTTAGCTTAGCATAAATCATTAAATTGGATTAGAACATTAGGATCTTGCAAGAATCAAAAGATTCAGAAAAATGGTTGTAATAATTTTCCTCCTTCCTCTGAAAGAAAATTAAAAGTTGCTATTTTCTAGGTCAATATGTCTAGGAACTATACTCTCATTCTGGCCATAATGATCAAGGAACTTTGCTGCCATAGCATGGCTGCAGCAGTCCCAATGATTTTATGCATTATACTGTTATCTAGTACCATACTCTGGGGACTATTTTGAGTAAGAGCTGTGTAATATCATCATGGCAAATGTTTTGGCTTCCCTTCACTAAAATGCTCTTGGTGCATTTGCATGCTTAGTAAAATACACCAAACGAGTTAATGTGTGTTTAAAGGCAGTGGGAGAGGTGTTTTAAAAAAAAAAAATGGAAAAGATTTTGAAGTGATGAATCCCAAATAAAGAGAGCGTGAGCATGGCAATGAAAAAAATAAGAATATTGTTGTGCAAATGAGAGATTAAAACATTCATACCTCTCTGATGCAAGTCAGAATGGTGTTTTCTTCTTGATGCAATACAAATTCTACATCAGTGTCATTAGATGAAGTTTTAGTGCTGTTAAATGTGTTTATTTGTAAATTGGATTTTAGAATTATTCATGAACATGCTGTTTATACTAAATCTTGCTCCTGCTGAAATATTTGTGGCAGGCTGTTGTTCAGGCCTGAATAACAATTATCTGCCAGATAGATTATTACACTGAGCACTGCTCAGAATGTCTGATTACTTTCTGAATCAATTCCCCATCCTTTTTCATTAGCATTGAATCTCATCATCACCTCTTTATTCTTCAATGTACAGAAAAGACTTGCCAAACAATGAATGTTCCTTGAACATTTTCTTCATCTGCATCACAAAAACATTCTGACTGTGAAGCTTATGAAGTGGCACCTGCTTGAGTGGTTGTCCTTGGAAAGTGTCAGCACATTACATGTTTGATTCTCTCATACTAAAGGTGAGAGAGTGCAGCTACAGTGTGTGGTGCAACAACATCAACTCATTTGGCACATTTTGCTACCCAGCACTGGTAAAATCCTTTTTATACAGTGCATCCGGAAAGTATTCATAGTGCTTCACTTTTTTCATGTTTTTTTATGTTAAAGCCTTATTCCAAAATGGATTAAATTTATTTATTTCCTCAAAATTCTACACACAATGCCCCATAATGACAATGTGAAAAAAGATTTTTTGAAATTGTTGCAAATTTATTAAAAATAAAAAACCTGTAAAATTACATGTACATAAGTATTCACAGCCTTTGCTGTGAAGCTCTAAATTGAGCTCAGGTACATTCTGTTTCCACTGATTATTCTTGAGATGTTAAGCTGCTTAATTGGAGTTCACTTGTGGTAAATTCAGTTGATTGGACAGGATTTGAAAAGGCATACACCTGTCTATATAAGGTCCCAGGGTTGACAGTGCATGTCAAAGCACAAAAAAAAGCATGAAGACAAAGCAATTGTCCTTAGACCTCCGAGACAGGATTGTCTCGAGGCACAAAGCTGGGGAAGGTTACAGAAAAAATTCTGCTGCTCTGAAAGTTCCAATGAGTACAGTGGCCTCTATCATCCATAAGTGGAAGATGCTTGGAACCACCAGGACTCTTCCTAAAGCTGGCTGGCCATCTAAGCTGAGTGATCGGGGGAGAAGGGCCTTAGTCAGGGAGGTGACCAATAATCCGATGCTCACTCAGTTTGAGCTCCAGCGTTCTTCTGTGGAGAGAGGAGAACCTTACAGAAGGACAACCATCTGTGCAGCAATCCACCAATCAGGCCTGTATGGTAGAATGGCCAGACGGAAGCCACTCCCCACCTGGAATTTGCCAAAAGTCATCTGAAGGACTCTCAGACCATAAGGAACAAAATTGTCTGGTCTGATGAGACTAAAATTGAACTCTTTGGAGTGAATGCCAGGCGTTACGTTTGGAGAAAACCAGGCACCGCTCATCACCAGGCTAATACCATCCCTACAGTGAAGCATGGTGGTGGCAGCATCATGCTGTGAGGATGTTTTTCAGCAGCAAGAACTGGAGGACTAGTCAGGATAGAGGGAAATATGAATGCAGCAATGTACAGAGACATCCTGAATGAAAACCTGCTTCAAAGTGCTCTTGACCTTTTCCAGCAGGACAATGACTTAAAGCACACCACCAAAATTTCAATGGATTGGTTTCACATCAACTCGGTAAAAGTCCTTGCATGGCCCAGCCAGAGACCAGACCTAAACCCTATTGAACATCTCTGGAGAGATCTGAAAATGGCTGTACACCGTCGCTTCTCATCCAACCTGATACAGCTTGAGAGGTACTGCAAAGAGGAATGGGCAAAACTTCCCAACGACAGGTGTGCCAAGCTTGTGGCATCATATTCAAAAAAACTTGAGGCTGTAATTGCTGCAAAAGGTGCATCAACAAAGTATTGAGTAAAGGCTGTGAATACTTACATACATGTGATTTTTCAGGTTTTTTATTTTTAATAAATTTGCAACAATTAAAAAAAAAATTTTCACATTGTCATTATGGGGTATTACGTGTAGAATTTTGAGGAATAAATGAATTTAATCCATTTTGGAATAAGGCTGTAACATAAAAACAAATTGGAAAAAGTAAAGCGCTATGAATACTTTCTGGATGCACTGTATCTCCTCAGCTTTCTTCAACCTAACGATACTCTCGGGCTTCACCTCCTCTAATCCTGCTAATACACCTGAACAACACCCTAAGCCCAAAGATACAAAGATAGTCTATTTCCTCTATAAAAAAGAGAAGGACTATCTAAATCCCTAAAAGCAAAAACTGTGCTGAATTTTAAGAAAACATGAGTGGATCGAGTCAATAAAGCAGTTTAAAACACCTCACCCATAGAACAATGTTTGCACTGTTTAATACTCTGTGAAAAGCAGACCTTAAAGGTTGCAAGTGCTTGTAACTTTATATTGATCTGCTGAAAGATTGAAACGGTCCAGCGTCCCTAAAGTCTACCAGAATACTAAACAGACCCATTTCATTTTCCAAAACATTACCCTGGTCTTGGGCCTCACGGTGGCGCAGTGGATAGCATGTCGCCTTACAGAAAGAAGGTCGCTGGTTCGAGCCTCGGCTGGGTCAGTTGGCATTTCTGTGTGGAGTTTGCATGTTCTACCCGTGTTGGCGTGGTTTCCTCCGGGTGCTCCGGTTTCCCCAACAAGTCCAAAGACATGCGGTATAGGTGAATTGGGTAGGCTAAAATGTCCGTAGTGTATGTGTGTGAATGGGTGTGGGTGTTTCCCAGTGATGGGTTGCAGCTGGAAGGGCATCCGCTGCGTAAAACATATGCTGGATAAGTTGGCAGTTCATTCTGCTGTGGCGACCCCAGATTAATAAAGGGACTAAGCCGAAATGAAAATGAATGAATGAATATCCTGGTCTTGTAAAAAAAAATCTTTATTGTGCAATATTAAAATGTATAAAATATAATTCTCATTAATTCTCAAGTCATGCCTTCTATTCATCTCCACTCATTTGCTACATTCAGTTACTACTCAGTCAAACCTGGATATATGATGGATATAATAAAGTGTTTATCATTTAATTTCTCAATATATTTCATCACTGAGAAGATCATGAACATAAAATGGATTAAAAAATAATAATTCCCATAACAATGCACAAAGGCTTATTTTAGCTAGGTGAACAAATATTTCTAGTTTTTAATTTGAATTAATTTAATATTTGTATTATATAGTGTGCAAAATATTGACCATCATAAAGCCATGGGTTACTTAGTTAACATGTTTATTAGAATACAACATACAGCAACGTACAAAGAAATTAAATATTCCAGATAAATTTCTGGACACATTATAAGGAGACCACCAACATGTTCCTGGTGGGTTGCCAGTTCAAATTGATCTGACCTAAGCAGAGGTTGAGAAAAGTCTTTTTCATACCATGTCCACTAATGTAAATTTATTCTCCTGTTTTGTAGGAACGACATTGACGAAGGTCTTGTACAGAACAGCTCCCATAGGAAGTTGTGGAATGGTACCTCTGGCTTCAGCACTTCGTGGTAAAGGAACATACACCTCCTTGGTATATCTGACAATACCATCCTCGAGGGCATACAGTGTTTTATTGGTTCCAATACCGACCTGTGATGACACAAAATGAAAGATTAATTTCTGAAAAGGATTATGTTTATTTTAGTAGTTTTATGGAATTAAATTTTAGGATTATGAAAAATGTAAAACCAAGCAACATTATGATATACAGGGGTTGGACAAACAAACTGAAACACTGGCCAATTTAGTGTTGGAGTTTTCATGGCTACATTTGACCAGCCTGTTGGCCAATCTTCATTGATTGCACATTCCACCAGTAAGAGCAGAGTGTAAATGTTTAAATAGCAGAGTAATAGCACAGTTTTGCTTAAAATGTTCAATAAACATGGCCGGAAAGCTATAGCCACTTTGTAAAGCCACTTTGGGGTGTTTTGGTGGAGAGTCAGAAAACCTTTTCCTCCACCAGCCACTATTTTGCAAAATGAATGGCTCAAAATCCCTCTGGCCATGGTGCAGGACTTGTACCTGTCATTCCCAAGACAAACTGAAGCTATATTGGCTGCAAAAGGATGTTCTACTCCATACTAATGAATTATTGTGGTTTTAGTTTCATTGTCCAACCCCTGTACATTTAATGCAATTCTAAACATTTACAGGTCACTCATAATATATTGTTAAACTTTGTTAAATATTTCTCATACTTTATTATTTGTAATGCACAATTTATATATTTTTAAAAGGTTTAAAAGCAACTAAGTTACATAATATCAAAGCATAGTTTTTGGTCAGCATTGAAATTGATACATTTTTTTTAAAAGTACATGTAAAATACCTGATAAATTGCCACAAGACAAAGCTATAGCTATATGCTGTTTTCAAGCACAAAATCAATTAGAGTATAATGTACATTTATATACTTATAATTATACACTAAGGCAGTGTTCCCAACCCTATTCCTGAAGGCACACCAACAGTACACATTTTCAAACTCTTACTGATCAAACACACCTGAATCAACTCATCAGAACATAAGAGACTCCAAAACCTGAAATTAATAGGTCAGCTAAGGGACAATCCAAAATATGTACTGTTAGTGTGCCTCCAGGAAGAGGGTTGGGAAACACTGCACTAAATATTAGTCATATATATGCATTGAATAGTGATAAAATATTATTTCCCACTATTCTGACATTTACATACAAAAAAGAAATATAAAATATGACACTAAAGCACAAATGTGCTTTGTGTATACAATCTCTTTCGTCAATTTATTTATTTTATGTGGAAATCAAAATAGGATGTTTTGTCTTTGATCCATGTGTAAAAAACAAAAATAACAGCTAATCAGTAAAATACAGCAGTGTATTGCAAACATCTTACATGAGCTCCGGGATGCCAGCGCATTAAGCCCTTGCGTTGTGTTGCGAGGATGTTGCCTGCATGTACAAAGTTCCCTTAAAAGAAACACAAAACATATTTAAATAAAATAACAGAGAAGGAAACATAAAAACACACGTATACAAAGACTAGCAGCAGTATATAAAAAAAAATAGCACACACAATCATTATAGTAGTTTTCATATCAAGGTAAAGAGACAAAAAGAAAATACCATCTTGTTTTTTGTAACCATATCTGCGACCAGAACTCTTTCCTCCAAGGTTTTTGCTGCTCCCTCCTGACTTCTTTGAAGCAAACCTTGTCAGTACAACAGTTGGTGTTTCACTGAACAGAATACCTGCAAAGAAAACAGCATTTAAATAAGTGCCACATGAAGGATGATATTCTTCACTAACATATGTTTGATATAAATGCTTTTGAACTAAGCATTAATTCAGCCTAAGTCTTGACGATCTTAATTACCATGTACAAAATAAGGCAAATCAGTTAAATTTAATACGCTTTAATTACTGTTGATGCTGCTGTCAACATTTAACACATGCTCACTTTGCAAATGATGGCTTGGCATGCTACTGTCAACTAACAGTCGTTCCAAAAACCCGGAGGGAAAAGCACTCAGCTATTAAATATCATCAGCTATTATTCAGTACTGACGTACACCGTACATGATACAGTCCCAAAATAAAACCCAAAAGCATGTCATTTTACTCACAGGGTCTGGTTCGCAACAGCAAGGACGCGAGCGCCGCCATCTTGAATGACGTGATGTGACGCGGTGGGCGCGTTCCCATGATCCTTCAGGACCCGCGAACTACAGAATTTGGCTAGCGTAAGTAGAGAGAAAGAGACATACACACACAAAGTTGCGAATATTACATTTGGACAGCTTCAATAGATGATTTGAAAGGATGTGTGGAGTTGTATGAGCAGTCGCAGCTTTTCAATGCATGTGGTTTGCGCTCTCAAGTTGGAAAAGTTTGTTCTTTGCTGTCTTTCTGTTCGTGTTTGCGAATGTAAATAACAGTTGTCTGAAGTCATATCCGACGGTTCTTTTCATCTTTATGGCCGAATGTCGCAAAACTGTTTTACTGCACTGTTTTTTTAACTAATATCAATTGGTCCATTGTTTCATTTTTGTTAAAGTAGCCATATTTCCTTGCAAAAATACCGGAATTACTCTCCACAGAGTGGACTGCTTTATACTGTCTCTCTAATATGATGCCAGAATCTGCAATAAGTCAATCATAAGTTGCCTACCTTGCTGACAAATTTTGTTGAAACTAAGAATGATTTGTGGTAATAATAATAATATTATTTTAAAAACTCAGCTACAATGGGTTAAAAGGGTGGTAATCCACAGTCCTAATCTGCTAGCAATAGTGTGTTTGTTAATCTGTTTTGAAGCAATTATGCAAAAACGATTTTTAAAATATGTCTTAAAAATGTTGTCTTAACATTTAAAACTCATAGTATGTGCAATAGAAATTCTGAATGTTTAAAATGTTGCTGAAATTGTTTTCAACAATTACTATTAATTTTAATTAAGAATATATGTTTGTTTACCTGAATAAGATTTTTGATATAAATAAAATGCTCTAACATTTAAAGTGCAGTATTTTAACAAATTTAAAAAAATATATATTATTATTATTATTATTATTATTATTATTATTATTATTATTATTATTATTAATGTAATTATTACATAAAAAATGTAATATATTATTTAAATGTATAATGCGATATGTGTAGTGTGGCACATTTCATCTTGCAATTTACATCTACATACATTAATTTCAGTGAATTTATCTATACAAAGCATATGAAATGCAAGTGTCTACTGTAATGTTTTAAATGACTTTTGTAACAAATGTCAAATAATAGGTCAAATAATGTAATTCAGCATATTAAATATATTTATGTAAAATGAAAAAAGCTCCTATTGACCACTGGCAAATAGGTACAATTAGTGATTTGAATAATAAAAATATTTAAAATGATAATTAAATGGTGTTTTGGGGCTGCACTGTCTTTTAATATGTCAACAAATGCTTCTTGTTCTAAATATGCCTGACAAGTTTTTGCTATGGAAGCTATTGTTACCCTGAAATTACATTTAAGAGGGCGTCTTATGGTAAACATAATATTTTTTACTTTTATTAAAAAAAAAAAAACAAGACACATGCTAAAGTACAGATTTCTGTTAAGTTAGAAAATATGTATTTTTAAGGCTGCTTGTTAATAAACATTTTACTCTGAATTTTCTTTGTGTGACACCTCAGCATGACCTGCGTCAGCAGACCTGGATTTTTCTTAAGTGACAGCGACTCGAGTGATTCAGAAGAGCTGCCTGTCTTCGATTTCTCCCAGTCAAAAACCAGACAGGCCAACTTGGTGGTTTTAGACTCAGAAATGGCTCCAGTTGCAAATCCAGTTTCATCTCTGAAGGTCCAAACTTCTGCTGGAGCCACTAAAAGTGACGTGTTGATGGTCAGCAGTGACAGCGAGGAGGAGGAGGAGCCCATGATTCCCTTAGCCGTGAGACTCAAACAGAAACAGTGTGGTCTGGCTACATCCGCCACCAATGCAGAGCAGAGCCGGGCTTCCAATGCAGTTTCAAATAGATGTTCACGCCTCTTAGATGTTCCAGCATATCATATCAACCCCGAGGCCCAGCCAGTTGAACGTAACAAGATCTGTAACAACATAACAAGGCAGTACAGCTCAAACAACGATGCACCATACCTCACAAAAGAACCTGAAGCAAAGAATGGCACTTACCTGGCCAAACGCAAGAAAACCCCAGCAGAAGTGGAGGCTGCCAGACAAGAAGCCCTGAGGAAAAGAGCAATGCGAGAGCACCAACAGGAAGAGAAGGAGAGATTGAGGATGGAGAAGAAAGCTCTGGCTGATGCTGTGAAAGCCCTAAGGCCAGAGGAGTGCATCAAACACATGGTGGTGACGGTCGACCCAGGTAGGTGGCAGTGTGTACCTGTAGTGCTCATCTCTGCTGTCACTGTTGCTTTCAGTGCTCTGTGCGCTTTGATACTTTTCCAGAGTTGTTAAAAAGCACTGGCATGAGGTATTAAGCTGCATTTGCTGAATGGATTAGTATTGATTAGCTGTCTCTCCCCCGTAGGCCTGCTGCAGCTGGAAGGTGGCGGTGCTCTCCTGACTTCCCTGCATGCCATGGGCTGCAACTGTGCCATAGAGAAGCAGTCTCTTCCTTGCAGTGTCACCTGGGCGAGACACTCTCAGGCACGACATCCCCCTAGAAATACAGATGCACTAAAGAACTTTTAAACATATAGCTTGTCATTAGCTGTAGGATGTAAATGGTGATGAAATGATATTTCATTCCGGCTGATAGGGCTGCACGATATTGGAAAAATTTGACATTGCGATATTTTGTATTTCTGCAATATATATTAATACAACATCCCCAGATGAATTGAATAGCTCTATTTGGAAGCAATTTATTCATTTTCAATTGATTGGTGTGATTTTGTTAGGGAACAAATCATGCATGAAATGTAATATACAAATTCCAAGCATAGCTAAATGTGATAGAGCAAATCTAAAAGTGAAATAAACAGTGCCTTATAGTCAGATCGTGTTCAGGTACAGAAACTGAAAAAATCATACATAAAACAACACTGCAAAGACTTCGCTGTTTAAATAGTTCAATAAAAGGATTTTCTATTAAAGTTACAAATAGTAAAATTGCTTGTGTCTGAAAGATTTAAACTCTTAGCTCTTAAAAACCTGTGCAAATGATAAACTTTTACTCTATGGTTAAACTCTGCAATAACTCCACAAATTTAATGTATTTTGAACTGTGGCTATATAATTCCATTTATATATACTTACATATAATATATACTTACACATATATATATATATATATATATATATATATATACACAATCCTAAACTATATAATCCCAGCTCAACATTTCAGATCCTGGGATGTGACTATTGCGGATGTGCACATTGCGATATCGATGCTAAAACGATATATTGTGGAGCCTTACTGGGTGATATTATAATTAGCAATGTACTGAAATTTTGGGTACTAAAATGTTAGATTTTTGCTCTAAAAGGATTTTGAAAGAGTGACATTTATTGTAACAGGGACATTTAAAAGGGTAGTTCACTGAAACTTTTACTCACCTTAAGTGTTTTTAAACATGAGTATATTTTCTTTTGAACAAAAGAAGATATTTTGAATTTTTGAAACTGGTTACCACCCACCAATCAATTGCTGTCTAATGTCAGTGAAAACCTAATAGACCTCTAAGAATAGCCCAAAACCAAATACACAATCAAATACACAGGAATGAATGACTTCACATGTAAAGACTGTCTAATCTAATACATGTCTATTATATTTTCACTGGCAGCCCACAATTAGTCTTGTTTTAGCCAAGAGATCTATGTTTAGACATCTATTAAACTTAAAATAATGATAATAAAAATAATAATGTTTTCTGGGCACTGACTTCCATAGTAAGAAAAACAAATACTGTGGTATGGAAGTTGGTGGTTCCAACATTTTTCTAAATATCTTCTTTTATGTTCAACAGAAAAAGGACACTCAAACAGGTTTGTGATAAATGAAGGATGAGTAAATGATAATAGAACTGAGAGAACATGTTTTGACTGTTTATCATCTATTTCACAGCTTGAAGTTTTTTTTAAATCCAGCAGTTATAACATCAGCTGTCTGAAACATCAGCTGTCTGCTTAAAAGGGATCACCTTATAGTGATTGTTTACTGAACAATGAAATCCAATCTATAATGATTTAAATTCTAAAATCTCTAGTTCAATCCTTTAGTCTGTGCTGTTTTCTGTACACACATGAACTGTGCTAAACATTTTTAGCATGCGTGCCATCTAATAATTGTTTAAAAAGCTTTGTTAATGTTTATACAAATATATGTATGTATATATATATATATATATATATATATATATATATTTTTTTTTTTTGTAGATTGTATTAACTCAAAAAATATTTAACTTAAATAATATGAGACATCATAGGATGAATTTTAAATATTGTCTCAATCAAACATTGTTTTTAGAGTCAAAAGGTTGAGAATTACTGATCTTAATCTTTTTATTCATGGTTTTACAGTTCATTTTTATGTTATATTTGCAGAGTGGTGAGATGAAGTCTTTTCCAGAGTCACATACTGTCATCCAAGTTCCAGTGGATGACTTTGTGACCATGATTAACAGCTATTGCATGGTAGGCAAATTATGCTCCAGCATGGTGTGATTTCCTATTGGGCCATCATAATTACTTAATTAACTATTAATAGGATAATTGTTTGATGTGCTGGATGTGCCCTTTGTGTATGATGTGGCAGCTAAAGATGAAATTAAAAGAGTTTTTGGCCGAAAGGGCAAGAAGAGAACTAGCAGTTTTGACCTTTCCAAGAAGAGTCAGAGCAATTAAGGGTAATGAATATAATTACAGGATCACATCTCAATTATGTAAAAATTATCCACAAGCGCTTTAAAATATGCCATTTTTTAAACTTTGAGAAATGCATGTCTTCAGAATTTTGACAGTCTTGGGATTTCTCTTCTGTGTGGGGCTTTTCTGTTTAATATAGAGGCAAAGCAGTGTTTTGACTGATACTGGGATATCTCTGACTGCCTGGATACAAGGACTTATGAACAGGAATCCAGGCAGAACCCTCAGTCTAGTTGTGATTGACATAGAGAAGTACTTCAGGTGAGTGACTTATTGAGTGTGTCAGACTGTTTTATTATTAACTGTTTTAATGCATATCTAATGTAAATGCTTTAAGAAAATGCAAGCTATTTTATATGAATATAAATAATAAGCTATGGTAATAAAAGTTATTTAGTCATTCACTATTAAGATGTTTTTTTTTTGTTGCCTTTTATGTACAGAAAATTTCACAGAAATTATAGATAGTTTATCCAAAAATGAAAATGTTCTCATGTCCCAAACCTTTATGAGTTTTATTTTCTTCTGTTGAACACAAAAGTTTCTCAGTGATGGGTTGCAGCTGGAAGGGCATCCGCTGCCTAAAACATATGCTGGATAAGTTGGTGGTTCATTCCGCTGTGGCGACCCCTGATTAATAAAGGGAATAAGCCGAAAAGAAAATTTATGTCCATAGTAGGAAAAAGAAATACTATGAAAGTCAATAATTATAGGTTTTCATCATTTTTCTAAATATCTTCTTTTGTGTTTATTAGAAGAAAGAAACTCATAAAGGTATGAAACTAGTAACGATGAGTAATGAAGACAGAATTCAAATTGTTTGGGTGGACTATCCCTTTAAAGACAAACGCATATTAAAAGAAAACTTTGCATGTAAGATTATAATTTGTTTTAAAAGATCTAATGAAAAGTTTTAGAAAGGCTTAATCTGAATGCACTTTTGCAGATCCCAGAATTCAAAATGTCAGAAGAAATACCGTGAGGCAGTGCTGGGCGAGGAGAAGAATGTGGGACTTCAGGGAGGGCAGAAAAAGAGAAGAAAGAAAGACGATATCAATCAGCTTCCAGAGGTCTCGCGAGTGCAGGTGGAGGAGGTAAGTTGAACTACTTCATTGGCAGTCGATATAAATTCATGGCTGTATTTGAGGTCCTCTGCTTCAACTCAGCCTTTCTTCCCTCACCTGTCCATCAGGCTTTGGTAGACCTGCAGTTGCAAACCGGGGTGCAAGTTCGCTTCCTCTCTACCTGGAAAGACTTCACTGATTATATTACCATGTCAACCAAAGCAGTAGCTGAGGCGCCGTTCAAGTGAGTGGGAAGCCACGGTTTCCATATTTATCGCTTACCGACCAGCTGCTTCTTTAGCTACTGTGGTCTATTTCTTACTTACTTTGTGAGTGTTTATTCTTTCCAGGCGGGAGCGAGAGAAGACGGGATTTACGTTTTGTTTGGAGAGTGAGTGGGCTGGAGGTCAGAAGGTAGACCGCACCGGGAACGGCCTTCTGCAAGTTTGGAAGAGACAAATACAGCAGTTGAACCGTGTCAGCCTTGATATGGCCAGTGCTATACTCAGTGCCTACCCCTCTCCTCAGCTTCTTGCTCAGGTTAAATTTGGTTTTATTTATGAAGTGAACCATGTTTTCTTTTTCTTCCACCTATTTTTAATGCGCATTTTGGAATAATGCATAAAAAATGCTTAATAGAAATGCCAAGATGCTCATAAATTTAGAAAAAGAGCATAAATAAAACATATGCATGCAACTGAGAAGAATAAACTTTTTATCTGTTTTTATTAACTACAATGGAAACACATTTACCAAATAAATTCCAGCATGAGGATCAAGTAAGTTATGATTTTGATTTAACAGATCATGTGATTATAAAAATTGGCACGATTGGACAGCATTAATGGACAAACCAGCAGACCAAACACATTGTAAAATATCTTAAATATTGTTTTGGTCATTCGAAAATCCTTTAGCCAGTGTTCGTTGTCAAATTGTTTTGGTATTATTACCTCTCATAACTGTTTTGAGCGACTGCGTTCCCAAAAAGTGGTCCCGCGCCTCCAAAAGCCACCTCATTTTCATTGCAAATCACTTTTGTCTTCTGAGGCGAAGTAATTAAAGGAATTTATTGAATAAGAAAAAGGCTTACAATGGCTTCTCCTACCGCAACAAATTTTCTTTTTTAATATTTGGTGCCAGTTTTTCAGGAAGTGAGGAATTTGTTCTCTTTGACTCATTGAATGGTAACGTTGCTTTAGTTGCTAATGTTTTATGTGATATACCAGTTTTGCGCATAAGTCTAAGTTGTATCTTTGCATAGAAACATATCAGTTTTGTGTATGACATTTAGTGTGAGATCTCAGGCTTAAATGTACATTTGTTACTTGCAGGCATACAGACGGTGCAGATCTGAACATGAAAAAGTTGGTCTGCTGTCAGACTTACTCATTCGTCGTGGAGAGGGTGTGACATCTACAACGCGCAGAGTCGGTCCAGAACTTTCCAAACGAGTGTATCTTATGATGACCTCAAGGGATGACCAGCAACCCCTTGATTCTGCGTAATTCTTGTACAGGACATAAGGACAAATGACAAACTAATTTTTGGTGCAAAGTCAGTTTGCTTGAGTTATTTCTAAGGTATTTTGATGGACTTATTTTTGAATATTCTGAATAGTTTTCTTATTATAAATCATTTCTATTAAATACTTCATAAAGTACCTTAAAAACATTTTACTTCACCTTCATCAAATCCTAGTTTTCCGTTGTCCAAACCTTTCTGTACCCTCTCTACACTTGATGTGAACCTTGAAACTTTTTCCTTTCCTAGAATGCTGTTTAAGTTTTTTGTTCGCTTCACTTCGTAGCAAATAACCTTGTTAGACAGAAGCCTTTTCAGTAAAAATCTGTAAAGTATTTCTTTTCACACATTTGGAGGTTTTTACGACCCATAGCTTATACCAAAGCAGTTTAGTTTAGAAAGAATTCCCTTTATGTTATATTTACATGTTTTAGCAGCACTAGACAGGGAATTGTTAATTGAAAAAGCAACGGTTTCAGCTCTGGATTTTTTTCCTGTTTAAGGCACTACTGCAAGCCTTTCGAAACCAAAATGGCCCCTTGAGCACACCATACTCACTGACTAAGGACTGTAGAGGCTCATGGCTCATTTCCAGCACATTAGAGAATGGCACCTGACCAAGGAGTGTCTTGTTGCCTGAAACGAGCAGTGGGGTAACGAGCCGTTAAATGTGCTTAAGAGATGAGCTGCATGCTTCATCCTAGTCCCTAAAGGCAGTATTTCCTCTACAGTTTAAGGGATGGCATAACAAACTATGGGCTAGTAGGTGTGTGCCTGTGCCGAAGGGAATTAAACCGGCAGAATTACCACAGCTTGAAAAGGGATCACCTTGGAGTGATTGTTTACTGAACACTATGAAATCCAATTTTCGTGTACTCTGAACACAGACTCTAATAGCTTTTATGACCTAGAGTCTGCAGCGCTAACATCTTCATTTGCTTGTGAATGGTGGAATGAGAACTTAATTTCCAAAAATCAGTAGTAGCGTACTTGCAATGCATCTCATTTAACTGAAATATTTTAGAGGAATAGTCTCTCTCTTGGTTTGCCGCGGCTCTGTTTATCTTGAGCTACTGTATGAGCAATGTGCATATGTGAGTCAATGCTGTTCCAAATGATAGATTGGACCCTGTAAAGCATTTTCGTTCAGCGGTGTAGCAGTTTCTCATTTTCTGGTGCACGCAAGATCCTTCCTGCTCCTTGTTGGAGATTAATAAGAATCGGGAGTGGCGGTAGGTCAACGTCGGCCACCTTCACTCACAGTCAATAGAGTGGGAAGCAAAGCAGGGCTGTTAGTCACTGTCTCTCCCGGAATGTTCTCAACTCGGCTCATCTCGTGGAAAAATGCGCCGCCTTATCGGCCACCACACAAGATAGAGTGCCACAGGCGGTGCTGTGTATGGTTTCGTGAGCCCATTTTGTTCCAGTTACACTTTCGTATTTTTGGCAGAGTGGGTGCACTTCCAATTTCTTGAGTTGTGCCATGGTAATGCCACCTGTAGTGTGCTGGGCCTCCATTGACATTGGCATAGTAATAACCCATTTCCTCAGGCAATGATATGGCAACAAGGCTGATAATATCCTTCCATTGCATTCTTGATGTGTTTTGCCTTGGTGCTCGGTGAATCACCATCCACTCAGAGGCACTTGCTAAAATGACAAGAGAGAATGTCAAAGACTCTAACAATCTATTTCAGAGTGTGAGTAGGCCGGCCACTGTGGTATTGGTTTCCTTGCCACCAGCGTTCAATCAATGTTTTCTGCTTCTCTTTAAAAAATAAATCATTATGTGGCTCTGCTTCTTTGTTCATTTGCAAATCAGACACAAACGATTCGAGTGTTCAGATCCAGTTCTTCTGGGAAAAGAGATGCAAAACCCTCAAGAAAACAACTTTGGCTGCCAGAGCTAGAGGCTTTTCAACTTCACAGGAAAAACATTGCATTGTTATTGCAAGGTTTTGTTTTCTACCTTGCCCTCTCTTACCAGCTTTTTTTGTGTTTAGTTTTTTTGTAAAGACTGCACATATGTACAGAGTTTTCTTCTGTTGTGGGGGATTAATTTGTTGTTTTGTGTTTTTTTCTTTCAATTTTCTTTTTTCTGATGGCCACATGAGGGCAGAATTGCTTCGCTGTGACTCTACATTAACCAGACCAGTAAATTCACACTGGAATTGCTGTTTTCAGCCTGATGTTGTATTGAGCGTCACTGAGGGATCCAACATAGCACCAAAGCTGTCCTCAAAATCAAACAAATATATTAACATCATCATGATCCATGTAGACTGAACAATATGCAGGACTGTGTGTTTGAGTGTGTTAGGTGCCTTTTCATTTTGATGGTTTCTTCTTCCTAATAGCCAGTAATTCACTACACAAGTTTATTCTTCCTGTAAATAAGCCCTTGTAGCCTAAGTTTGTGTTACGTTTGGATTTAAGATTTAAAATTATGTGTTTAAAGAAATTAATTGTTGTTTTATTATGTAGGCTACCAGGGACATTGCTTCTGAATTTAAAATAAATGTGTTGTCCTTTAGTTTTTTGCATCAAATAACAAAGAATGTTTAATGTTTTCAGACATGTTTATATTAATTTGTAAAATAAAATACCAATGTTTTAACTTTAGAAGAGTTAAGGTAATCAATATTTAGTGCAATAATCCCAATTTTCAATCACAAAAATCAATTGAAATCAATCGAAAAGAAATGTTATTAGACATTTATGTACCTAAATTACTCCATGCACTTTTTTTTGATAGCTATGTCACCATTTAAACATTTACTTCAGTTTCACTGTAATTTTGTTTAGATTTGTTTTCATTTGTTTTGTATAAAATATTAGTACCTCTAATTTTACAGTCCTGTTCCACTGACACACCATGTCATTTGTGTAATAACTAGTTACTAACCCTGAACCTACCCCTAAATCAAAACTGTAAAAACTAAATGTACACCGTTATCCTATTTTACAGTACATTTTTAGAAAATACACTGAATGTAGACGCAAGTGCATGAACTGTAAAATGAAGTGCAACCAAAATATTTGTTGGAAAAATATCTTTTTGAAAACAGTGTGCTAGTTGATTTGCTTCAGTGATTTAGCGATCCAGATTCACGATTTATACTGCAATGATTTACTAGCTAACCTTCCAGCTAGCACTATCAAGCCCTTACAGGTGATCCAGAATGCAGCAGCACGTCTAGCCTTCTATCAATCTAAGGAGCCGTGTCACAACCCTCTTGGTCACCAACTTTATGCTCCGAGGGAAGCACATAGGACCAACCACTGGTCTGCACACTCTTACCTAAACACTTGCCTCCAGATTCATGGTCCTCCTTATTCCCTGCAGACAGTCGAAGTGTGATCCCTGGTGGCAGCATCACTGCATGATGTGTGCTCTATAACGTCTACACTGGTACAACACATTCTCTGTCTAAAACAAAAAAATAATAATAATAAAACATTTTTGTGGTCTTGCATGCAAAACAAAAGAGTGCATGATAAAGTATGTGTACAGACTCCTCTAATATCAGGTTGTCAACTTGTGGCAAACATCTGATTTTTGTTTTGACTACAAAGATAGACTACCAAAATTACCCAGTCATTGTAATCTAGAATAAGTACACAGTGTCCTGATAAAACACAGTGCTCTAAAATAAGGTGCAACCAAAGTTTTTTTTTTGTTTTTTGTTTTTTAATAAAGGTATAATATTTCTTCAAAATGAAAAATAAAAAAGATTGTTATTTGAAGGTGCTGTAAGTTTTTGACTTCTAAAGCATAAAAATATGTTTGGAGATATTTAAGAAACATGCTAAATGAACATGTTTATCTGAAAAACAATGCTAAAGTCAGTTATTCTTTGAAAATATGCTTTCCATGCCGTAAGATCTGTCATTGTTTTGGTCCCTTTAACCCGCTCAATGCCAGTTTAGCCTATTATATTTTAGCACCCCCGGTTGCATTGGTGGAAAACGGCTTATTTCAGTCATAGTCCTCAAAGTATGCGACCTCCAACAGTTAGCAGCCTCTGAAAAGAGACGCAGATTCAGAGTTCCACATGAGGTGGTTATTAATTAGCAAATAATATAAATATTATAAACGTAAACATTAGGTGAGCAGGTTACATTGTAGCCCTGTGTCCTAATAGCACTCTATGTGACGAGATTTGCAGTAATAAGCAATCTGGCTGTTTGCACCAGAAGCATCAACAGAAATTGAAATACAGCCATTCATAAACACCGAATATATGTGCACTCATTGCACTCAAAATGGTAAGGTTTATAATCTACTTAATACATATTAAACCTCTTTAACATTATTAAATGTGCATGCTGAATCACTTATATTAATTGTTGGCTTCCACTGAGTCACAATTCCAAAGATCCATTTCTAACGGTTAATTTTATTTTAAAGATCTGAGGTAAACTATCAGCTGCTGGAAAATATTCCTTCTATCGCATGCCGTTACTTTTTATTTATAGCACGATTTAAATCAGCCTTAAATCAACCTTTAAGCTTGATAGTCAGGCACGCTGACTATTTCTGTTGATGTCGTCAATCTGGCAACCTGCGCTTGTGTAGAGTCCTCAGAGGAGGGGCTGAGTGAAAATGGGTTGTGAACCAGGAGTGCAATACCTAGTTCAATCACTTACTTGATGGATGTCAAACTTACATACTGCACCTTTAAAGAGCAATTATGTAAATTGCTCATGCTAATAAGATTTAATGGTCTGAATACTTTTTCTTTTATATGGCCAACACAAATTAGCAACAAGCACCACTATTTTGTCATAAAATCTTTCCAATTAAAATGTACAGATATTTACTGTCATTATTTGTCTTTGTCTTAAGACATTTTCTGCTTCTTGGGCAGTGAACGTACAGATTATCCTGTTGTGTTCAAAGGTAAAGCATGATGGTAAGTGTGTTCCATTTTCTTATTTTTATTTTTAGCATCACATAACAACATTACTGTTACTACAGTCGTCAGGGTTGCCAGCTCTGTGTGAAAATAATCCATGCAAAGACCAATCAAAATAATTTTAAACCCAAGTTTCCCGTGCCATTCCTAAACCTAGGATAAATATGTTATAGTCACGTTGATTCGTTATGCACAATTTCCACAGTAATTATAAATATTCCAAGCTTCACAAAACTCATAATCTGGTACAGTTTTATTACTGGTAAAATGTGAAATATTTCAATGCTCACAATTTTTGCAATATGGCAAACCTTTTAATCCAGCGGAAAATTCAACCCACTCAACAGCTTAAAATGTGGTTAATTTCACAGGGAAATCAAACTTGGCAACACCGACTGAATTACATAACTTCAACATGGCAAAAGACATGCCTGGATCATACATAATTACAACATATTTATAGAAAACGATTGAGTTCAGTCTTCATCTAATGTGGGTTTAACCCTGTTCAGCTGACAAAAAAATTATAATCTCTGTTTCTAACATTTGTGTAACATTTACACATTTTGTGTAATTAATACTACACTTTAAAGACCTACTGATGTACCTTCAAACATTTAATGTGTTGACATTTCAACTGAAACTTGGAAGACCAGGTGGGTATTGAGCAACCCCTCCCCTTTTCTATATAGCCAATGGCATTTTGTTTATATCACGACTCTGACAGATGAGCTCAGTAAAGCTGTGTTTGACAGCTCATGACAGCCACAGTCTAATATTAATGCTGAGTCTGTCTGACCATTTCTCCACCTCTCCTTTATATCTCTTTAAAATTTAGCAATCTGTGTAGAATTCAAAAGGGTCTGATATGCATGCATGAAGTGATTATATGATGCCATCAGAATAGTTCATCCATATTGGCGGAATTCTTATATATTCTAAAAGCACACTTTGTCATTGTTTTGAGCATGCTAGCTTATGGATAACCATAACAAGGCTACCGTAATTATAATTAACACAGAAAAGATTTTGGATGTCAGGGGGATTTTAAGAAAATTAACTGTACGAGCAGAACTCAAAGGGATCATCAGCTCTTGGCGAAACATTATGGTCTAAGGACGTGATTTGTCTATGCAAGAATCTGACCATTTACCACATTATTACCTCAAAGGAATAGTTCACACAAAATTGATATTTACTCACTATTTACTTAACCTCAAGTGGTTCATTTATGATTTTCTTTGTTCTTTTAAACACGAAAGAAGATATTTTGAAGAAAGCTGAAAAATTATAACCATTGAATTCTATAGTAGGAAAGACAAGTACTAGCGTTACAGATTACAGCTTTCCAGCTTTCTTCCAAATATTTTCTTTTTTTTTAAACAGAAGAAAGTCAAAAAGGATTAAAAAGAAAAAGGGTGCATAAACGATGACAGAATTTTATATTTTTGGGTGAACTATCCCTTCAAACCTACAGCCTCAGCAAATGGTCCTATGCATGCAGTGTTGGGTGTAATTAGTTACAAGGTAAGTAACTAGTGAAAGTAACTAAATTACTTTTCTGCTCAAAACTAAAGTAAGGGATTGCTTTTCATTCCTAGGTAATTTATTTACTACTACTAAAACTTGCCTTAAATACTGTACATTCAACAGTTTTGGACAGGACATTTCAAATAATTAGAGTTATATACATTTTGCAGAACAAATTTGTATATAGGTCATATTTCAAAAGAAAAAAAAATTTCAAAAGGTTTGAATTCAGATAAATTGTATATACACAGTAATTGTGTTTGTGTGTATATGCATGTAGGTATGTTACTTAGATATTTTGCATAACAACTCACTATAACACTATAATTATAAATATAGCTGATATATTTGGTATCAAGATATGGTATGTATGAAAAATGGTGTCATTAATTTGAAAGCTTTGTGTTTTTGATGCTTTGTGTTATATATATATA
>CAIGQW010054063.1:9892126-9925859 GCA_903798125.1 Danio choprae | reverse complement strand
ATATAAATTGAAGCAAAGGTCCTACAATGTCCTATTTGACTCCAATTTAAAGAATTAAGAGTTTAATTTATATTGTCTGTGTTGAGATTGAATATTTTTGTTGAGTCAATTAAGTTACTTGATTAACCAAGTTACTTTTCAGACAAAGTAATTACAAAAGTAGTTAAAATACAATTATAATGATGTAATTACTTTTTTAAAGTAACTTACTCAACACTGTGTATGTTTATGATAGTCTGACTCTGGAGTGTGTCAATGTGCATAATAAGGTATGTTGCAGGCTTCTGATTCAAATTATAGTGTCATTATGTATGTAATCTTTTGCTTCTCTATTAGTTTGTTGTCCAGTTAAATTGTGCTGCTTATAAGGGAGCAAAGATTCTTCAATCATTTTTGCTGGTGAGCCACAATAGCAAGCATGTTCCATAATATAAAATTTTGTACTCTTTGCGTCACTAAACAGTACTAGCGTATTTATATTTAAGGAGAATTCTTCCTATCCCTCCACATCTTAAGCACATTCGGCATCCTCAAAGAGCGTCCACACTCCGAAAGACCATCAAAAGCAGATAGACAATCCCATTGACGGCCCTTAAGAAATGGGATCATTATCTCTGTTTTCCGCTCACTTTCTCCTCACAATCTAAGTTTCACTGTGGGAGGCTGTGCTCTCGGAAGGGTGCTTGAGAGTTTGAGGCTGCTGTGTGGAATCAGGCCAGTGCTCTATTTACTTTAGATCCCAGGCCTTGTCCCTGCAGGGACCCCTAATCAATGCCCGCCTCTCGCCCTCCTCATGATCCCTCTCCCGTAGCGACCTGATGTGATCGCTAATTGGGCTATTTGTGTGGAGCTGAGCGAGCCTGACGTTCTTCCTGCTTGTCAGTGTGTGTGTGTTTTATGATGTATCCGGGCCGTTTACTTATTTATTTGAAGCATGCACCTTCTGGAGTCTGTAAGGTGGTTTGATGGACTGCGTCCCGGAGGAGTCTCCCGAGGCCATCCGTATGTGTGTGTGTCAATGTGTGCAAGATGCCACAGCGGTGTCCTGCCTGACGCCACTCAGCATTCATTACACACCGTCACCCTCTGGGGCGTTTTTATTAACATTCCAATCAGTGCCGTGCCAGATTGCTCGATCTGCAGAAACAAATTGGGAATAGTCTTTGATATAAGGTTGAAAACACTCTGACAAGAGGAGGCACACAAATATGAATTCATGTGCATGGCACATATTGAGATTTGGTCAATGAGCCAAGTCAGGGCCATTACTCCTCTGTTTGTTATTTAAATGGCTTCGCACAACACCGGCACCTGGAGTATCGCTAGGAAAACAGACCAAGCTGTCTGCTCTTCTTCCCAAATGATAGGCGGTTTTCGGATCTCCCGTGATCCATTGTTGTCTTTATTTCCCATTCTCCCTGCAGCTGACTGATTCTCTGAATGGAGGTGCTTGACAGTCACCATCTTCTGCAAAAGACTCACTTTATTCTCACTGGAAAGGCAGTGGTGAGATGGAAAGATGAAGGTAAGACAGTGGGTGTCATTCATCGCGTCTCTCAATTCACAGCTCTGTCACACACCCTTCAATCCGCCGAGGGCTTCAAAAGGCTTAGTGCTTGAGATTCTTTGGTCAATAGCTGTGCTTGACCTTTTACGAACCAAAAAAAGTTGGTATGTGTTGGCGCACTTTCCCACAGCACGTGCCATGTATGAACATCTCTTCTTCCTGACAGGTCTCAGGATCAATCCCAATTGGTGTCAGTAATATCTGCTCACAGCTGCTGTCCTTAACCTGGTGCTCGCTTCCTGTCTGAATGACGCCGGTGGTGTCTGAGCTCCACTGGAGATGACCTAGAATGATTATGATGATGGTGCATCTTTGGGAATTAAAAGGTATGATGAGATATCTGTTGATTTTACACTCTATTTCTCTTTTTAGACAGTGCTGTCCGTTCAAGGTTAGATGCTACTTCCGTTTTCATCTTTTTAGCTGTTTTTAAAGAGAAGTCTTGAATGGAAAAAGAATTTTACCTGAGAATCTATTTAGATGTACTGGCTTTAAAATTCAGACCCATACCCACAAGCAGATAATTATATTGATATTTACATTCTATACTCATTTGTATTCAAGGTAGATGGATGGGTGGGTGGGTTTGTAGGTGGACAGACAGACAGACAGACAGACAGACAGACAGACAGACAGACAGACAGACAGACAGACAGACAGATAGATAGATAGATAGATAGATAGATAGATAGATAGATCCATCAGTCATGTTGTTCAAACCCTGCAATTTATTTGTTAATTTTCCAAACATAAATGAATCATTTAATTACATTTAAAAGATTTCTGTGCCATTATTGAGAATCTATTCACCTAATATTTTGATGCTTGAAAACTGTCAGAAAAAGATGAAAAAGTAAGTCTATATAAAACAAGTTGTTTAATCTCAAGTATTCTGAAGAGACACATTTTAAATCATTAACATAGGTAGGTACTCGCATAAAAACGGATCAGTGAACAATGTTTATAACGTTATTTCCCATTTTTAGAGTTTTTTTTGGACAGACATTTAGTGGAGGGAAAGAAATCTCTTAAATTTCACTGAAATCTCTTCTTTTGTGTTTGATATGGATTTTACAGTAAGATTCTTTATGTGATGACTTTTTTATTACCTATTTAACTAACTAACTAACTAACTAACAAACCACCTAAACATTTAAAGAGATAGTCTAACCAAAAATGAAAATACTTACTATTTAATCACCTTCAAGAGGTTCCAAATGGTTACTGGTTACTGGTTACTATTATTTTTCAAAATATCTTTTTTTTTGTGTGTTTAACAGAGGAAAGAAACAGGATTGGAACAAGTGAAAGGTGAGTAAGTGATGTCCGAATTTTCAGTTTTGGGTGAATTATTCCTTTAACATTGCAGCATTTCATGGTGAAATCTTGAAAAAGAAACAGCAAGATTTCTATATTTTCTATTGTAAATATCTTAAGATTGTTATTATTGTATGTTTTAAATGTTGAAAATCATTTTCAGCTGACAAATAGCTTAAAGCTAGTGGAAAAATACAAAAAAGTGCGATGTATGAGTATTTTGTTATATTATTTTGATAAAATAATTTTTGTTATTCATTCATTCATTTTCAGTTCGGCTTAATCCCTTTATTAATCTGGGGTCGCCACAGCGGAATGAACCGCCAACTTATCCAGCATATGTTTTACGCAGCGGATGCCCTTCCAGCTGCAACCCATCACTGGGAAACATCCACACACTCTCATTCACACACATACACTACGGACAATTTTAGCTTACCCAATTCACCTATACTGCATGTCTTTGGACTTGTGGGGGAAAGCGGAGCACCCGAAGGAAACCCACGCCAACACGGGGAGAACATGCAAACTCCACACAGAAACGCCAACTGACCCAGCCGAGGCTCGAACCAGCGACCTTCTTGTTGTGAGGCGAACGTGCCACCGTGAGGCCAATTTTTGTTATATCTGCTTCATTTATGTATTTATTTATTTAGTGAATGAACGGTTTTTCACCCTGAATTACATTTTTTGTAGGTGTCTTTTGTAAATCATGGTTTAAAAAATGTTTTTTGTGATCAGAAATAAATCAATTCATAAATCAACACATAATAATGTACTGGGGAAAATGTACTTTGTTGTTTTGATATGTGAAACCCCCCTTTTTGTTTTTGACAGACAGACAGACAGACAAATGAATGCATTTTCTATCTATCAAAATCACATAAGATGCAGCATGTCCTAATAGTGTTCACAGAACAAACACAAAGCATATTTTTTTCCTGTATGTGATATCAACGGTATTCATGCTTCATATAAACATCACATAGAAACTAAGGTCAGTACATATGCTTTTTACGACGAATCTCTTCTACTTTCATATAATTTTTTTTTAAAGGTCTGTATATTTCAAGTTATTAACCTTGAGATAAATACGCTAGAACACTCAAATCATGAGAAAAAGCGCGAATCCACCACCTACATTCCCATTAAAACAAATCACTGCACTCTGTTTTCATTCACAGCGAAGGTGAGGGAGGTGAGCACTGCGCACACAAAAAAAGGATGCTTTTTATCAAAAGAGCCTCATACCATGCATCTCTTTCTTCAGAGAAGTTCATAGCGGTAGAAACATAAACATGATGAACCGAGACTGGCTTTTTCATCATGCATCAAGCCACGGTGTTATTCAAATGCTCAAGCCACTAAATAATTCAGAGAAGGTGATGTACTTCCTATTTCCTGAGCTTTGGGATTTATGTAATTTTCCCAACACCAAATGGTGATTGATAGACAGATAATGATGTAATTATCTTAGCCAGACTTGGTGCGCTCCCATTAAAGAGGATAATGTTGCTGTTGTCCTTCTGGAATTCAGTTGCTAATTTTACCCTTTAAAACTATTACAAACCGACATCCTGACATCCTGAAATGAAGGGATCGTTTAAGGTGTGTGGTGTGATGGCGTGATACAAAAGGTTAAACTCTTCTTTTCTGAGTCAGCTTGTAAAAGTTGAACGCGGTTACTTGCTCAGAGCTTTTGAAGGATTACATCCACACTTTGTTTTATGAAAGGACTAAAAGGTCGTGTGGCTTAATAGAGAAACCAATTACTTCAGCTCCACTTGATAATGAGAATGTTGATCAGCTGAGTCCTTGCATTCACGATTCAGATTTCCTCACTGCATTTATTATTTATTATTTCCAATTTGAGGGCTATTAGAAACATTCATTCTAGCTGATTGGCAAGAATCTGCATAGCATCCTCCTCGATTTGTATTTGCAGCTGTCGGGTTTATGAGGAGGTAAGACAAAGAATCTAAACTTAATTTTAACTGCAGAGTTATTGACTAGTTATCAGACAAAGGTCAAAGTGCCTTTTTCACTAGTACTTTGTCTTGCCAGTGGCTTAGATTTGACTGTAGCAATTGATGAATACTAAAAAAGCTGTTTAATTTATTTTTAACAAAGCTAACTTAGTACTTATGAATTCATGCATTTTATTTAGAATGAACTAAAATTAAAGTCTCTTTTTTACTCTCTGCATGCTAATACACTGTATTTTATTTGTTTAACAGGTGTGCAGTATTAGTTACGTAACTGAATCTTATGTTATACTACAGTACATGAAAGTTTGTTTACTCGGCATCAGAGTATTAGCCTGTTCGATTGTGAGATAAATATCTGGATCACATTACGTTATATTTAACTCAGCGACACAAGTTTGATTCCCAAAATACTTTCAAAATTATCAAAATACTTTCGTGTCTTTTATTTTTGTATTTTAAAAAACTGTAAAATACTCTGTAAAAAGTCTACATAATGACATCATAAAAATGCGGCTTCTGATTGGTGGTTTCTCAGTTATTTGTCAGGCATTAAAAATAATATACTGCAAAATGCTAATATTTAACGGCAGTATAGTGTACAATGCATTAGCATCTTCCTTTAAGAAATGAGCTGGAATAAAATATGAGTCCAAAAACAGGAATATGGAGCCTACAGCACACAATCATTCTCAGTCTCAGTGCTGCAGGTGTAAATGTAGAGGAAGTTTAGAAATAAAAAAAACACCTAAAAGAGGTGTACTGGTGTTCACTAGGGAGTTAAACTTAGACTCTTCCAGTTAAAGAAAAACTGAAAAACTCTTGAGAGAATGAGTAAACTGTACAAATAATAGTAGTTTTAGAGGATTGCTGATGCAGATGCCAAGAAAATAAGACAAACAACCTTAAAAATTTAAAATAAATTGTAAATAACCTCGGGCAGCACGGTGGCGCAGTGGGTAGCACAATCGCCTCACAGCAAGGGTCGCTGGTTCGAGCCCCGGCTGGGTCAGTTGGCATTTCTGTGTGGAGTTTACATGTTCTTCCCGTGTTTGCGAGGGTTTCCTCCGGGTGCTCTGGTTTCCCCCACAAGTCCAAAGACATGTGGTACAGGTGAATTGGGTAAGCTAAATTGTCCATAGTGTATGTGTGTGAATGAGTGTGCGTGGATGTTTCCCAGTGGTGGGTTGCAGCTGGAAGGGCATCCGCTGCGTAAAACATTTTGTGGTTCATTTTGTGGTGGCGACCCCAGATTAATAAAGGGACTAAATCGGAAAAAAATGAATGAATGTATATAACCTCTTCATATATCATCCTAGTGGCACGGTGGCTCAGTGGTTAGCACTGTGGCCTCACAACAAGAAGGTCCCTGGTTCGAGTCTCGGCTGGGCCAGTTGGCATTTCTGTGTGGAGTTTGCATGTTCTCCCCGTGTTGCCGTGGGTTTCCTCCAGGTGCTCCAGTTTCCCTCACAGTCCAAACACATGCGTTATAGGAGAATTAATTTACTAAATTGGCCCTTAGTGTATGAGTGTGTGTGAATGTGAGAATGTATGAGTGTTTCCTCAGTGATATCTAAGTGGCTCGGGGACCAAAACATTGAAATTTTGGGTCTATGGCCTGGAAACTCCCCAGATCTTAATCCCATTGAGAACTTTTGGTCAATCCTCAAGAGGCGGGTGGACAAACAAAAACCCACTAATTCTGACAAACTCCAAGAAGTGATTATGAAAGAATGGGTTGCTATCAGTCAGGATTTGGCCCAGAAGTTGATTGAGAGCATGCCCAGTCGAATTGCAGAGGTCCTGAAAAAGAAGGGCCAACACTGCAAATACTGACTCTTTGCATAAATCCCATGTAATTGTCGATAAAAGCCTTTGAAACGTATGAAGGGCTTGTAATTATATTTCAGTACATCACAGAAACAACTGAAACAAAGATCTAAAAGCAGTTTAGCAGCAAACTTTGTGAAAACTAATATTTGTGTCATTCTCAAAACTTTTGGCCACGACTGTACAATATCCTGAACAATGTAAAAAATGTAACACAATCTAAATGTAAAGGTTTTTTGTAAATCTTTAAAATTAATTATTTAATTGACTTTAAATACTGTAGCTATTTTCTTAATTTATCATGACAACTGACAACTTTATTGGCAAAAATGGCAACAATGTTTAAGAGGTTTTAACAGTAGCATAGTGTAGCGTACTTTGTGATTATGCTTGGTCTTTCTTTGGTGCTGTTAAAACTACCACATCAAACCTGTAGCTCTTTTATGAAATGGTGGTAAATCACAATTTAAATTGCAAATCGCAATTTTGATCAGCTAATTCACAATTCAATCCAATCCAAATAACGCAGTCTCCATTCTTTATTCATGGCTGTGTTTTAGGGCAAAATTGTGAGTGAGCCCACTCCCTTGGATGAGAAGCAACCCCACATATGAATGGTCTCAGGATGCTTTACTGTTGGCATGACACAGGAATGATGGTAGCGCTCACCTTTTCTTCTTCACTTTTTCTTCGCCTTTTTGCAGATGCCCCAAACAATCAGAAAGAGGCTTCATCAGAGAATATGACTTTGCCCCAGTCCTCAGCAGTCCATTCGCCACACTTTCTGCAGAAGATCAATCTGTCCCTGATGTTTTTTTCCTGAGCAAGCTCTGCACTGGTGGCACTCCGATCCCGCAGCTGAATCCTTTTTAGGAGACGATTCTGGCGCTTGCTGGACTTTCTTGGACGCCCTGAGGCCTTCTTAACAAGAATTGAACCTCTTTCCTTGAAGTTCTTGATGATCCTATAAATTGTTGATTTAGGTGCAATATCTTAGTAGCCACAATATCCTTGCCTGTGAAGCCATTTTCATGTAATGCAATGATGGCTGCACGCGTTTCTTTGCAGGTCACCATGGTTAACAATGGAAGAACAATGATTTCAAGCATCACCCTCCTTTGAACATGTCAAGTCTGCCATTCTAACCCAATCAGCCTGACATAATGATCTCCAGCCTTGTGCTCATCAACATTCTCACCTGAGTTAACAAGACGATTACTGAAATGATCTCAGCAGGTCCTTTAATGACAGCAATGAAATGCAGTGGAAAGTTTTTCAGGATTAAGTAAATTTTCATGGCAAAGAAGGACTATGCAGTTTATTTGATCACTCTTCATAACATTCTGGAGTATATGCAAATTGCTATTATAAAAACTTTTCCAATTTCCAATATTTATGTAATTCTCAAAACTTTTGGCCATTGACTGTCAGAACTGTCAAAAACTTGTTATCACGTTAGATAGCACATTACAATAATTGCAGATTTTGCGATTTGAAAATCGCACCCTTTCAAATTGCAATTTCGGTTTAAAAACTATTAACCTTGCAGGCCTACTCTGCTTCATAGAACCACGATAATAAGTGTTAAATACTTTAGTTCAACCCCGAAGGATGTAATAATCATTCCAACTTTCGTGATTACACACTAGGTCACAGCTTCATCAAAATCCGCTTTGTTTGTTGTGAATACACACCCTCTAACAGTGGAAATTACATACTGTGCTTTAACATCCACAAGAAAAAAAGGGGTTTTCTGAATTTTGCATTTATATTTTTAAGGTTTATTCACATCACACTGGCATTCATTTTCAATGAGAGTTGGTAATTTACAGGTTTAGGGACTCAGCATTGAGATGTGTTCAGTGATGCATCACAGTTGAGGAAACTTTATGCAAATGAGTAGTTGTAGTATAATGTAGCAGCTACCAATGTAAAAACGCACAAGCAGATATGTGACCCTGGACAAAAAAGCATTTGAATATGAAGTAAACATCCATGTTCCATGAATATAATATATACTTCTTCCATAAATATATTAAAACAATTTTTTTTGTTAGTAATATGCACGGCTGAGAACTTAATTTGTAACTTGTGTACATGACAACGATGGAGTCAAAAACTGAAGAGAAAAAAATCAGCTCTGCTGTTGGTTGTAATGTAATGAAATGGAAGTAAACCCACATTTTATATGATTTTATATCATTAAGTTCATTGTTGTGTGTGTGTGTTTTTTTTTTTTAATTCATGCTTGCATTTAATCTAAACACATTGCCCCCCTTAAATGTGTACTATGCACACGGACGATGACATTGTTTCCAAAAACAGAACAATGTAACTGTACAATGTAACATACAGAACAATGTAACAGTACTTTTAGTTGAGTACAAATTTTCTGTACTTTTTCCAACTCTGCTCTCTGCATACAGAGACATAATAAAACGTCTCAGCAATCTTTGTTCCCAGTGAGGTTGATTCATGCACTGATAATTATTCTTGTTCATGATATGATGCATTGTGCACTGCCTCAATTTACATTCAAACTCTGCCTCGCAGGATGTTAAATTTTAACAGTAGGGAAACTTATCCTTGTCAATTAGAATGTCAACTTTTATTTATTTTTTACTGGCAATATTGTCAACCAGCAATTGTGCTTGTCTACGTACTGTAGTAGATCCAATTAAGTATATTAAAAGGATACACAAAAAAATATGATAACAAATTTACTCACCCTCTATCTTTATTTAAACCTATATGATTTTGTAATACTGTGGATGTCTTGATGCCATCTTTCTCATTAAACTCATCTTTTGTGTTCATCGTAAAGCAGTAAATCTAAGAAAATGTCATGAACTGTGGCCTTAAAACCTAATTTATTAGTTTAGAAATTACTGAGTTGAGAGACGTTTTATTTCATTTGAGGCTCTTAATGATTAAAATATCTCATTCGGCCTTTACAGTCCTCGAACAACTTTTATAATGCACAACATTATAAACTAAACCAAACTTAAAATATGTAGGATATGTTTATATTTTTGAAATCATGTTTTATATATCTGCCCATAGACCTGCTGCAGGACCTTCATTGATCCCCAAGGGGTCCCAAGACTGATAGCTTGATCCATAATTCATGGAGGACTGAGTTCTAACGTCTTTACTGTGTATTTGCCCTCATGAATGTTTAGTTCTTGCACAGTATCCATAGTTTAACTGTAGCATTTTTTTTAAGTACCCAAGACTTACACGAACATAAAAACTGAGAGTAAATGATTTAGCAAATAATTGTAACTGTGAAAAAAAAAATACGTTAATTGTAGAGAATTATCATTTTTAGGACATTTTCCTGTCAGTTGATACTCACATTTTCTTCTAGATGGTAAATGTAAACAAAAATATGCTAAGTGAAGTTTATAAACAATTTTCAAGAGAATCACGCGCTTATGATTAATCATGATACTCCAATTGTATGATTCCTAAGTTACTATATATGACCGCAGCCTTCATTCCACATTTATCTTCGTCTGGAAGAAACCCCTCTTCCTCCCCTTCTCCTCCTTTTTCTCATAGATTGGCGGTCCAGTGGTTAGCATTGTTGCCCCACAGCAAGAACACCACCGTCTCCGGTCCTCGCCAGGCTGATTGGTGTTTCTGTGCGGAGCTTGCATGTTCTCCCCATGTCCGCAGAGTACCATACAAGTACTCTTCTTTTCTACTTAAAAAAAAAACATTTATTTTAAATACATTCGCAATCTTATTTCTGACATGTAACAAAAGACACAACACACACATTGACTTTTTACTTGAAGTTCTGAGCGTGCACCTCACAGTTTTGATTTTCTTTTTGAGTATTTTAAGTTTGCATATTGGAATTTTGGATTCTTTAGTCAATGTTTACATCTCACAATTTTGTGCTTCTTTTTTACAACAATTAAAGTTTATTTTATATTCCTAAACCCAATTTTACATCTTTAAAAGCTTGTATTGTCTTTGATTTATATTCTAAGACTTTTATTTACATCTCACAATTTTGACTTCTTTATATTTCATAATTTTGACTTATTTTCTCTGAATGCTAAACTCATTTTTGACTTCCTTTTTTAACATTCTAGCTTAAATCTCACAATTTGTCATAAATCCGAGTTTCCAATTGATCATTTTGACAGTTCCCAAAATCATGAGTGTACATCTCGCAATTTGAACGTTTTTTCTCATCATTTTGAGTTTACATTTAACAACTTTGACTTATTTTCTCATTTCTAGAGTTTAAATATTGTAATTTGGACCTCTTTTCTCAAAAATGCTTATGTTTGTTTGAGAATTTTTAGTTTAAATCTTGCAGATTTTTCCTTTAGAACTGAAAGTCAGAAATGTGGGATATTAATCGAATTGCTAGTGGGCTAAAGTCAGAAGTGAGATTCTCAGTTCCTTTTTTTAACAATCTTCTGTAGTTGAGAACCTAAGAATTGTTTTCCTCCACACATCATATTTTATTGCAGAAAATGACTTTTTCTGTAGACATATTTTGTCTTTTGTTTTTAGCACATTTCACCACAAATTGCCCTTTTGCATGCTCAAAGTATGATCTTGCATTCATAAAAATTGTAGCACAAATCTAAGTCCATAATCACTTGCCACTGAGCTGAATGAGAATGCTTTATGGGCAGCTCTTTCCCGATGTGTTATAAACCTCCTCGGGTTAAACACTGGTCATGTAGCTCAACATAATCATAGGATCCTCAGACAGTAAATTGTCTGATTGCTGAAACATCATAAATTGCTGAATGAAAGTTCATCTAATGGATTCAAATCTGTGTTTTTAAATCAAGTAATTATGCCAATTATGCCTTTTTACCTTTCCTTTCAAACACTCAGCAGACATAGACACACAGAATGAAATTTCACAACCATCCTCTCTGTCAAAACAGAGACGTCTGGGACACAAATAGTTGGACATCACACCACCATCAGCCAGAAACACTGTTAGAAGATCTCGCCTTTCTGTTCATAAGAGACACTGTGACCCGTCATTGCCGGTGTCATTCAGCACTACCTGTTGTGCTGGTGTAATATCCTATAGACTCAGAAACAGAATCTCAAAAGAGTTTCACTGTGTACCAAACCCTGTATTCACAGAGAATGCTTCTTGCTGGATGAATGGGCTCTGTGTGTTTTCTCCAGTTCAGATTCTTTTAACAGATATATGTGTTAAAGTCAGTGCCTGCAGAATGTGGGTTTCATGGGTAGATTATTTTATTGATAACATAAAAAAATAGTTTAGTGTGTACTTTTTCGGTAATGTACTATGACTGCTTTTAGATTACTTTTTGATTACTCGACTTTATACTTTTAATAGTATTCGAATATGATGATTTTATGGCATGTTAAGTGCAAAGGTAATGAAAATACAGGTAACACTTTACAAAAAGGTTGTATTAGTTCATGTTAATGCATTTACTAACATAAACAAACAATGAACAAATAAATTTATTACAGTATTTGTTCATGTTAGTTGATGTAAATGCAGTTGTTCATAGTTAGTTCATGTGGTGCATTTACTAATGTTAGTAAGCGTTCATTTGGATGTTATTAATGTATTAGTAAATGTTGAACTATGGTTAATAAATGCTGTACAAGTATTGTTCATAATTAGTTTATGTTAGTAAATACATTAACTAATGAAACCTTATTGTAAAGTGTGACCAAAATACATTCTTAATCTTTTTTAAACTGGGGATTGTAAAAGAACTGTTTTTAAAATAAATATATATACAATAACACACACACACACACACACACACACACACACACACACACACACACACACACACACACACACACACACACACACACACACACACACACACACACACACACACACACACATTTACCTGCATGTGTCCATTAACCAAGCACAAAATAATTAAATAATTATTGTCAAACAATTTAAAAACTGTCTTAAAATCTCAGGAGTACTTGAAGATAAATGATTGAAAATGAAAATGCAAGCGTCAGTATAAAAATGTGCTTTTTACAAATTTTATTTTCCTTTGTTTCATTTTCTTTCTTACATTTTTTCCATAGAAACATTCCTAAAAGTGAACGTACGTACATCAGAATACATTCAAATTTATTTATTAATGATTATAGTTCATGTGATGATTTAAAGTGGTTAAATTAAGTCAGTTTTTGAGTTAAATATGTTTACTTAGCTTTACTTACAACTGTGCACATTCTAACGCCAAGTTTGTTTGTTTTTTATAGGTTTTTCTTTTCTTTTTCTTTTTCTGTTTTCTACATATGCCACATTTATAAATGAGACCCCGGATGACTTTGAATGAACCATGCTTTAACGATATCACTATTTTAGCTCATAATTAAAATAAATTGTAAATTGAGAGAGAGACATATATGGACTAAATTTCCAATTTCTATGACCATATCATTCAGTTTGTATTCCTTCATTGCTAAAGAATGAATAGTTCTCCAAGGTTTATAGTATAATTCACCCTTTAACACGGCTTTTAAAAGACACAATATCATCTAAATGGCTTTTTTCGAAGGCCGGTCTGTGCTTTTTATGGAATAACATCTGTTCTGGTTCATTACTTTGGTTGTAGTCCATCTTTTCGTCTCAGTCAGCAGATTATATAAAGATTAAATACCGTTTTGTGTGCTGGCCTTCACATAAAAATGAAAAAAATTAAATAAATAATAATAATAATCCAAAGACAGACATTCAAAAGAAGCCTTTTGTTTAACAATCAAACATATCAATGACTTATCTTTATCCTGTTAGCATAACAGCATTCGAGGAAGCCACACATGTCATTTTTTTGTAGACAACTGAGGATGTATTGACATGCTGATAGGAAATATCTAGCCAGGGGACAAATGTGTTGGCCGCTGATGCATTAATTGGGAAGGCGGTTGTGGTGCTTACAGCTCCTGCTGGGACGGTTCCCTTTCGTCAGACTTATTCAAAACACATCCAGACAAACACCAGTGGCTGAAACCAACATGAGGAATCTGGCGGCTTTGCCACATTGTTTGGCCGGTGTTGTCTGGGCAGGCTGACAGAAAGCAAGACAGATGAGTGTTTTCATTTTCTCCCCCTTCTTTTTCTCATCTGACTTGACAGGAAGCAGTTTCAAAATACTAGTCCCCTTTGAGAAATGGCGACCTGACAGCAGTGATGAAAAGGAGTGGCGATAAGAAGTGTGGATCTGTCAGCCTGCTCCAGATCTTACTGAACACACCACATTGCAGGTATAATGTCAGCCTTTCACATCGCCATTGAGTTTGTTGCCTTTTAGAGAAACATTGTAAAGATAAGGAGAATTTTGTGGCATGCAGTGGGAATGGGTGATGTAGACTTATATTACAATTTTATTGTTTGAATGAATTTATTTTATTAGGATTAACCCCTTGAGATGTACCATCTTGTTTTTCGAGGGGGTCCCACGCTGTATCACAATCACATGTTATTTATTGAAACTTGTCAGGTCCTCTGTCTGATAACCTGGGGTTTTTGTCTTTTCCGTATTGTTTACATGTCATTTAGCACATGGTGTGTTTTGATCGCACTCTCTGCACGCTTACTATGACACGTCTCTACCCATCTTCCCAATTCCTTCTTAATAATCAATTAAGCAGAGATTTCACTCACCTGTTCTCCTTGTTTTGCCGTAATGTCCCCTCTATTTAGCTCTTTTTTGTTGTTCTTTGTCAGATCGTTGTTGCAAGTATGTCTGTTGTCAACGTTCTTTCAGTTTCGCTATCCCTGTCCAGTCGGTCCCTGTTGTGTTTCGCTATCCCTGTCCTGTCGATCCCTGTTGTGTTGTGCTGTTTCGTGCCTGGCTCCTGGTCAGTTATTCCTTTATTTTTGCTGCCTTTTCACCCCTCTCTGTCATCTCCAGGCCCTGTTCCTGTTTTGTTACATCCCCTCAGTTTGGTCGATTGTCTCTGCGATCGATGTTCCCATCCCTCACCTGTCCCAGTACTCTTGATCTCCCTCTCAGCTTTGCCGCCCACCTGATCCAGAAAACCTCCTCGCCTCCTGCCGAACTAGCAAAAAACTACACCCTGAAAGATTTTTTTCTTCCCTCTATGGAGTGGTTTTGTTGACTGATTTTTAGGACTCTAATTCTTCTGGTTGATCTTTATTTTATTTTATTTTTTTTCTTAAGCCTCTCTAAGGAAACCTTTAACTAATTTTTGTCCTTTTCGGAGCAGTTTTTGTTAAGAATTCTTTCATTTTATTTCTCCCTGTGCTTGAAGTTGTTTGGAGAATTTTGTGGCTAATAAATTTTTTAAGACCTGCACTTGTGTCCATTCTGAACTCCGACAAGTACTATTACCAATAATAATAATACTAGTAATAGTAGTATCAATCACACAAATTTTGTAGTCTTTCATTTATAGTAAAAATGTTTTTGATTAATAATTTTTCTTGGTTTTAGTTTTCGTTAAAGTTTTGTTTAGTTTAGTTTTCGTTGCTAAAATAACGTTGGTAAAGACATCCACATATTGCTGTAGCTCAGTAAGAAGATACAAACAATTGAACTGATCAAACATGAAGACAATGAACAAATGATTGTGGCAATATATGGTTTTTGTTTTCTATAAGTCATCCTCCTTTTTAAAGGGTGGCATACACACAAGATGGGGTGGAAATGTATGTATGCCACTTCTCATAGAAAGGTTGTAATCTACAGTATTAAAAAACGAACTTGAAAGTTGAATGAGTGCACATGTATGTAAATTCTAAGTAAACATATTTAACTTAAATATTGACTTAATTGAACCACTTTAAATCATCATGAGCCAAAAATCATTTACAAAGAAATTACATTTTATTTTGCTGTAGATTCACTTTTAGGATGGTTTGTATGCAAAGTATTATAATGCAAAGTCCCATGGGCATTTTAATAAGAATAAAGTATATTGCAGTGCCAGTCAACATATAGTGTTTATTTACTGTATACAATACTGTAAGTTATTTCAAACACTTGACGGATGTTTAGAGTAACAAAATTTTGAGTAAATGTCAGTAAAAATCTTTGTTTGTAAACAGGCTCATACACAAGCAAACATTGTACAACCTCCCCCTGTTTCACTTGCTCTAAATTAAAGGTCACTACTGTAACGCCTGCTTGGCAGATGATGACATGACGAGAAATATATATACAAAAACGGGTTTATTGAACACTTACGGGGAACAGATACTGGATGCGGGAAGACAGGACGAGACAGGAACAGAACCATACGAATCAGAATACCGGACAACAATGGACACAGATGAAAGGGTATAAATAGAAGAGGGATGATTACGCTAAAGAGACACAAGGGATGAACACAGGTGGAACAGATTAACATTGACGGTGGCGGGAGGAAGACAAAGAAAGCACGTGACAATAACAAATGATGACGCGGACGAACACTGACAGTACCCCCCCCCCCTTTTTGAAGGCGCGTCCTCGCGCCTTCAACGGGAAACAACAAAAAGAAGAAGGAGGGTAGAAGGGGAGGGTACAAGGGAGGAGTCTGAGGAAGGAGACAGGAAGGGAACCAGAGCAGGAGGACCCAGGACACAGCCAGAAGGACGGGCCCAGGCGGAGTCGAGGAAGGGAGGATCCATGGAGGAGGAGTGGCTGCTGACTCCAGGGGGCCGACCGAGGGAGATGCCGCTGATGGCGGTGGAGCCTAAGGAAGTGACGGAGAGCCGAAGGGCGAAGGTGACGCCGAGGTTTCTGAGGGCCGGGCGAAGCAGGCGGCTCACCCGAGCAAGGCGACGGCGGGGTTCCGGAAGCCCGCGGCGTAGCCAGAGCGACAGAGGACCAAGGCGTAGCTGGAGGGATGGAGGAGCTCAACGCTGCCGGTAGGACGGTGCGATGAGGTGCAGCCGGAAGAGTGGAGTCCAGAGGCGAAGGAAGGGCGACGACTGACCAAGGTGGAGCCGGAGGGACGAGGGAGCCTGGCGGAGCTGGTGGGCGGACGGCCCACGACGAAGACGAGGGAGGAGTGAGCCAACGCGGAGCCCTAGGGTCGAAGGGCCGAGGTGGAGTCCGCAGCTCGAAGGCCGTAGGAGCTGACGCTGGGCGACACCCTCCAGAAGGTGACGCAGACAGGCAGCGCCCACAAGCGAGCTCCATTTCCGGAGCTGGAGCGAGAGCTGGGGGGCTGGCTGACTGCAGCAGTGCTGGAGCTGGATGACTGGCTGCAGTTCTGGGGGACCGTGGGAAGCTACTCATGACCCTGGAGCTGAGGCTTTTTTCGAGAAGAAAGATTAAAAAACTGTGCAGAAACAGTTGGTTGCTGCCTGATAACAGCGGACGGATATTGCTGCCTGAAAGCAGCGGATGATTAAAATTAAAGCTCCAGAAGCCAATGAGTAGCCTCCCAGTGTCCAGCTGCTGTCCATCTGCATAGGGGGGGTGGGCGGGACTCTCGCTGGTTCTGCGGGTAGCCGCCAGGACTCCCCCTCTTGGCGGTGTTGCCGGCTCGCACACCTGGTCAGACGGGTTTTTAAGCTCCTCCATCTCGGCGCAATTCCGCTCTGTTGCTCTAGGGGGCGATGGCTCATTGGCCGGGGGTGGCTCTCCGTCTGCGGTGGGCTCTGGCAAACGCTCCCTGCAGGTGGACGATGTTGATTGGCTGGTCACTGGGTCGGGAGTGGCACTGACGAGATCCTCCAGGAAGGCGGTGAGTAGAAAAAATCTTTTACTCGCCAGTGTCCACTCCATATTTGCGGCGATGTTGCCCCGAGGACCATCTTCGGGCGATCGTGATCTGCGAAAGATGATGGGCGTGCAGAGCACGTCGCCCGGAAAGCTGTTGGCAGTCGCTCGATCATGGTCCTCAGGGCTGCTTTCCCCCTGCTCCAGCAGGCGGTGATGACGAACGGGAAGGTGGGTAGGGTCCAGGGAAACACGAAGGGAGAAAAATAAAACACCCAGGGGCAAAAAGACTAAGAAAAGAAAATCGGGGGAAAACACGCCGCTAATTGTGGGTCCAGTATTATGTAACGCCTGGTTGGCAGATGATGACATGACGAGAAATATATATACAAAAACGGGTTTATTGAACACTTACGGGGAACAGATACTGGATGCGGGAAGACAGGACGACACAGGAACAGAACCATACGAATCAGAATACCAGACAACAATGGACACAGACGAAAGGGTATAAATAGAAGAGGGATGATTACGCTAAAGAGACACAAGGGATGAACACAGGTGGAACAGATTAACATTGACGGTGGCGGGAGGAAGACAAAGAAAGCACGTGACAATAACAAATGATGATGCGGACGAACACTGACAACTACATGATGTAAAGCACTTTAAAAGATATAACGGACTGATTTTAATGAGGATTATTTATAATAATTATTTTAGATGATCTATATCTATATTATACCCTTATTAATCCATTACACATAAGCCGTTTTAGTTTATTAACTATTTTTATAGTATTAAAGCTTAATTTTTTAACGAGGAGAAAGCTTTTTAAAAAAAAAAGATTACTTATAAGCTTAGATTTTTCAGTCTCTGTACACAAATTATCATAGTCAATCACAGTATCTTTTGGTTTCAAGGCATGAGATTGGCTGGTTGCTGTTATGTCTCGCCTCCATGAACTCAGGATCAAATCTCGAGTTAACAGAGAAAATTGATGATCAGCGTCATCATACCAACAAAGCCTGATTGCACTGGCGTGTTTGTTTATTTCAACTTTAATCTAATGGCGTAATGCGGAGTTTGTTCAGCCATCATCATGGTACAAGGCAAAAATACATTGAAATGTATTTTAAAATAAAATACCAAATATCTCAGTTTTACGTGTATCAAAATAAACTACAGTAAACTATATTACAGTAAAATACTGTATTTTGTATTTTGAAAATAATACAAAATACTTTTACTAGGGAGCCTGTCATTTCTTCTCAAACCTTCAATCAATAGGCATATTAGATAAATCCTTTCACCATTAAACTGACTTTCTATTTAATTCATTCATTCATTCTTCTCTTCATTCTTCATTCTTCATTCACTCTTTATATACATCCTGCTGCTGCCATGTAACGGGAGTCTGGAGTTTTTGACCAGTCTGTATAGACTGGAGTATTATTGAATATTTGTGTCTCATATACTGTATTGTGCCAATTTTGTTATCTCTTCATTAACTATAAAGAGCACCTGCAGATCATCTACTGGCATTTGAAATGGCCAATGAAGTATTGTAAGAATTGCCACTGTAGGACTTATTTTTGTTGTTTGTCTTATTTTCTTGGCATCAGCATCAGCATCAGCAATCCATCCAAAACTACTATCATTTGTACAGTATGCTCATTCTTCCAAGATTTTTTCAATTCTTCTTTAACTTAGTGAACACCAGTACAGAGTCTTTAGGTGTTTTATTATTCTAAACTTCCTCTTCATTTACACCTGCAGCACTGAGACTGAGAATGATTATGTGCTGAAGGCTCCACATCCTGTTCTAAAGGACTGATATTTTATTCCAGCTCATGTCTTAAGCAAAGATGCTGATGCCAAATTGTACACTATACTGCCATTATGTATTACTGGTCTAGGCATTGTGCAGTATACTATTTTCAATGAATGTTGAATTTTGTTGCCATTTGTCTGTTATTTTCTTTATGTGTGTTGCAAAATTTATAGACATACTCCAAGCACTGACCACCTTCTTAATCAATTTTCTGTTCTGATCTCAAGCTTGTGAAAATAACTGAGAAAGCATCAATCAGAGGCCGCATCTTTATGATCATCATGTCATCATGTAGATGTCTTACAAAGTATTTTACAGTATTTTAAAAATACAAAAAAACAAGACATTAAAGTATTTTGATACAAAATATTAACCCATTTTCATAAACCCCATAAAATAGAAATTACAAAATACTATTTTAGGTTTGAAATATGTATCTGAAATACTTTTATCCTGCCCATCCCTGCACGTAATGAATGTGTGGTGTGTGGTTTTTAGAGGCACGAGACCACTCTTTAGGAGCGCAGCCACTCAAGAAAATTTTGGAAGGTAATAAAACATAAACACTTTAATGACAGACTTTGGCTAAGGCATTTTAGAATGACCAAAACAACATTTCAGGTGTTTTACAGCGTCGTCAGACTGCTGGTTTGTCCATTAACACTCTCCATCACACACTTTTTTTATCATCATATGATAAAAAATAACAAAATCACATTGCTTTTTTGAAAATGAATTTATTCTGTAAATGTGTTTCCATCATATTTTATGCTCATTTGTTTCTTATTGGATAAAACATTTACCCTACTCAGTTGTGCGCACAAGTTTTTTGTGCATTATCAAAATTTATGCGCATCTTGGCATTTCCATCAAGTGTTAATCCAAAATCCATGAATGTAATTGTGTGGAGAATTTTCACTAGTATATTGCTAATGATAAGATATTCTGATCCCACTTTATATTAGGTGGCCTTAACAACTATCTACTTGCATCCAAAAAATTATTACAATGTACTTACTTTGTTTATAATGTATTGCAGAACACTTCTGGTCTTCTTGAGGTGGGATATGGGTAGGGTTAGGGATGGGTTTAGTGATATGGGTAGGTTTAAGGGTGGGTTAAGGTCATAAACTGGTTAAGGTGTAAGGGATGATCAACATTGAAATTACCAATGAAATTAATTACAGATGTAGTGGGTAGCACAATCGCCTCACAGCAAGAAGGTCGCTGGTTCGAGCCTTGGCTGAGTCAGTTGGCATTTCTGTGTGGAGTTTGCATGTTCTCCCCGTGCTCGCGTGGGTTTCCTCCGGGTGGTCCGGTTTTCCCCACAGTCCAAAGACATGCGCTATAGGTGATTTGGGTAAGCTAAATTGTCCGTAGTGTATGTGTAAATGAGTGTGTATGGATATTTCCCAGTGATGGGTTGCAGCTGGAAGGGCATCCACTGCATTAAAAAAAACATATGCTGGATAAGTTGGCGGTTCAAACCTCCTGACTGATTGAGGAGAAAAAAGAGCAAACAAAAAAGAAAATATCTATCATTTTGGTTGGTGTTGAGAAGTTCTCTTAACTGTCCTTTACTCTGACAGATGGTGTTTTCTGCCTGCTTTCTTCAGTAAACTGCTGACTGAGGTAGAAGAATACGCATCCACGACTGACAGGCTCTTGGGCTCCAGACTGGGATCTGCTTCTGCCAAGTGCTTTGCGGTAATGTAATGACTTTGGTTCATTTACACTGAGCGAGCACCTTTGTGTAAAGACAGAATATATGATAAGAATGATGGGTTAGAGGGAAATGCAAGTTGAGATGCTGACAGGACTGATATTGAATCTGAAAAACAGCGTATGTTTAATGGAATGCTGAAGGACTGAATTTATCACATAGTGGGTTATGCAGGAACAATGCAAAAAAAAGGTGTCATTGAATAAAGCAATTTGGACTTATTTTGTCTATGTAAATACTATCTAATGATAATGCACTAGTTCTGCATGCATGCTTTTACATTATACTTGTATTAAAAAATCTTTATGTAATTACATTGTAACTAATTTACTTAGTAATGTCTATAATTTCATTTTTTAATATAACCAATCTTAATTATACCTAATTCTAATTCTAATTATGTTCCTTACCTTGAACATATTCTTACTCAATAGCAGCAAGGACTTTGCATAACTGTCACGCCCTCTGCTCGCTCTCTCAGTCCCAGTAACCGCACTCAGTCAATATCCACCACACACCACACCCGTGAACCCCCACGAGACTACTAATCACCCACACCTGCACCTGCAATCACCCACTCATTATATATAGTCACCTCTGTCATTCACTCACCGGCTGGAATCAAAGTCGGATGGTTCTTCTTCACCATCCTTCTACTTGCTGTGCTAATTTCTCTTGTGCTCCTCCGTGGATGTCCTTATCCTCCTGTGGATGCAAAGTGCCTGATTTAGGGAAGTGACATTTGTTATATTGGTGCTTGCCGAAGAACTGAACTTACCTCACGAACTGTGTGTGAGCTAGCTTCCACTCCGCCACTCCGCTCACCTGTTTCACCTCTCTGCTGTGGTTGCATCGCACTAAATAAACTCTTGAAGTAATTCCTGCTTAGTCTCCTTTGTGTGGCCGTGACAATAGCAATAATTTCATTGTAAGAAATATATAGTATATCTTTTAATGCAAGTAATTAGCTATAAAGCAGGAACAAAATAATTTTATTAAGCAGTATTAAGCAGTTGTGATAAAGAGTCATTTTGTCTAAAGTCACAATTGTAAAAAAAAAAAAAAGATATACTGCAATCATGCATTCAAAGTTCTTTTTCTTGTGCAATTCAAATTACAAAATTGCAGTTATGAGAACAACGTTGCAGTTTTCAAACATGGTAAAACAAAAGATACAAAGGTGCAAACGTCAAGTGCAAAGTTACAGTTTTTCAAAAATTAAATCATAATGGTAAGATATAAATTTGCACTTATTTTATTAATTGTATTGTTACATTTAAAACAATAACAATGTTACATAACAAATCTGAAATATACCCATTCTGATACATACATTTGCGATTGTGAGAAATAAAGTCACAAATAAAATCAAAAGAATGTCAAAAATACTCACTATTGTAAGGTGTGAAATATAAAGCTGCAGTTGTCTAAAAGTTAGCTTTTCTGTGTTTTTTCATATATATATATATATATATATATATATATATATTGTCGATTGTTCATAATTCTTGAAACTATTGACTTTGGCACATAGAGTGCTATAAGCTCAAGAAGGAACATCAGCATGAGCCTCAAACAACAGCATTATTGAATGAATCAAATTATTTTACATAACAGCAGGCAAATTCCAACACCAAAAGGATAAAGGGTATTAAAAGCACCACGAGCAAATCCAATAATATATTGACTGCCCTTTCTGCACATTGATTGTTCAATAAAAGCTGCACCACTATCATAATTTATATGATGACTAATGAGTTTTTATACTGTTGCATAACCCCTCAGACTTCATATCCTTAAAGGTTACAACATCAGACTCTGTAGGAGTTATTTCTTTAGGAAACGTCTTTCAGGAACAAAACACTTTTAACATATTGTTTTGAGTCCTAGGAGACAAAAGGAAGAAAGCATGAAAAAAAAATGTAAATTAGATGAAGACAAATAGTCATGTCCATGCGGTAGACTTTGGATTTGCCAACAATATCGGAGAAAGATGAGAGTGTCAAGTCTCTCTCCAGCAAACCCACAATGCCCTGGATGCAAAACAAAGCAGAAGAAAACAATAATAGACCAGCATCTTTTGAAATGTGCATTGCCACTTCAATTTGGCTGCAGCTGGGTCACATCTCTCGTCCTTATTATCTTGTGTGACTCTATTAGAGCCGATGCTCTGCATTCACAGGCTCTGCTCTCTAGAAAATGTCAGTCATCCTTTGCAACAAGAATATATATACATTTTGTTACATCTTTTTTTTTTCATTTGCCCTATGGCTGACTTAGACTTACAATATTACAATACCTTACTCTGTTGTGCTGAAATACATCACAAGCTAATAATATGAAATAAATAATTATCCTTATTGTAAAACTAATTAGATGATCTAGTTTAATGCACAGCTTTTTTGTGTATAACAATTGTGTAACGCTTGGCTGGTAGAGAATGACATGACGAGACTGAACACGGGATACATTAACAAAACGGATTTATTAGTAAACACTTACGGGAACAAATACTGGATACGGGGAGACAGGACGACACAACCACAGGAAGCAAACGAACCAAAATACCGGACGACAATGGACACAGACGAAAGGGTATAAATAGATGAGGGGATGATTAAACTAATGACACACAAGGGATGAACACAGGTGGAACAAATGAACATTAACGGTGGCGGGAAAAGGACAAAAAGCACATGACAATAACAAAGGATGACACGGACGAACGCTGACAGTACCCTCCAACAGGAGCACCCAGGACACAGCCAGAAGGACGGCCCCGGGCGGAGTCGAGGAAGGGAGGAACCATGGAGGAGGAGTGGCTGCTGACTCCAGCTCGGAGCTCGGAGGTTGTAGGAGCTGACACTGGGCGACACCCTCCAGAGGGCGACGCAAACAGGTAGCACCCACAAGCGAGCTCCATTTCCGGAGCTGGAGGGCGAGGTGGGGGGCTGGCTGACTGCAGCAGTGCTGGAGCTGGATGACTGGCTGCAGTTCTGGGGGACCGTGGGAAGCTACTCATGACCCTGGAGCTGAGGCTTTTTTCCAGAAGGAAGATTAAAAAACTGTGCGGAAACAGTTGATTGCTGCCTGAAAACAGCGGAAGGTTAATGCTGTCTGAATACAGCGGAAGGATATTGCTGCCTGAAAACAGCGGAAGTTTAAAAATGAAGCCCCAGAAGCCAATGAGTAGCCTCCCAGTGTCCAGCCGCTGTCCATCTGCATAGGGGGGGTGGGCGGGACTCTCGCTGGTCTCGCGGGTATCCGCCAGGATTCCCCCTCTTGGCGGTGTTGCCGGCTCGCACATCTGGTCAGACGGGATTTGAAGCTCCTCCATCTCAGCGCGATGCCGCTCCGTCGCTCTAGGGGGCGATAGCTCATCGGCTGGGGGTGGCTCTCCGTCTGCGGTGGGCTCTGGCAAGCGCTCCCTGCAGGTGGATGGTGTAGCTTGGCTGGTCACTGGGTCTGGAGTGGCACTGACGAGATCTTCCTCCATGAAGGCGGTGAGTAGCGATCTTTTACTCGCCAGTGTCCACTCCGTGTTTGCGGCGATGTTGCCCCGAGGACCATCTTCGGGCGATCGTGCTCTGCTAGAGATGATGGGTGTGCAGAGCACGTCGCCCGAAAAGCTGTTGGCAGTCGCTCGGATATGGTCCTCAGGGCTGCTCTCCCCCTGCTCCAGCAGGCGGTGATGACGAACGGGAAGGTGGGTAGGGTCCAGGGAAACACGAAGGGAGAAAAATAAAACACTGAGGGGCAAAAAGACTGCAAAAAGAAAATCGGGGGAAAACACGCCGCTATTTGTGGGTCCGGTATTATGTAACGCTTGGCTGGTAGAGGATGGCATGACGAGACTGAACACGGGATACATTAACAAAATGGATTTATTGGTAAACACTTACGGGAACAAATACTGGATACGGAGAGACAGGACGACACAACCACAGGAAGCAAACGAACCAAAATACCGGACGACAATGGACACAGACAAAAGGGTATAAATAGATGAGGGGATGATTAAACTAATGACACACAAGGGATGAACACAGGTGGAACAAATGAACATTGACGGTGGCAGGAAAAGGACAAAAAGCACATGACAATAACAAAGGATGACACAGACGAACACTGACAAATTGTATATTGCATTACACCGTGTGCTAATTACGCGTGATGCTGTGATATGCGGATTTCCATGTAAAGGAAGTTTCAGTGATGGATGCATGTTGGATGGATGGATGCAGTGATCAAATGTTCTATTTTAGAAACGGTTTCTATTTTCTGTGACGCTGCAGCAAAACAACAGCATATTCTATTATGACAATTATCAACTCAGGTACAGATTATGTGCTTTATTCAATGAATATCATTTCACGTGACATTTATTGCCATACTAGTGAAAGCAGAAGCAGATAGTTCATCTCAGATCTTGAAAATAAAATAACTAGCAGATGCTTTGAAAATGAAAGTCCAGAACTGTGACTGTCCACATCAATCATTCAGCTTATGTACATTTAATAATGTTAAATATGTATTTATTAGATTAATGTCGTGTAGCATGTTCTTAGGACACAGTGTTAGGCTGCATTTGCACTAGTGTATTTTAGAATCGCATTCTCCGTCCACACTATACAGTATAAAATGCATGATACAGGACCATTCATGCTCACTGGGTATGCACATTTTTTTGGTTGTGTATATCCTGACCTCCATTTTCAAAAGTGTGTTTCATACTGCGTTTGTAAACCAATCTAAACTAAAACAAGATCTTCAGCATTTTCAAAACGGGTAGTTTTTGTGGGTAGGAGATACCTAGGTAATGTGGTTGCCAGGCATAACTTTAACAAAATGTATACATTTTAAAGTGAAAACCCACTAGTGTAAATGCCACCTTAGTCTAACTAGTAATTAGGATATTGTTCTTTTGTCACTTTTATTACATCTATTGTCTTTGTTTGTAATTCGCTTTGGATAAATAGGAACACAAGTTGTCAGTAATTGCATATTCAATTTTGTAATTGATACAGTGCTGTGCAAAACACTTACACCACCATTAGGTTTGTTGTTTTAGCAGTAGAGTATAAAATGACCATTTATAATTATCTTACCTGAATATTTCCAATTTCTGTTTAGAGAAAAAGCCATGAACTGGCATTCATTGAATGAGTGTTGAATTATTTGCACAGAAGGGGAAAAAAGTAAATAAATAAAAGACACTAACAGTACATCTAAAGACAAACTTTGGGAAGTGCTGAAAGAAGCCTGGACATTTTCCGAACAGAAGAGTTTAAGAGTCTGCTCACTGCCAACAGAGGTCACGCTAAATTTGGCTTTTGGCAAAAGAAAGGCTGTTTAGTTCAGAAAACTGTGTTTTCTGAATTTAGTGTACATATTTACGGATGTTCACATACATATGGATGTTCATTTATATTTAGCTAAAACACCAGTGCCAGTTGCTGAATACTTTTGCATAATGGCAGCCTAAAGTTATCATTGGTTGCTACCAACAACATACATTAATTGCATTTTTTTCTGTGCTACTGTCACAAAACATGTGAGCAATTATTTTTTATAATGCAAGAATTCACAAAAGTTGAATTGTGCAGGGTCATTTTTCCCCTTATCTTGAATTTAGTATTTTTATTAATTTTGATGTCCTTGTTATTGTTAAATTTTGAAGTGCCAAATTGTACATATGTGTGTATTTAATTATTTATTGGCTTGCTATACCTAAAGTTGCACATAGTAAGTGTAGCCTCGTCTGGCTACACTATTTTAAGAATTTACTAAAAGTACTATTCATTCTTTAATCCTAGAATTTGGCCTTCTGAGACAAATTTAGCAAATCCTAGAGATTTGCAATAAAGATTCCTCTGATAAACATTCCTCTAATCCTAGGCCAGAATCTGTAGTCTTTGATCACTACAGTTTGGCATGTTCACAGATTATTGTGATCAAATTTTATCTCCAATGAATTTCTGCCAGTGTCTGAAGCTTTGAAGCATGGTTCTGCATTGTGGCTTCTCCTACAGTAAATTTGCCATCAAATTAATTACTATTTGGAGCACAGAACCTGTTTGAACAAACAACAAAAACCACAGCTTTTTCCACAAACATCCTGTTTTTTCCACAAGACATGTTGTTTTAATAGTTAACACTTGAGATTGTTTTGCCTTCTAGCAGCCTTTGTGTGAAAAGAGGAACATTTTCATAATTCCTAGACCTATTGGCATATATACCCACTTTTTGGTGTATTCGCACTGAAGGAACTAGGAATTATTTAAGTTATAGACCTTTATCTTAGAACACAAAATTACCCATTATGCTTTGCGTGTATGCGTAAGGAGGATGCTCCGAACTTCCGGTCGGCAGCTTGATGCGTATAAACAGTCACATTCGGACAGCTTTGAAACAATAGTTTTAATCTATTTTACTTGCTTTGAACTAATACTGCTGTCGATCAGCACCACCTCCTGAACTGATGATTTAAATAATGCAATCTATTAGGAATGAAAAACAACAATTTGCGAGTCATTTACCATTACCGTCAAACTGCATCGTGTGCTATTTAATTGGAGCCTCGTCATCGCTAAAGTGATTATTTTCTCTCTTTTTTTTTTCAAATATATAACTGACTCAAACAAATGTAATTCACCAAAATGTTTGACACACACACTTACTGTCCCACTAACACATTGATTGAAAGAGTGGCACAAAGTGAAAATAAAATGGCATTTTAAAATGGCACAAAAACACATACCCTGGTAAATATTACACATCTTCTGATGTAGTGGCTACTTTTGCACATGCGCAGCAGTTTGAGAAAACTGAAAATTACATGATTTAAGTTTAATCAGGGCTTAAGCAACAAAAATAATTGGGCAGGTCAGTTATAATTGTGTTATTGATTTTAAAAGTGTAATTTAATTGTGAATTCAGTCGAGATTTTATGATTCCATCATTCATTTAGATAGGACTTAGATGAACTTAGTGATGTGCATAAGGGTTTATGTGTGAATTATGTGTGAATTTATGTGTGAATCAAAGCCTACAATCATTCAGTTTATCATATAAAGTGATCTCATCCTTTCAAAAGACTTAGATTAAACTTCTTGATTAATGAAGATTCCAGTACATTTCTGATTGTTTTGGACCTTATAAGTCTTGGTTACCTGGACGTTCAATGAAACATATTTAAATTTGCCTTCGGAAGATTAACCAAAGTCTCATGGGGTTGCAGCGTAAAGCATCCCTGAAATGCCTTTAAATAGTGGCATAAGTATTATCTTCAGCATTTGTCATTTTCATGGACGGCATAAAAATAAAACTATAAAGCTGCAGCTGCGTGCTTTCCATGTTTTAGCCTCCACTAATCTTTAACAGCAGGTCTAACATGCTGGCTTTATAGGGGTTCATGCCAAGGTCATGGCAGGCCTGAGGATGCATGTGATATGCACATCACTTCAATTTTCAATTGAGCAGAAGATGACAAGGGCAGCTGTAAATATATCAAATCATGTTTTAAGAGCAGACTTGTTGGGGAGGTGAGAGAGCAGCGCTGGCGTGTTGGACGCAACATGACTTCTTTATCTGCTCTTCAAATGATTGGAGTGGAGAGCGGCCCATTACGTTGGCGGTGCTCGGAGTTGAGGTTGATGCTAATCACGGCAGCTGTGATCTTTTCACTCAGACCAGAACCATAAGGCCGCAGAAGACGATACCATCTTCCTGTATCCCACCTTTTCTCTTTTAATGTTCAGAGAGCTTATAGAACAGCGAAGGTCTGCTCACCTAGAGCTGATTGCAGTAACAGATATGACTGCTGATAAGATGTTAAAGGGCTGATCTGGAAACTGCAGTGCACCAGGCTCTTGGAAGTGTCTTGTGGGAAGTGGGCACGCTTCCCACTGTGAGGCTGATTATGCCAGCCAGGCCCTTCACAATAAACAGATGGCTATGGCAATCATGAGCACATTATTTATTTATTTATTTCGCCTTCCAGCAACTGGTTAGAGTTGGAAAATATTTTACCCTTATTATATGTTAGCAAAACATCCAACCAAATATTTGTTAAAGGAACTGTTCCCAAGCAAACAAAAAGTCTGGATCTTTATATATTACTATATCTGTCTGCCAGTCTATCTATCTATCTATCTATCTATCTATCTATCTATCTATCTATCTATCTATCTATCTATCTATCTATCTATCTATCTATCTATCTATCTATCTATCTATCTATCTATCTATCCGTCTATCCGTCTGTCTGTCTGTCTGTCTGTCTGTCTGTCTGAATCTAAATGCAACAAAAAATATATATATTTCTTGCCCAATACAATACAATACAATACAATACAATACAATACAATACAATACAAAACAATACAATACAGTTGTCTTGTCCAAATATTTAGCATTAAAAATCATTTACTTGCGATGCAATCCTAAACTTGTTTAATTTTGTCTAATTTACTGTAAACATATTTGAATCATTCACTTTGAGGCATTTGTAATGGAAAATATAGAAATCTAGCATTCTTCTATTTAATATTTCACAATGCTGCAGTGTTAAAGAGATTTCAGTTCACCCAAAACTGAAAATTCTGTCAGTATTTACTCAGCCTTCACTTGTTACAAACTTGTTTGAGATCATTTCTTTTGTTGTACACAAAAGATGAGGTTTTGAAGAATGTTAGAAACCAGTAATCATTGACCTCCATTCTATTTGTTTTTCCTACTATGGATGTGCATAGTTACTGGTTTCTAACATTCAAAATATCTTCTTTTGTGTTTAACAGAAAACAAAAACCCATAAATCTTTGAAACCACCTCAGGGTAAGTAAATAGTGTTTTTTTAATTTATGGATGAAATATTCTTTTAAATGGTTAGTTCACCCTAAATAAAGTAATCACATAAAGAATCCTACTGTCAAGTCCATATCGAACACAAAATAAGAGATTTTAGTAAAACTTAAGATATCTGTCCCTTCACTAAATATCTGTTCATCCAAAACACTGAAAATGTTAACGCTATAAACATTGTTCACTGATCAGTGCTTGTATGCGAGTACCTATGTTAATGATTTAAAATGTTGTGTCTCTTCAGAATACTTGAGATTAAACAACTTGACTCATATATATATATATATATATATATATATATATATATATATATATATATATATATATATATATACTTTTTCTACTTTTTCTGAGAGTTTTGAAGCATTGGAATATTAGGTGAATAGATGCTCAGTGGAGACACAGAACATTTTCTAATTTAATTAAATTATTCACTTGTGTTTGGAAGATGAACTAATTTATTGCGGGTTTTGAATGACATGGGGATGACTAAAGGATGAAGGAATTTTCATTGTGAGGTGAACTAACCATTTAATCAAAGAAATGAAAATATTTATTGAATTAATTCATGCATATACATATATATTTTTAATCTAGAATGCTTGACTCATACAGCTCCACCTCAATTATTATATTTAATCATCAGTTATTGGTCACAACACAAATAGACATTGTCAGAAGGACTCGTGTATGTGGTTGTGTGCTGATAATTACAGGTTTATGTTTTTCGCAGTGGAGGTTGCAATTATTCAAGGTGAGGAATTTGAACGAAGCCATGGCAACATGCCAAACATTTTCCCCCTTCTAATCTTCTCAACGCTCTGATGCTTTCAGAATTTCAATCTGAACGCTTGTGTGTAAAGACAACAGCAAAAAGACTAAATTAACCACTCGTTAGAAATGAGAAAAGAACAAAATTAGAAAGTATGTGACATTGCATTCATTACAATGGCAGCTGAGTGTGATGAATTCATATGTTAAATTTATAAAATGTGTGTACCTTATAGGTACATAGTAATACCTAAAACGTACAAATTTGTACCTCATAGTGCATTAAGGGTACAAGGTACAAAGGTACCAGCACAGTGACAGATTTTGAACTTTTATTTCTGAGTGTGTATTCATTCATTCATTTATTTTCTTCCACCTTTCCAGTGCTGGGTCGCGGGGACAGCAGTCTCAGGAGAGGCAAACTTCCCTCTCCCAAGACACTTCCTCCAGCTCCTCCGGGGGGATCAGGTGTTTCCAGGCCAGCTGAGAGACATAGTCCCTCCAGCGTGTCCTGGGTCTTCCCAGAGGGCTCCTCCCAGTGGGGCATCTGAAACAGATGCCCGAGCCACCTCAGCTGACTTCTCTCGATGTGGAGGAGCAGCGGCTCTACTCCGAGCTCCTCCAGGGTGGCAGAGCTCCTCACCCGATCTATCTGCCACGAAGGAAACTCATTTCGGCCGCTTGTATCCGAGATCTTGTCCTTTGCTCATGACCCTAGGTGAGAGTAGGAACGTAGATTGACGGGTAAATCGAGAGCTTTTTCTTTCAGCTCAGCTCCTTCTTTACCACATCTGATTAGTACATCGACCGCATTACTGATGCCACTGCACCGATCTTCGCCTGTCAATCTCACGTTCCATCCTTCCCTCATTCGTGAACAAAACCCCAAGATACTTGAACTCCTTTACCTGGTGTATGAACTTTCCTCCAACCTGGAGATGGCAAGCCACCTTTTTCCAGTGGAGCATTCTCATCCCAGCCATGTCACACTCAGCAGCAAACCGCCCCAGTCTCATTCTGAGTGTGTATTTCAAATATATATAAATATATTTATATATACATATATATGCATATAATTAACCAGCAGTGAAATATAAACCATGTCTGCTCTATAGAAAAAACAGCAATGTGTGTGTGTGTGTGTGTGTGTGTGTGTGTGTGTGTGTGTGTGTGTGTGTGTGTGTGTGTGTGTGTGTGTGTGCATACTGTATATGTGTGTTTAAAGCGATAGTTCACTCAAAAATTAAAATTCTGCCAAAATGTACACATCCTTGACTTGTTCCAAACAAAAAAAAAAGGGTTTTTTTTAATGCAAAAGAAGATATTTTGAAAAATATTGAAAACTTGTAATCGACATCTTCCATAGTAGGATAAACAAATACTATGTATGAGTATTAGCAAAATAGTATTAAATACAAATAGATTAAAATAGTATTAAAAAGTATTAAAAAATACCAAACTAAATACAAAAGATTTGTAACAAGTCAAGGCTGAGTTAAATTATGACTTTTTTGTGTACACTCTTGCTTTATATCATCAGTTTTTGAGATGAGTGTTCTGTTTCAGGTATTGCACATTCATCAAGTTACAATATGATAACTATTAATGACGCATATTAATGACACTGATTAAAACCATTGTGTACCTCACATTGTAATACCTAAATTGCTGCTGTTCTTTTATTTTTTATATATTTTTTTGGTTTAACTATCAACATCGTTTTTCTGAGCTTGACTATTGAATTAGCAGAACGTGGTTCCACTCACTACAAAACTGCTTCTGCAGATTAGATTGTTGTTGTGTGATCAAATAAATATGGAAAAAAGGAAAACACAATATGTTGATGTCAGTCCACTGAATGTGCCATCTCCATTAATAGATAATGCCAACAACAACAAAAACTCTAGTCACATTTAAACATTTCTGGATAACCTTCTTTTAGCTTGTGGAGCGCACATTTTTATTTGAGCATTTCTATCATGCTAAAGCATCAGTGAGCGCTAAGTGAATGAAAAATATTTTCATGGTAACCAAAGAGAATCTGAATGTAATTCTGCCAAGGTAAAATATCAAATAATCATTAAATTAAATATAATAGCTTCTCTTCCCGGCAAATTATGCCATGAAGAAAGTGAATATTTAATTTCAAGGCAAAAACATAACAGAGGGTGTCAATGATAAAAACGCAGCATGTAGCTTTTGCTGCTAGGGGTCACTAATTCAAAACAATAACACAGTAGTTTGATGGTGCTGTGAGAGAGTTCTTACATATTGTCCCTTCATTTTCAGTACATGTACAGCACAAATGCTGGCGACAACCCAGCATGCAACGTGGAAGGCCTGTAGCTTTACATTCTCTATAATCATTCAATGGGTGGTCAATTTTTTAAAAGGCCTGTGGTAAACATATCTTGTTGATACTTTGACATTTTGCTATACAATGTGAATTACACACTTGCTGAAAATGAATCTTGTAGAGTTATGAGGTAGTTTATCATAAGACAAGCCCTATTTGGGGTATGTATGTAGTTAACGCAACAAAATTTATGAACAAGTTATGTTTATCACAGCTTAAAAACCCATAGGAAATTAATTAATACATTTGTGACTTTAATATTTATATTGTGTGGAAGCTTGTTTCATAAATAAGGTACTTGGTACTATACATAATGGATAATCCATGTCTAGCTGTGTATTAAATAATTTTAATGCATAGCATATATGCATAGAATCATCCAATTCTGTTAGATGTTTGCAGTGCAATTTTTGTCCGGAAGGCCAAATTTTACATTATTTGCCTCAGTTACAGCTTGTTAGATAGCATTTTTAATCACACACACAGATGATATAGTGCGGTCAGATCATATTTTGTTTTAAATTAATTTTAGCATTTATTTGACTTAGTTTGGAGAGGGAGAAAGAGATAAATGAAAGGTGTGTAAATTAGCATCTCTGAGTTTCTCTCGAAAAACAATGAAGCTGAGCTTAGTAATTAAAAACTAAACAAGATTTTACCCCATCGTTTTTAAAGAAGAAATATTATGCAGCAATTTGATAGTGATGCTTTTTAATTACTGAGAGAGTGTGTGTGTGTGTGTGTGTGTGTGTGTGTGTGTGTGTGTGTGTGTGTGTGTGTGTGTGTGTGTGTGTGTGTGTGTGTGTGTGTGTGTG
>CAIGQW010054063.1:9867041-9881836 GCA_903798125.1 Danio choprae | reverse complement strand
TTTGTTTTCAGCAGAAGAAAGAAAAACATAAATATTTTATAACCACTTAGGGGTTAGTAAATAGTGAGCAAACTTAATATTTAGGGTGAACAGCCACTTTAAATACAGCAATGAAATGTTTGCTATGCATTAAAACTATGAACTTTATGAATTTTGTAATAAATTGACAGGTTTAGAAATGAATATCATGCAATTGATCATCCTGCATTCTACATCACTGGTACATCAATTACAGTTTTTCTCAGTCGCTTTAGTACAATTCTCAGATCAGAATTGAAGTTTGCAAATATGTGTGGGCATTTCTCAAAACAATTTGTACAAACAGCAAAACACTATGGATTTCGTGCAAAAGCCTGTAACTTGCTCAAAATCTTCAGTTCATCTCTCAAAACTAAGTCTTTATGTCATTGAACATGTCAGTGCCATCAGAATGGCAAGTCCTTGTGTCATTGTCTACGAACAAGACAGTCAAATTACTTAGTCATGTTGTCAATATAACTGTGTACTATAGAGGGAAGTTCTGATGTAAACTGTGGCTTAAGTTTTGATGACAATTATTGTAAAATGTAAGTTACACCTTTTTGTTTGATTGCAAGAGACTGCACAAGATTCACATTTACACTTTTATTGTTTATATTGTAATTTGTTGACAGACCATGTCATACCAACATAGAAAAAACCCACTGCAAACAGTAACACAAAGGGAAAAAAAAGATAGGACAATATTTTGTACAACAGTACAGTAGGAATTGGTGTGGTCTTCCTACATCTCTTGTCGTTCCTGTATGTTAGGCCACAAATTCTATATACAAGACATAGAACATTGTGTTGTGCTTCAGCCATATACAGTATATACTTGCCCATTGATTGTCAATGAGATGCACCTTTGTTAGAGGAAGTCAAGTCACCTGAGAGCAATTTACCAATTCAGGACAGATTTAGAAAAAAAACATATAATGGAGATGTATAGAAATATGTTTGTCACATTATGACAACTTGGTCAACCATTTTGCAGTTAATGACTTATACGATGAACTAATGACTTGGTGTTTTGAGGAGTAAGACTATTGCACAGTGAACTATATAATACATTTTGATCAACATGATATAAACAATTGATAATGTAGCAAAGAGCAGAGAATTGTACATAATCATTTGCATGGATGTACCAAAGCAATTGCAACTTGTTCAAAGAAGTGAGAAACTGCTTATATGATGTGCACAAGTGACATCCTGATGTGAAGATTGAACAAATAGTTTTGAGAATTTCATTCTGATCTGAGAATTGTACTAAAGTCCTCATAAAATCACATTCAGTGAGAGACCAGCGTCGGCTTGTCCACGTGTCATTGGTGTAAATATAAGATGTCTTTAAATCACCTGCGTCTCACAAAAGTTCATCACTGCACCGCTCAGCATTTACTGTCTTCCTGGTAACAAGGAAATGCCACTTAACAGCAGTCCAGAAAAAAATGTCTCTGTGATGTCACTTACATAACTGGCATAAAAAAGGACATTGAATAAAACATGTTCAACACCCAGTCAGGGCTGTTATATTATTAAAGTGGACTTCTACATCAAAGCACATCATGGCTTAAAGCGGTGAAGTCTTAGCATGTGTTGAGAATGAGCCTAAAAAAATGTAGCGCTGGACATAGAGATAAGTCACTAACTCACTCATGTGAATCGCTTTTTTGTCTCACGATGTCTGGAAGACAAAGATTACATAACCAAAATCTCAATAACAAAACATTAATACAAGGCTTTAAAGTTTTATCAGATGTTTGGGGTGAGATTACATATTTTAGGGGAAGAGCCACTCTTGCACAATCCAGTTTTCTGAAGTCTTGGCTAGAAGTTCAATTTTACCTATTGTTCATACAAGCAACAATTAAAAAAAGATATAATAATTCATAAATCTGAAAAAAAATATATATATATATAAGTCATACCCCAAAAATATTTGATAGCTATATTTTAAAAACACAATTTAAATTTGACCTCAAACAGGCCTGAACAACTGAACAGCAGAGCTCAATGTTTTTATACAGAATTAAGATGTGCATAAATCGAGCCTAAATTGAGATTTCCATACAGAGTGAAAAACATTGTAAAATAAATTTTCTGAAAGCTCTCAAAACAGCTTTAAGAAGTGACATTTAACCCCTTTTTTATATTGTTCGTGCATTATTATAAACTATATGACATGCGAATTTTAAAAAAATATATATCAACAAAACCGGCAAAATCAGTGAATCACTTTTGAGTCAGTTCATAATTCATAACAAACTAACGACACATTGATTCGGTTCGCGAATCATCCAGACGTTCCTCCGTTCCGCTCACCCTTTGAATTTGGAGCGGACGCATTTTTATGCAAAGTAACGTTTGCATAAAATGCTACGACGCATTAATAATGTTTAATAATACTTTCTAAAAGAGAACTAACGTTAAATGGAGCGGAATATTTACAGATTAATTTATTTTTGTTTTGTGCAAGGAAGATGGCCTAACGCTACACGTGCAGCATGTAAGCACCTGCAGGTAAATACATAACTTTATTTAATCAAAAACAATACACAAACACCAGTGTTTTTATGTTTCGTACGTAAACGTTAGTGCCCTGTTATTCTTTTGTAATTTGTGTATTGTGCAATTTAATTGATTTATTCATGCAATATAAACGTTATCTCACGTTTTATTACTTGAAACCAAGCACAGTAACTTTCTACTAGTACCTGTGAGTAATCCTAACTAGTACATTTACCAGAAATATCCAACCTTTTATTTAAATAAAGCATACCTTTAGCACTTAAAAACCCATGGTTTAACTGAAAAAAACAACAACAACAACAACAACACATGGTTACATTAAACGGTGGTAAACCCATTGTTTTGCTGCACTAACCACAGTTAAACCACGATATAGCCTACTAAGGTTTACAAATCTATCAGTGTGGCAAAACATCGTTTACTACACTTCTAAAAAAATAATAAAAAAACTGGTCAATTTTATAAGGAAATCTTATCCATTGCTGCTGTTAATGTTATTTTTAAAGAACTGTCTATGTTCTAACTCAGTATATTCTATATGTTCCTTTTATGTTCTCATATTGTATGTTATGTTATCTTGTATTGTATTGTATGTCTGTTAAACTCATGGACCTTGTGCGATTAGTCACTTCATTTTCTTTATATCCAGTCACCATATGTATATCACATGTTGTAGCTTATATAATATGACTGTGAAGAAATATTAACTTGCTTCTGCATTTTGAGTATCTACGCCTAATATAATTGTTTAAATTTAAAGCTGCTAAAATGATCGACTGTGGATTTATTTATTTTGTGTGTGAAGGCTGGCCAGGACACATAAGCTGAACTACAGAGCAAAGTTTGCTGAAAGAGACTTCACAGTTAAACTACAGGCACAACATTAAAGGTAACAGGCAGTATTTTTGTTTCTCATTTTATTGATTGATTGATGTTTTTGAACTGTGTCTATGTTCACAAATATAAATAAGAGAGTGAAAGCAAAATGATAACATGGAGAACAAAAATATTGAAGTGTTCCTCAGGTGCCAGGTTTATTAGAGCAGCATTTTGAAGAAATGTTACCGACTGAATGGATCAAATGCATTTACCAACTTTAGACCTGGGTATTGATTTAGATGTCTTGATTTATTTGATTCTGATCTGGAACATTTCGATTTGATTCAGTTCTTAATATTATTCTCGATTCTTGATTCTATTCAGTGAACATGCTTTTGCAAATTAACAGTGAACTTCATTGTATAAATGAAGAAGAAATGAAAAGTAATTAAAGGCATAGTTCACCCAAAACTTGATTAAAACCAGTTTGATTTTCTTAGATATTTTGTTAAAAACTGGAACTCCGTAACCATTGACTTCCATAGTATTCCTTTTTCTTACTATAGATGTCAATGAATGCATGTATCCAGCTTTCCAGAAGAATGAAACTCATAAAGGTTAATAACCACTTGAGGATGTGTATAAAGTGAGTGCATTTTGATTTTGGAGTGAACTATCCCTTTCAGAGCCATAGATCTGTATAAGAAAGTCTTTATGTAAGGTATGCATGCATTAAAGCAGAACCCACCTCTCTATTTTAAATGTATTTATTCTCCTCTAAAACATTGACTAACATTTAAGCAAATATATATATATTTTAGTCAGAATTATTGTTTTGGTAGTGTTTTTCTATTTGCATGCATTTCTTTTTTTGACTTTCAGCATGTTTGACATCTCTCGGCCAGCATACAATACATGCACCCCAAACGGCAAAATTGAAATACTTTCATGACCTTATAAGATTTACAGATGAAGAATGTGAAATGTTACACAGCACGTCTATCTTTCAGAGCATCTGACGTGGCAAACCACTTTAAACTTTGTGTTAACTATATATCTTACAAATTATGAGTACAAACAGGGATAATGTACTTTCCCAGCAGCATCTCACTCCTCATCTAATGTTTTGCTTGAGGCACTTAAGTGAAATTTTTAAAGATATATTTGAGTTGTTTGCTTACTGCATGTGGCCGTTTGTCTGAAGTTTTGCCTAAAAACCAAATTTGTGTGTCTATCATAGAAGATCAAGTGAAATACCAAAATGAGAAGCTAACAGCAGCTGCATATGCAAGAAAATATGAATGGATGCAGACATGGCAATTTAATCTTGTGTTTGCAGTTTAAAAGTGGAGTGGTGTGCTACTGATGGCTTTTTGTTGATGTGCACTGTTGTACAAGAGCGAGTGATGATGTTCTTAGATCAGTTACTGGGTCTTGTGGTGAACGTTTTCTTTCACATTCGTTAAGTAATGATTTGTCTGTTATTGTGAGGATATTAAACATCATGACAGTGAGCATTCATCAAGACTAAACACTGCATTCTTAAAAGTAAGAGGTTCGAGGGTGAATAAATTAACAGCATTTTTACATTTTTAAGTTAAATGTTTCTTTAAGAGAAAAAATAAGTTGTACTGGTGTCAAAAGTTTAAAATAAAATGGGGTAAAAATAAAAATGGGTACTGGCAGTGTGAATGAAGAAATCATTTAAGTTATTTTTTTTAATTTGTGCATAGAAACTCAAAAGGATTGAAAAGTATAAATATAAAACAAACATAAATCATAGCGGCATTCATTATAAGCAACATTTTTTATTACTATTATTATTATTATACACCAAGCATAACCAAATGCATTTAATGTGAAACTGAATGTAATGTCTTGTGGGAAATGGGAAAACTAACATTCTTCTCATTCTGCACCAAGCCAAATACGTGCATGTTTTGCTTGCTGTATGTTAATTTAAAAAAACTAAACTACTAAAAGTAACTTATATTTTGGGAAATGCGGCACTACAGTTTTGAGAAACAAATCATTTTCAACTGTTCCAACTAGTTTTTCCAGTGGCGCATCACACTATGAAGTTAAGCAGTCGTTGTGCGTAAAACACACCCAAGACTGTCTGAACTTTTAAGGTTTATAATTGTAGGGTAGATTTCAGCTTAAACTAGTTGGAGGTTTAGCATGCTACATGTATGCGTAGCTTGGGTGCATTCATAGGGTGCACTGGCTGTCAACGTCCATAGGGAGAAATCCATACCGTCTTAATTTGCCGATACTGATGAGGGCCCTTGAAGTCAAATTTGAAGCATATAATTCGATCTGAAACTTAAGAAGGTAAGATGTGGGACTAGCACTGCATGTGAAGTATTTGTGGTTCTGGTATGTTCTGTGCTGTGCCCTTCCTGCCCCTGGCTACTTTTTAATTGGATCTCCCTAGACATGTAAACATCACATTGAGTATGCAACAATGAACAACAGATAGGGGAAAATAAAGAGGGAGTGAGTTGCTTTGTTAGTGCGTCAATTAGTTGGGACTCTCGTTTTTTAAGGCCGGTCCACAGAGACACTCAAGGAGTTTGTGCTAATGCGTCTAGAGGAGATCAAGACATTTTTGTTAACAACAATTAGTAAGCCTTGCCTGTATAGTTAGACACAGGAAAACGCGGCAGTGGACAGGTTGGCATTTTGCTGGTAGTATTCCGCAGGCTGACAGAAACAGGAACGGTTTCAAAGGGAAGGGTGTGCAAGGCTTCAGCTCTAGCACGTAAATTGGTAGCAGCATTTGAGAGCTTATTATAATATCACAACTGGCCAGACTTTGAGCTCTGACCAATCTAATATGAATGACCTACACTCTGCTGTATAACACAGGGCTGAATATTTATCAGATACCTGAGGAAAATGTCTGGCCTTTGAAAAATGGGCCAGCAACGGGCCTTTACTTAACAGTTAATTAATATTTATCATTCACAGCAAAGTTGAAAGAAAGATGTGTGGGTCTTCAGGAACTTCTTTTTTGCTGACTATAGACTTTAAAGGCCAAATAACATTAGGGTGAGAACAAAGAGGCAGAAGATAGTAGGTTGTCATGTTCTCCTTGTTTTTAAAAGTTAGCTTTTTTTTTTTTGTAACTTTGTCAGTAGTTAGCTATATTTTCAGATAGCAACTTATCAGTAAGTGATGTATAGCAGTGTGAACAGTAAGAGTATCTTATAAAAAGTGTAGTTTTAAGTAGTGTAGTCTTTGTATTTGAATTGGTTTCTTGTGGTTTTAAAATGTTTTAGGTGTTTAAATAAAATTTTAAAGGGAATGACATTAGATGTAAAATGTTTGTTTTGATAATTGAAAATCTATTTTTGTTTTTGATATGCTTGTGTAATATATTATATGTTATGCTTATTTTAATGACCTCTTATTTATTATTATTTCATAGTTTAGTATTTTTTTAAACCAATGTGACTAATTCTTAAATTATAACATGAGCAACACAAGACTTTTGTGCATGTTGTGGACAAAGAATTATGAATATTCAAGAAATATGAATACCTACTCATGTTTAATATCAGGATAGTTGAATCAGTTTGACATTTTAAACTATATTGCCCCTAAGAAATAATAATATCAGTTTTTAATTCTGAAATTAAAACATGCTTCTTATAGAAGTATATTAAAGTTAAGTGCTTTCATTGCATTTTTAATGTTTATTTTTGTCAAAAGTTGAGCATCTTGTTGCTTGCATGATGCTTGTTACTTTTTATACAGTGGTGTAAGAAAGTGCATTAAAAACATAGTAATAAAAGAAAGTATTTAATATGCTGTATGTGACTAAGGCAGTTGGTAAAGTGTCTCTCTCTGTACAGTTGTTATTTGTGTATCCTGTCCCTTGTGCCATTTCACACCATTCCTTTCTGTCATCACCTGAGATGAAGACAGGGAAAGTGCAGTTGTAGGTTGAAGTGAGATCTAAACAACTGTGACATTGATGGCAAATCTCAGACTCCTTCCTCAAATTGACCGCTCCATTCCCTTCAATCATGTCCCCATTCATTAGTTTCAGTTCGCTTCCTTTGTCCCAATCTCGTGAAGAGGTACTTTACCTGGATTTTGACCGGCATCAATCTTCTAATGGGTGGTAGGGGATTATACATTATGGATTAAACCTGGGGCAGATTATACAGGTGAGTTGTGTGTCTATAAACCTGTATCGGTTTGGAGAATTAAGCAATGTGGACAAAGAGCTTTTCAATACAGGTCAAAATGGCAAGCGTTTATGCAGTTGCAACTTTATTTGTTATTTTTTTAAGGCACATTAGTCACAATAAGAGCAGAATCTCTGTTCTGCGCAGTGTTCTGGGTGGTTAGCCTCACTAGATTTGTGGTGAAAGCTGTTAATGCAAGCAGCTTTTGGATCAGAGTTGACCTTTAATGGAGTCAACCGAACCCTACCCAAAGACAGGCTTATTCTCGGTTTACTTTTCAGGAAAAAAAAACTTTTAGACAAAGAATAAGGCAATTATATATACCTGACTGTTCACTGTATTGAAAAGGTGATAAACTCATCTTTACATTTTTACATTGACCTAATTCAGGATCTGAACGTGCAACAATTTCTTTAGAAAACCGGGTAGTGTGCCTACCAGGACCTACATTTCTGTACAGGATTGCAGGTTTTGCACACAATTTTACTTATTTTGCTTTTACAAAATGGAAAATTCTTTTGAATATTTATTCTAAACACTAAGCACTAAACTAAAACATGAATAAGAATGAATGGGTAAATGAATCAGCAAGTTGAAGAACTACAATTTAAATGCAATCATTTAGCAGGCTCATTTATGCAAAGCAAAATACAAATAAGGACAATAAAAGCAATCTAACAAAAAAAAACAACAACAATAATTAAGTGCTGTGAAAAGTCTTTGTTAGTTTATTTTATTACATTTATGCATTTAGAATGTTTGTAAAAATTAAATTGTATAAAAATAGAATAGAGTGTCTGATGGTCAAGTGTTGGAAAAATGATGTCTGTAGACATTTACTGCTCAGGTTGAGTTGGATGCGTCAAGGTGAAAGTCAAGAATGCTTTTTTTAGGGATGGCTCCATAAACATGCTGTTCACTTGGACAATGAATGGTTATGGAGGAGGCACTTATGTCTGAAGTAGTGACTTCAGGTAAAGGGATGCAAAGCCAGTAGTTGTTTTTGTAGGCAAACATCAGTGCCTTGAGTTTGATGCAAGCATCTTTTGAAAACCAATTCAAACCGATGATCATTAATATGACATGCCCTCTCTTTGGCTCATCTCACTGCTGCATTCTGGATCACTTGCATAGGTTTGAGTGTTCTGCCTTGAAAGCCTGCCAAGAGAGCAATGCAATACTCAGATCTAAGTGATGCCATGTAGATAGAAAAGAAAAATGGTCCAAGAACTGAGCCCTGAGGCACCCCACTGAATAGATGTTACTTGGACAACTTGCTTCTCCAAGACACTCTGAAGGATCTAGCTAAACGATTCAAACCACTGGAGCATATTTCCTGAGATGATCATTGTTATGAGGGTTGACGGGAGGATCTGGTGTTTAATTGTTTCAAAAGCAACAAACAGATCTATCAAGATGTGGACTGAACTGGGCAAGACAGAACTCAGCTGAAGAACCTACTGTAAGCAATTTAAACACAGCACTCTGAAGACTTCATCTGAAGGTGAAGTTAAAATTGTTGTTGTTTTTTTTTTTTTTTTTAATTCAACATCATTGAACCTAACTTTCTATTCATATTTTTTCTTTAAAAGTGTTGATGAATGAATCTTCACTATCGTTGGTAATGATGTTTGGTTTCATTATTAGATTTTGTAGGTGCTGTCTTCGGAACACACTGTACTAGTTATTTACTGGTTGTACAGGGAATCATATTTTAAGGCATTTTTTAATGTACATAATTTGTACACTATGTATTTCAAGGCTGTATGTACTGTTTGTACTGTATATATTTCAAGGCTTATTTTGTGGCAATTATGTACGGTATGCCAACTCATTGTATATGGACACAAAATTTATGCCAAGCAAAAACAAACACTTGCTATGAATGCATTATTTATTGTTCTCTATATAACAGCTTGAAGAATCTGTCAATGGAAGATGAAAATTGCACAAAAACTGGTAAAAATGAACCAACTTCAATCAAATTGTACAAATGCTAATATTGTCTTCTGCCATGTTCAAAGGAAACACACTTATAATCTATAAAAATACATATGTGTCATCAGGCGAAGAACTATATGGTAACTTTGACATTTTATTAAAATATAATTTTAAATAATTTTGGTCTAATGCAAATAATTGTTGTGGTGCAATTAGTTTTCATTTCTTTACAAAACATTAGCTAATTAAATACTATGTCATATATTCCTTTCAGGGCTGAATTTCTGCACGGGATTGCAGGTTTTACACTCAATTTTACTCCTTCTGTGCTACTAAAACCAAAAATTGCAAGTATTTCTTAAAGGTTCAAACAAGTAGCATTGCTGGGTTTTTCCTGTTGAGTATTTCAATGAGTATTGAGTAGTTCTATAAATATTGGATTGATAGAATGTTGCAGTATTGATCATCCGTACACACCATTATTTTAACAGTTCAGGTGCTCTTGTAAGCTTCCATAATCTTATATAATCATTCATTCATTTATTTTCTTTTTGGCTTAGTCCCTTTATTAATCTGGGGTCGCCACAGCGGAATGAACCGCCAACTTATCCAGCATATGTTTTATGCAGCGAATGCCCTTCCAGCCGCAACCCATCACTGGGAAACATCCATACACACTCATTCACGCACATACACTGGACAATTTAGCTTACCCAATTCACCTATAACCGGAAACCAGAGCACCCGGAGGAAATCCACACGAACACGGGGAGAACATGCAAACTCCACACAGAAATGCCAACTGACCCAGCCGAGGCTCGAACCAGCACCCTTCTTGCTGTGAGGTGATTGTGCTACCCACTGCACCACCGCGTCACCTCTTCATAATCAAATCACTTTAAATCTTTCCAAAGGTAATCTTCTCTTATGTTTACTGGTGCAAGGACAGGACAGCCTGTTACTCGCATGAGATCACAGCAATAGTGAACCGCTCAGACCTCACTCACTGTGTGTGGATGTGCGTGTCTAGATTAGACAAGTCAAACCTCATCGACAGTGAATAAATTTGTGACAACACATTAAGGTTTTAATACTCAGCTTTGATTAATAATTCATCCACTGCGCTAACAGGGTGTAAAGTAACTGTAATGATGGGGCTGGGTCAGAGGGAATTTTCTGGAATTATAATTGTTTAATTCCTGCATCAGGTCAATCTGAGATTTATTCAAAAAGCAGAGGGCTCTGGCTTAAAGCGTCTGTTACAAACACTTGGATTAAGGTATTATTCACAAACCAGTGCTCGTGGCTTCATTAGTAGATCAGTTAAGGTGTCAAAGCTTGCCCTTTGCTTTGGATAACAGTTCGCTCCTGGGAGGCATGAACTTATTGCTCTGTGAAGTGTTGCACTCACAATAATTAAGAAAAGATCATTCATTTTATATTGGATATGTAATGAGCACTGTTCACTGTTAGAAATATTGTCTTGTCGGATTAATTGTAATCATACAGCACCCCACTATTAATTAAATGATGATATGTAGGAAAGCAGTGTTCTTTGTGTGATTTCAAAGCTTGTGGGTTTACAGCCATGCCTTAATTGTGTGGTTGTGATTTATTATTTGTTAGATTTTAAAACATATCGAGTGACTCAAGAATGTTCATGCTATTTACCAATTGACACAGATGTGTCTGGACATGTATGTATGGCGGAGGTAATGTAAAGAAATTCAGTGTACATTACTACATTTGTTTATCTATTTTTTTTTTAAGAGAGATAAATGAACATTTCTTCTTTCAAGGCTTGTGGTTGTCGACTGTGTGTATCTCTCTTTTGCTCTTGTTACTCTGTTGTTGCTTAGCAACCATCTCCAAGAGAACTACAGTCGCTAGACGTGAATCTTATTAGTGTTTATTATAGTGCTATTTTTTTTAAGATCAAGGTCATAAATAAGCATTCACATTTCAGCATTCTTAAAGTGTGAACAAAAGTTCTTGGCAGGAGAGCCGAAACTAAAAGTGGAAACGTGTAGAGATGAAATGTAAGTGGCATAAATACACAGCTCAGTACTGTCTGCCTCCATGCATTTCATATTTTAAAGAGCTTCAGAGTGATTTTGGTTTGCAAAGTGATTTCATATTCTAACACTTCACAGCAAGGTCTCATTTGTTAATGTTAATCAATGGAATAACAGCAAGCAATAACATTTGTTACAATATTTAATGTTAATTTATCAATACTGATGTTTTGCTACTGTCGCTTAAATAATTTGTTTTTTTTGCAGTAAATGTTGTGTAGTTGTTTTAATTGATAACCAAATATGCCCTTTGGATATATATTTTAGAAGGAAAAGTGTAAAAAGCCTTTAATAACACGGCATGCACAAAACTATCCATATTGGGATACTTTTATTAAAGACCAAGAACAAGACTAAGTCAAACAAAACCACAATCTATTAGGTGCAATTAAATATTGCCCATTACATAGTTTGTGTTTTTGAATAGATAGAACATCATATTCTGGAGAAACTGTATTCAAGTAAGTTTTTTTTTTTTTTAAGCTGCTGATATTATGCAGTCAGGACAGTGAGTGAGTTTTCTGTTTTGCCTTTTAAAGTAGGTGATGTATATTGCAATAATTTTTTGTTAATCCAGGAACAGCATCTCAATAAACTAATCAGAATTAAGGGATGTTTTTGCAGTTGCTGTCAAGTTTATGTTAAAAAACAAGGATTAGAGGGTTGAGATAATGTTAGGATTATATATTTCTGGATTGTATTGTTCCATAATTGCAAAATAGGTGAATTTAAGAACATGTATGTCTTGGCTAAATCACGACGACCGTGTGGTCTGTTTTGAAGGAAGACAATCAAGGTTTAAAAAAAATTATCTAATATAAAAAATACAATATATATGAAGTTTGGTGAAATGAAAATGTATTTTGTTTGTCTTTTAAAATGAAAAAAATATGTGCCTGAGTAACCTACAAATACAATTGACTGGATGTCAAAAAATATTGAAATTTTAGAATTAGAAAAGACCCATTTTAATCTGAATAAAATACCCATTAATTACAGAAGGCTTTGATAGTATAGAGGGCTATTGCTGTTACCGTCACGTGTATCAATAACAGCAGTGCACCATTCCTGTTTGAATTTTTATTTTATTATTATCATTTTTTATCATTTATTGTCATCAAACAGTTTAAACTAGTTTTAGTAGTAACTACAACACCAAATCAGAAAACGTTGGGGCAGTATGGAAAAAGCAAATAAAACAGTAGTGATTTCCAAATTTACTTTGATTTGTATTTTATTGCAAACAATATGAACACAAAATATTTCATGTGTGTATTGTCTGGTCAACTTAATTTTATTTGTAAATATACATCCTTTCCTGTCATTCAGACCTGCAACACATTGCAAAAAAAAGTTGGGACAGGAGCAGTTTAGGGCTATTAATCTGATTTGAAATGGGTGACGTCAACAGGGGATTGTATTTATGATTTGGTACAAAAGCAGCATCCAAGAAAGGTCTAGTCCTTTAGGAGCAAAGATGGGCTAAAGATCACCAGTTTGCCAACAAATACAAGAGAAATATATTGAAATGTTTAAAAACAATGTTTCTCAAAGCAAGATAGGAAGCCATTTGGATATTTAACTTTCAACAGTACATAACATAATTAAAAGATTAAAGGAATCTGGAGGAATTTCAATGCGTAAAGGACTGAGCCTAAGCTGAACAACCATGATGTCCGATCCCTCAGGCGGCACTGCAAGAATTGTCATTCATCTATAAGCAATATCACCACATGGGCTCAGGACTACTTTGTCAAACATTTGTCAAGTACCACAATATGTAGTTACATCCACAAATGCCAGTTAATACAGCCCTGTACCAAAAGGAAGCCCTATGTTAACAGTGTCCAGAAGTGTTGTCGACCTCTCTGGGCTCGCAGGCATCTGGGATGGACCACACAGTGGAAACGTGTAATGTGGTTGGATGAATCACTATTTCAGGTATTTTATGGGAGAAATATACGCCGTCTCCTCCAGGCCAAGGAAGAAAAGGATCATCCAGACTGTTACCAGCAACAAGTCCTAAAGTCAGGGTCTATCATGGTATGGGACTGTGTCAGTGCCTTTGGCAAAAGTAACTTGCACTTCTGTGATGGCACCCTTAATGCTGAAAAGTACATAGAGATTTTGGAGTATAATATGCTGCCTTTTTTCCAGAAACGCCCACGCATATTTCAACAAGACAATGCAAAACCACATTCTGCACACATTAAAGAGCCCTGGCTGCAGAGGAAGAGGATACGGGTACTTGACTGGCCTGTCTGCAGTCCCGACCTGTCTCCAATAGAGAATGTGTGGCGCATTTTGAAGTGCAAAATGCGACAACAAAGACCCTGTACTGTTGCCCACCTTAAGACTTGTTTGCAGGAAGAATAGGACAAAACTACACCTGAGACACTTAAGTGTTGTAAAAAAGGAATGGCAACAAAGTGGTAAATGCTTTACTGCTCCGACTTTTTTTGAGATGTGTTGCAAGAACCAACATTGAAATACATGTTTATTTAGAAAAAAACAACAACAATAAAAATCATGATGAACACATTAAATAATGTTTGTTGTATTGTCTGCAATGAAATACAAGTCAAAGTAAATCACTACTTTCTTTTTTTATTTGCATTTTTCATACTGTCCCAACGTTTTCTGATTTGGCATTGTAAATTCACAAAATAACAAGCCCTTTTTTGGTCTGCATTGAAAGAAAGTACATTGATCTAACAGTCATTCACAGAGCAGTCAGCCTCCCAAAACCGTTCTTTGTGTCCATTGTCTCCATAAATGTGCTACATTGCTGCATTGATGGGTGATTCAGACAGCAATTGACCTCTAAATACACACAAACACAAGTATTACACTGATAGACATTCATTTAGGCAGCAAACAGCATTCAGTCTACAAAAAACAACTTTTGTTTTAAAATTATTTCTGATTATATCATATATATATACAGTCAGTCAGGCTGTTGTCAGGCCTGAGTTTGCTGGTGATTATAAAAGTCACAAAATGATTTGATGTCCAACCTGGAACAAAATCATTTGAATTGGGTTTTGCATTGGCTGTAAGTTTTGTCCTAGTATAAAACACTACAAAGAAACTCTTGCTGTCTTTGGACAAAATTGTTATCTGTGCCTCTCACAACATCACAAAAACCAACAGAAGTGTTAAAAACAATCAAATTTTTGAAAACGTAAATTAGGAGACAGGCTCATAT
>CAIGQW010054063.1:9835684-9866941 GCA_903798125.1 Danio choprae | reverse complement strand
ATATTAGTCTAATGCATATGATCATATATATTTAATATTTTACAACATAAACAATGTTTACTTGTTTACATGGTTTTGTAAAGAATGTTGGTGGAGGGTAAATTGTTCAGAAGATCCAAACAATGAGTAATATATCATTATTCCACAGGAATAATGCTTGTGAGAACAAAGGGTGCTTTTGTGTTTATCAGTGGAGGCTTGACATTAACAAATTGTTAAAATGTGGCAGATTTCTAAACTTCAACATCATATACTATTAAAAGAATTTATATTGCATCTTTCTTTTAACAAGTGGAACCTTTAAAATCAGCCAGGGTATGTAAGGTTATGAGCAAATGTGTATGATTCCTCAAGGAAAAGTAGGCAAAACAAGAGATTACAAAATGACTCCATATATAAACAACTTTGCATTAAAGAAATTATGACCGTGTTCAAAAGTTTGCATACTTTTATTTTTGAATACTGTGCTTGCACTCTGCTCCATATCCACTATATATTGGAATATATTGGGTGTTTAGGGTGATTTTGTACTGATGGCTTCATTCTCTATATTTCAAAACTCTTTTTAAACTCACAATCCACTCCAGTGTTGAGTGTTTATCTAATGTACACCCATTAATGTGGTGTTTTTCTGCTGTAACTAGTGAAAGTTTGACTTGGCCCTGTTGTTTCAGATTGTTGTCATGTTGGAGAGTTTAGATGCATCCCATGCGCAACTTCTGGGCTGATGAATGCAAATTGTCCTCCAATATTTTTGATAACATGCTGCTTTCATCTTGCCATGAATTTGGACTAAAATCCCTGTGCTGTTGTTGCACACACACAACCCAAAAACATCAGAGATCTTCCTCCATGCTTCACAGTAGGAATTGTGTACTTTTCATCATAGGGCTTGTTGACTCCTCTCCAAGCGTCACGTTTATGGGTGTGACCATAAAATTAAATTTCGGTCTCTTTGCACCAATTGACTTTGTTTCAGAAGTTATGAGGCTTGTTTAGGTGCTCTTCTGCATACTGTGAGCAGACCTTTTTTGTTGTTGGGGCTTTTTTTTCTGGCAGTTTCACCATGAAGCCGAAATTTGTTTTGGATCAAGGCTGTATTTAGCTGAAGCAAGGTTTCTTTAGGTGCTCTTCTGCATACTGTGAGCAGACCATTTTGTGTTGTTGGTGCTTTTTGTCTGGGAGCTTGACCGTAAAGCCCAAATTTGTTTTGGTGTCAAGACTATTGAGCTAAAGCAAGGTTTCTTTGCATAATGGACAGTTTTCCTCACTGTTGAGGATGAAATGTTTGTCGGTCTTCCTGAGTGTGTCATGGTATCAATAAAAACCATAATTTTCCACAGTTCTTATTTGTATACCATTTTCCTGGTTGGTAAAATTCAACTGCCATTTCTTGCATGTTGTTTGACTGTTTGCTTAGTATCAAGCAAACAAGTTTCTCTAATGCTTTGAAATTCAATGACTATACATAGAGAAATACTGATGACAGTAAAATATACGTGTTGATGGCCTTTATCCATTTACACCTGTGTGTTCAACCATTATATGGCATAAGGGCATACAATATATATTATAAGGGAAAATGTTCAAGGGGGTGTAATATCTTTTTTTTTTTATGTAGTCTAAATTAAGTGCTAAGCAATGCATTTGCCAAATCAAGTAATGCGTTTTTATATATTTACTGTAGGAAATGTATAAAATATCTTCATTGTGTTTACTTAATATTCAAATGATTTTTGGCCTAAAAAGAAAATTGATTATCTTTGGCTATTTAGCTAGTTGAGCTATTTCCAAAAAATAAACCTGTGCAACCACTGTTATGGTCTATGGTCACAAATTGATTCATCTGTCCACAATTACTAAATTAAAGATCATAGTTATATTTAAAGTGGCCAATAATTAAAAATAAATCTCCTATGCAAACAAGTGTGCATGTCAAAACCTGTAACTAATTTGCATGCTGTTTCTGGCAAGATCTTCCTGCTCATTTATTGGTAATTCAGTAGTAAAGTTCTATGGTAAACAACTTGGCGATACTTTAACACTGAAGATGCAAAACTGATCTTCACTACTCTTCACACTGCAGAAAAAGAGAATGCAGAACATATATATTTTTAACCCCTGAACCCCATAATAGTGCATTTTCTGAGTCGCACAGCTACAATATCCTGAACACAATTTTAATAATCATTTCCAATTGGACTCAACTGATGGAACATTACAATTTTTATACATTAACAAAATACTACTGCTGACCAGATGCAATCAGGTTTGTAATGTCTAGTGTTTTATTCACGCTTTAACTGAAACTGCACACGCTGACAGATTGATCTTGAATAATTTACGATATTTAAATCCAGTAGTTTCAAAGTAAGTTCTGCACACGCAGTGATTAAAGCAGTGGTGTTTTTGTTTGGTACATGGGTACTGAACTGGAAGACTCTGCTTTTACTGTAAAAATGTGTACTAGGGATTCAGCGATTAACTTATTCATTGTGGTTAATAAATTATAAAGGCCCCACAACACTGCATTTCTGTTGCACTTAATGGAACCATTGCTATTTGCTCAAAATGAAAACAAGTTATGACAGCAGTGTGACAGCTTAAAGTTCAGAGTTTAAAAGAGACACGGAGGCTATTACCAGGGGTACACATAACCGCTCTCAATGGAGTACCAGGAGATGTTGCTCTGTCCTCATATACTGTTCATGGCACAGCAATCCTGTCATATTCGTATATAAACGCCCATTTTCACAAAATGAACATGCATTTTAAATCTGTGATTTATATACTTTAAATATTGGATTTTTATGTGCAGGACTGCAGCATTCAGCTGGTGCTTTCACTTTTGGCTTGATTGCCTTGCTCACAAATTTGAACTTTGGACTTTTATAAATGCAGTTTCATTTTCGGTATGCTAACACTGAGCAGCATGTGCATCTATTTATCATGAACATAATGTAAAGGTTTAAATAGATGAAAAGAGACCTGTTTTCTGCGGATGTTTTGCAGAAATTAGACAAACCTTCTCTCTGCTTGCAGCGGGTCGTTATGTGAGTGATTGAATATCAAATCTTTTTGTATCAAAACAAGTGGCTGCATCAAAGGCTGCATTTAATTACAAAGATGTGGACCTTGTTTCTTTTTTATTTTATTTATTTATCATCGTACTGTTTTTTTTTTTTTTTTTTAAGGACAGCTACAGTATACCTGGTTCCAAAACTTTCTAGAAACAAATGCATAAAATGAAAATACAGAACAATGTTGTAATATAGTTGATCAAAATAGCCTTTCAGACAGAGGTGCAGCAGTTTTTGAATGTATTTGTTTTTCTTTCTGTGGCTTAATACTATATTTTATTTTGATTTATTTATTTTTAGTTAAAGTAATACGTATGTCTTAAGTCAAAACCATTTTTTCTTTTCTTTAATTCCAAGGAAAGCTATTAATTATTTTCGTATTTATTATTTTGTGCTGCTGTTTTTGGTTACTGAGCAGCAATAAATAACACTTTGAAATATAAGACGTTTATTAGATGTTGTGAAATGAATGGATGTATATTAATCATAACCATGAAAATTTCTCTGACTATAATCGTACCAACAAAATCTATTATCCTAATGTATACCGTAAATGTGTTGTTGGCATACATTTCGAATGTTTCGTACAGCAGCATTTTTACCCATGTCATTTTGCTTCATGGTTTATATCTGTAATCTGAGGATTTCTACCTGGACACACACAGTATGGTGCTCCTTCACATGGAGGATGAGACAATTTTTCATAGGCACAACATTTAGAAAATTAGTGTGAATTGCGAGATTTACTCCAATCATGTTCCAGAACTGGACAGTCACAAAATGTAATTTGCTTAGTTTACTGCTAAAAACAACATGCACATTACATTAAAGTCTACCGGTATGTGGAATCAAAATTATTGATTGCTCAGAGACTGTTTCATTCAAAATTCATTCAAACACATGTTGTGCCGATGAGACTAGGGATATCACTGCGGTGACCACCTATATTGTAAATACATTTTTGTCCTGTAGCGTGAGATCCAGGTGAGGGATCTGAGCTGTAACCCTGCTGTCTCCTTGATGAACTTCCCAGAGAGACTGGAAGTGGGGCAGTTGGCAGGAGTGAAAACCCAATTAGGCAAAAGTGACATGTTTCCGCCGCCCTCCCTCTGCAATGGAACTTTTTCATTTGGCTGTCTGGCCAAAGGTTGCCCATTTCCTGGGGGTGGATTCATCTTTAAAGCGATGCTGGTGGCTTCTGAAAACACTCTCTTAGAGTGGTGTGGAATTCACTTCATACCAGCTGTGCTGCCAGTTCCTCTGTGGCCTGATATACCTGTGTGTTTTATAATGTCCTTTTGCAAAAACATGTTTTATATTTTTTACAATTTGTGTCATAAACAATTTTTTACTCTAGACTTTTCACAATGTACATCTTAAAGAAAAAGCTATTGTTCTTATGGCGCACTATACTTTTTTTTGTTTTTTCACATCTTAATATATCAGAAAATGCAAGTCTGCAAATGACAATTTTTTTTAGCTCCATTGAATGTTGTAATATTTTGCTTTGTCTTGTTTGATATGATCCAACTTCTAACATAACGACCACAAAAATTCTCATAATTCAACAATTATTATAGTTTTTTTTTCTTGTTGTCAATGAAGAATGTTACCATTGATAATCTTTTGCACAGAGCACACAAGGCACACGTTTGGTGGGAAATATTAGACCAAAGGAAAAATGTTGGTGTTTTACATTCAATCGTAAAACGTTGCATTAAAAAAATGTAGTAATGTAAACGAAGCAACAAATTTGTCAAAACAATGCAAAATATTTGTCACATGCTTAAATACATTTTTAGAAGATTTTTTTCATGTTAGCTAACAAAAAACGTTTGCTTTTCCATAGAATGCATGATTTACACAAACATAAATCAGTGTTTTCATATGTTTGTTTCCATCCCCATGTTGTCTTGAAGGCTCTGTAGTTTTAAAATGTCATTTAAATGTCCAAACAACATGACACAAGTAACTAGTAGTAGAGAATAAGATTATTAAATCATTTTATTCTGCGTTTTAAATTGATTATTTATCAATTGCGTTTATTTCATTAGATTTAATAAATAACAAATACTGTAGCAAAAAAGCCAATAATATTGTTTACCTGTATATTATCGAAAATAGAATAGTTGATCTGTAAAGTTGGGAAGATTGTAATGCTTTGTGGATCCTAATTGTGTGCAGATCGCCCACCCCTTAGTTACAGAGTTCAAAGGCTTCTGCACGGCAGGAATGAACCGGCTCCTGTCCAGCAGCTCTTTTTTGAAAATTTGAAGTAGCAATTTTAAACTGGAGATGAAATGAACTGCACCTCCGAGTGCATTAACAGCCCCTGCTCTCTCTTCATTCAGATCACACTCTCTTGTCAAACACTGTAGTACGGTTGCGATGCACGCTCTGCATTGCCAGTAAGCATTATGGATCCAGCGCTTTCCGCCTGGTAGATGTTGATGTTTGCGTGCGGCGAGCTGGCGTGCGCTTCTCTAGAGAGGCACCAGATGAAAATGACCAGGATCAGCACATCTGGCAGGGCTGCGCCTTTCCCTCTGTTTAATATGCACAGGAACCCGCATGGATTGGGTGTAAAAACTGGAATGAATAATTGATGCGGCGTGGTGCCACAAAGCACTTTCTTTCAGCTAATTGGATTTAAAGAGAGAAAGAGAGAGAGAGAGGGATAAAATATTATCATTCAGCCTGTGTGCGCCGAAATGGTCGGAGAGGTAGAGAATAATAGCATCTGCACCCTGCTCATTAATCCAGGTTGCCAACTTGTTAGACGCTGAGTATTTGATGTTTTAAGGGGCACTGGCACCATACATTCTGGCACAGATGCTCAACTCTTGCCGTTGACCTCCTTTACATTCAGCTGCATCTAATTTGCTCAAACTCATGACTAATGCCGCATCCTTCCAAGCGCTTCGACATTGGAGCCCTCAACCATTTTCAGAAGGAGGAGGACGACAAAGCACTCAGATGTATTGCTTGGGATTTAAGTTCGCTCAAAAATCTAGCCTAAAGATGAGTACATTCCTGAATAACCGCGATTTTTGCGCAGACCAGTTTGGCTGGAGCAATGCAGTCTGGGTAAAATAATGAGAGACATGAGAGGGGGATGTAAGTGGGTGGAGAGAAAGAGAGAGAGAGCGAGAAGGAGCCAGGAGAGTGTCAGAGAAAGCCAAAATGAGAGGAGAAAGTCTGAAATGCAGCCCGACGGGCATCTTGTTTCTCTATACGTCGAGGAGATAAACAGGAGAGCATACATTGTGAGCTCTGCTGGGCTGTGAAAATAAAATCCCAGCGGACAGGAGAGAACAATTTGCAGCCATGCTCTTGTGAAAGGTTTCTTCAACACACTGGCAGGCAGGAACATTCCATCTGCTGGCTAATAAAAAAGTAAGGGAGAGCAAGAATAGGACAACAGAGACAGACCACACTAATAACACAGCATAACACTGCCATGTATATTTTAGTTCAGCAACTGTAAAACCCCTGTAGATTGATTTTGAAGAGGTCAGAGAGGGAAAAGAAGGTGTGGGGTGTTATCGACAATGTTATGACTGTTTTGCTCAGTGTGTTTTTACCCTGATAATTTGATTGGTTCAGGTTTATTAAATATGACACTAAGACTAGTATTAGGTTGCAGCAAGTCTTTGCTTGGGCGATTCATTGAGGGGAAAAAAGCAACCACTGCTAATAATTCATTCAATCTGAAATGCACAAATGTTGTGTTTGTCTTTGAAGTTTGAAGCCTCTGTGAGAAATGTCTGAAATGTGTTTCAGTTGTCTGTATCACATTTGTGATTGTGAAAATGCTGTGATATTTAGGCAAACAACATTTTTGCTTCAGTGATGTTACTTAATGCTATCAAATCTCATAAATGTAAACAAATATTTGTGATTTGTTTTTTTTATTTTTTATTTTTTTGGTTTCGTGACAAGTGAAATTATCAACTACATTCTAATAGGTTTCATCACACAGTGAATGCTTTTAGACTCTCAAGCCTTTTTGAAATATTAATTTCCAGATGTAGTGTCATACTCAATGTTGCACTAAAACAGCAAGTTCCATGTTATCATTGATAAATATCACACACACCTCTAGTTGAGACATTTTAAAGATTTTTTCAGAATTAATATACGGATTAAAGTAATCAAACAAATGATGCTTTTATCGGTTGTGTAATATGCATAACTCGAATGCATTTTTTATTTCATGTGCTGTAGCCCATACATTTTTAATTACAGCAAAAGGCTTCTGTGATTTGTGAATTGACCAATCCGAATGGATATTCTGATGATGCAATGCCCCAAAACAGAGATGAAATGGGAGTCTTTGTAAATAACCAATCATTGTCAGACATAACCTTTCAAACCAATTAGCTTTCAGTATCAAATTATTGTGTCACCAAGCCTGCATGTGGTTAATTCAGCAGGTGGAATAAAAAAAGAACAGATGAACAGACATCCAATGTTATTAAGCATACATTTGAAAAACTTATAACATCCTCCTCTGCTTGTTCTTTATCCACCTTCATGCTTCGCTCTATGATGTTTCGCGTAAATTATGAAATTAACTTCCTTTAAAGGTGCCATATAATGATAATCTAGATATACCCAGGCATAGGTGAATAATAAGAGTTCAGTACTTACAAACAGCCATACAGTTTCCCTGTTCTCATGTAAATCCTGTAAGTGTAAAATCCTGATTTAAATGATAATCAAATCTGAGCTTTAAAATAAAGAAACCAACCGTCATTATTCAAATACACATTGCAACATTACAAATTGTGAAGTTGAATGACTACAATACCCCATGCTAAAACAATCTTTCAGACGGGGTGCTAGTGGCTGGGATGCATAAGAAAAGAAACCAAAAAGCCACTCCGGCGACATCCTTTTAATTCACAATCTCCTCACTGCTGCTTGTCACGGCACTCATTTTCACATGTGTTATTCTGTTAATGCAGAGGTTGATATTAATTCCTGCTTGCATTTTCATATATGTTAAAGATTCAAAATACAACTTCAAATATATCTCTGTCTGTCTCTTTTGTTGAAATTAGTTTTAATTTATCCTATATTTAATCCTCAGCACAACTCAAGAGCAAACTAACTCCGCTTGGTTAAAGATGGTTCACTCACTCTTAGCAAAAGTTAAACACTCTCTTCAGTTGAAAAGATTTAACAAGGCAATTTGTTAATAATTCTTGACAAGTGAAGTATGATCATTTTGCACATTTATTTCAGACTCCGAGAATATGATGATGAGTTTGTGTGTGTGTGAGAGAGAAAGCAGGCACTGAGCTGCAGAGCAGAGCTCATTAATATTCACGACTGTTCCAAATTTGGTCAAAATGGAGCTTCTGATTCTGGGGATAATTCCCCTGTTTATAAATAACCATATTAAACTATTTCTGGAGAAATTTTGAACTTGCCTAACTTACAAACCCTATATAGATATCAGAGAACTATTTAACTTAATGAATCAATGCACTATATGACCTCTTTAAAGATCACCCAGGGTATCAAGACTTGAAGGGCTTGATATAAAACATATCTCTTAATCAAATAGAAATCCAATAGAAGATTTATGTTGTTTTAAAGAAATACACACCACCATTTTTTTTAGGCGTGCAGTGTTTGATGTAATATGGAGGCACTCGGTGGGCTACTGACACTGGTGCTTTTGGTTATAATTTTCAATCAAAGGGATCACCTTTTTATATTGTAACATTAAATGCCTCTGGATATGTGTGAAATCCATGTTGAGAAAATAAAGATCAGACAATAAACAGAGACAGCAAAGATTGCATAGATGTTGGCTCCAATTGTCAGGTCTGTCAGTTAATAAACTTTCTCCTCTAGGGATTGACAAGCGTTTGCATGTTCAGATCCCATTGTGAGTGCAAATTCCACTCAATTTCCAATATTACAAGACAGTAATGGCATGGCATTTGGTTTAAGTGACCGCTGAGTTATACTAAAAGCCTAAAGGTTATTTATATGGGTTATTTAAAAGCCCAAAGTTACTCATTAAATATCTTCTCATCTCTCTCTCTCTCTCTCTCTCTCTCTCTCTCTCTCTCTCTCTCTCTCTCTTTCTCTCTCTCTCTGTTACTTGGAAACGAGTGAAGAAGCATCGCTTGTTATATTGCTTGGTTAAAAATGACATGTGAAAGCTTTACAATGTGGCATCATATCAGTAGATGTTTTCCCAGTTATGTTGCTTTGGCAATAGAAACAGATAGAGCACCAATAGGGGTGAATCCATTTGACATCATTGAAAATAATGGTGGCCGCCATAGTCTAAAATATGTATAAAACTAAAAAAATCTTTAACGTTTTTCACTATATGTTTCATTAAGAGACATCATTTATATTATATTAAGGCAGAGAAGTCTAGATACCCAGGGTTGCTTTTAAACCATAAACCATAAAAAATAAAATAAGTGTTTTAAAGAACTGGGTACAATGAGGTTGATTTGTTCTTCTCACAGTTCATCCATTCAATAACAAACACAACTTATTGGAATTAACAAATTACTCCCAATAGACCACAAATAACCCCCCCCAAAAACTTAAGATTAGTCTTTCTGCAGCAATATTAAGGACTGGACTACAGGGTCATTGCTGTACTATACCGGTCTATAATATTACTATAGGGAAATATAGTACAGCAGCATTCACCATGTGTAATATTGCTGCAAAGAAAAAATAATTTAACGAAAAAAAGAAGATTAATCATAATGTTATTTTCATGATGAATAAAAATGAAGCACAAAACCAGACGCAAATCTCACTATTTGTATGGATTATTTGTAACAGGTTATTATTTTAAATGATCTATTTTATTGAAGGTTATTTTCATTGATTTGAATATGAAGTTCTTCAACCCATAATTTGAAATGCAGTAGTCATGTGCAGTTGGATATGTAATTTTTTCCCCCTTATTTATATTAATCATAGGCTGAACTGCTGAAGATGATATGTTGGGTTGATTGGTTATACCACAATATTTCTTGCGAAAAGGTTTTAAAGGATATCAGGGACAATTAACAGTGTTTCCAGGAAAATCCACAGTTTTAGGAGAGGTAAAAAGAGGTCTATCAACTGAATATGGGCCAGGGGGAAAGGGGCCACAAAAACAACATATAAACTCTGTTTGAACCTTCTGAACCATTAGAAATGGAGGTGAAGAAAAGTATCTATAAAGCTCTTTAGAGACACCCTATACTACCAAACTGAAATTGTCTGACAACTCGTTTTCATATTTATGAGGGGGAACGAGTGGGACTTTCTTGACCCTAATGCTTGTTTTCATTGGTTTACAAAGCAGGGATGACTACCAACATTTGTCTTCAGGTGAAGCTGAATAGTAACCATGAGAGAGCACATTCTCTGAGAGTTTACCAGCCACCTGCAGGCAGTGGGAATCACAATGAGGAGCTGAGGCTTTTAGGATGAGATAACAAAAAAAAGGAAGAAAAATAAAAGAATAAGAAGCTGTGTAGAAAGGAAAAAGAGCACAAGAGAGTCACAGAGAAAGAAAATCATGACTGAATTACAGCAGGGAAAACTACTGGCTTTTAAAGTCTCATGAGAACATATACAGGTCACATTAAACTCAAACAAAGAAATACACCACCTATGGAAAAATTCAGTTATAGAATGGGGAAAGAAGGCAGTTATTAACTGTCAAAGCAACATTATTGTAAAGAAAATGACAGAGGTAGGTTTTTGGTCATACTGCCCGCCACTTATGACATAACAAGATAAAATATGCATGTGTTATTATATAATTATAGAACATGTATATTTTTCAGTAACACTTTACTACAGTAAGGTTATATTAGTTTGAATGACAAATTAACAGTAGACAACACATATGCTAAGCAGTACTTTTGCCATTGTTAATGTTAACTAAATATATATTAATGTGTTAATTAATACATTAGTTAACATGAACTAATAGTGGTGAAGGATGACCATTCAGAATTACATTTATATTCTAATGCATTTCTTTACATTAAACAGCTTAATTAGTCCATGTTTACTTACACATATGCTGTTGTATTTGTTCATGGATTAGATTACATGACCTAACAATGAACAACACATTTATTCAACAATACTGAGTCTGTTAGGTAAACTAAATGTATATAAATGTGTTCATGTTAAATACATCAGTTAACACATTAGTTAATGCGTTAGTTAACGTGAACAAATGTTAGTAACACATTAGATAATGTTGGAGTAATGTACACTTTACAATAAGGATCTTTTTACCCTAAACAAATGCTTTGGTAATGATAAATCATGTTAGTAGAGTCCACAAACAAGAAAAGCATGCACGTTTTCACTTTAACACTCCAAAACAGGCATGTTCATGGACACTACTAACATGATTTATCATTAACAAAGCATTTGTTAAAGGAATTAGGAACCTTATTGTAAAGTGTACACAACTTCAAAAGTATCTACCTAATGTGTTACTAACATTTGTTCATTATCTGATCATGTTAAATAATGCATTAACTAATATTTTAACTGATAAAACATTAATATATGCTTAGTTTGCCTAAAGGATTTTGCATTGCTGATGAATTAATGTGTTCATTGTTACATTAGTGTATGTATAAGTAAATGTTAACTTATTGGGCTGTTAATGTAAAGAAATAAATTAGAACATTAGGTTTATGAAAAAGTTTATGTAGAAGTCATCGTTCACCATTAGTTCCTGTTAACTAATGATATAGGTTTAGTTAAAATTAACACAATTAAGTAATGCGTAACAGATGTGTTGTTCACTGTTAATTCGTGTGAACTAATGCATTAACCAACATTTACTAATAAAACCTTATTGTATTATACATTTTTTGCTAATGCTTTTCTTTACAATAAACATCTTTAATCAAAAGATTACAGTAAGAATTTGGGGGGGAAATCAACATAGTTCCAAAAAATATCACATCGTAAGCTATTTTAATGATACCTAAAATCAAGTTCAGCCCAAAATTAAAATGGTCATTAATTACTCATCCTCATGTCATTCCAAATCCCTGAGACCTTCGTCCATCTTCAGAACACAAATTAAGACATTTTTGATTAAATATGACAGCTTGGTCCTCAATAGGCACCAATGCCCTCGGCTCCTTCAATGTAAAGAAAACTACCAAAGAGCAATCACCAAAACCAGACCATGTGACTTCAGTGGTTCAATCAGAGTATGATAAAGCTACGAAAATACTTAGTGTGCACATGAAACAAAAACAACGACTTTATTCAATGTTTTTTTTTTTTCCTGTTCAGTGTCAGTATAGGGTGCGTGTTTATGAGCACTGTACACTGATGTATATCCCAGATGCCATTGCTAGGTATGAAACTAAGCACACGTATATGTCAGCAGGTGACCAAGTATGACACACATAAAGGGCACAGCACTCTCATCAATGAAACTGCTGAATAATCATTCTTGTTTTTTGTGCTCACAAGTATTCTCATAATATTCAGATTGAGCCACTGAAGGCATATGCTCTCTTATGATAGCTTTTTGGTATTTTTCTGAACTTTCAACAAGTCAGGATAATTGCTGTCTATGGAGGATGAGGGAGCTCTTGGATTTAATTAAAATATCTCAAAGTTATAATTCATTTAAGTTCAGTCAATTCTGTTACCTTTAGTTTTAAACCTTTATGAGTTTCTTTCTTCTGTTAAACATGAAAGTTGATACTTTGAAGAAGGCTGGAAATCTGTAACTTGACTTTTACAGTATTTGTTTCTTCTATTATGGAAGTCAATGGTTACGGGTTTCCAGCTGTTGAACAGAAGAAAGAAACTCAAAGGTTTGGGGACCACATGATGGTACAGAGTAGATTTTTGGGTGAACTAAAAATGTCATTAGTATTTTGAAGAGTAGCTAAAGGGTCTGGGTTTGGAACGACATGTGGGCAAGTAATTATTAACAGAATTTTTATTTTTGGGTGAACTATCCCCTTAAGATGAAAGTTATTGAGAATTTAAAATGATGATGTTAATAGTATTTGTTGAGGAGGTGTCATTTGACCGAAGCACTAACCACATCCAAGAATCTGGACCTCTGTCTTTCTGTGGGCTTTTAATAAAAGTCTTACATCATTTCCTCCTGCAGTTGCTGCACTTAAATTCCCTGAGAGCCAGAGACCTTTTCTTTGCTTTATTAATGTATTATCATTAATATCCTCTGAACATCAGAGTGCCTTTTTCTTTTTCTAGTGTTTGGCAGGAGCAAGTGGTGTATCACTGAACAGGTGTGAGTTTGCTCCTGTGATATGTGCTGTAGGCCGCAGGTGATTATTTTTCAAGAGTAAAACACAGCCAGTATTTATCTATCAAAAGGCTCAATTCGGTTTCCACTGCAGGCCTGATGGAAAAATGGCCACAATAACCACGAGCGCTTGCTGTTGAAACTTTCTGCCTCTTGTTATCTTTTTATTAGCCATCTGTACGCTACAATGATAAAAAACTACAATCACGGGCCGTGTTTTTGCTCACAGCGGGGTTAAAACAGGAGGTATGCTTCATTGATTGAGATATAATTAAACCAAAAGGGGGTGTGGGAGATCAATGAAGCTTTCACTCGCTGACGCCAAACAAGTCCACAGCAAAATCAACACTGCAGTGTTTCTCCAGCCATCGTCGGCCTCATTAAACAGATATTTAGTTTGATTTCAGTCAAAAAAAGAACAGTTCACTTGTAAACTGCTCTTAGGAAGTTTGCACCGAACACTGCGGATGCAAGCTTTCTCCCTCTTTTTTAGTTTTGTACTGCATATTTACACATGAGCGGCCAAAGACAGAGAAAAATATTTACAAAAATGAACTTTCCAAACACATTTATTGGGCCGATAACATTAATCAAACACAGTGTATGACCATTGTAAACAATGAAACAGAAAAAAAGGCATCAGCTCTGCTCCAGAAAGTGCGCCAAGCGTAAAATATTCAACTTTTTTTTTTTTTCATTTATTTTCCCTCTGATATTATTTTTCTTTTTTTAAATGTTTATTTTATCTTTACATATTCATTTTCAGCATGAATAATTATATTTACAAGGCCAAGACACTTTTTTATTTTTTTTCCTCCACGGACAACATCAGGCCGTAGTCTTCTTTATGATGGTTTTTGTCTTGATAATAAATCTGCAAGGCTGCCTCTGCTCCTGTTCTCCACAGCACGAGCCAGAATAAAGATTGAGAATGCAGTTATGTTCAAGGATGTCTCGGTATTGGTAGGGTGCTTCAATGTCCTGTCCCTTTATCCCCAGATTGGTAGCAAGTTGTCCATATGTACAAAGGCTAAAAACATTCAGTTCAAGACGTGAAGAGCCTATGAAATTCATGTTATATATATTTTTTTGTTTGCTTTCCCAAAAAAAGGTATCAAAACATTTGTGTAGGTATGTCACTGGTTTTGATTGGGTGTATGAAATTGGATCTCTTTGCCAACGGTGCAGAGTCTCTTCTTGCAGTGGTGTTTTTCTTCTTTTTTTTTTTTTCTTTACAACGTCATGACTTTATCTGGCAGGACATGTGTCAGTCTTCATTCTGTTTATCCATGAGCTTTTCCTCCTCATTCTTTGCCATATTGTGAGTGTTCTTGGGTTGGTCTGTATCCTGGTTCTATTTTAGCAGCCATTCGTTCACTGTAAGGGGAAAATTATAGTATTACTATGACATTCTTCAACTACTACATTGAGATTATATACTATATATACACATACAACAGTTCTTTCTGGTTCCTGAATCTGATTGGCTGATAGCCGTGTGATATTATGCCAGTATCAGTACTGTTCCAGCCTCTTCACCCATGTGTATCACTCCGCACAGCAGTTAGTGCCATGCAAATGACAAAAATTTCTATAGTTTGACGAATACTGCAGCTAATCAAACCACAATAGGCTTTGGAGATGTTTTATTTTATTTTTTTAGGTGAGAATGTTTAGATTTCAAGCATGCTTTTTATTTATAAGGATAGCGTCTATTTGAAAATGTGGATGCTTTCTACAACGGGACTCGTTACACACCGAGAGCACTCCTGTGATGGCTGCTTATTCAGGAGTATGATGGATGTCTATTGTGAAATGTAATTTGTTTAGGCTATATCTAAAAGCAGTATTTGGTTACAATCATCATTTATTCCCTCCAGAGCAAACAGATTTTATTGCAATGTTGATTTTATAGCTTTTAGCTAACAGTTTAAAACTTTTGTCAAAGTTGTCATAAAACTCTGATCCACTTCAAATGTTGACTTCTGTATACTGTATTAGGCTGAATGCAAACATGGTCATTATTCTGTTGACTAATTTACTTAGCTTCTTTATATTGTGGTTTGTTAAATATGATTGTTCAATTGCAGTAATATTTCATGAAAACACTTTGTAGTGCAAAGTATAATCACTCGTTAAGCCTTTAAGGAAGACAAACGATATTCTCAGCTGATATATTAAACTACAGCAAACAAATCATTACAGAACAGGTAAGTTCATCTCTCTCTTTTTATGTTGTAATATTTATACTATATCCATATTTCTATGAGTATCTTTCACGCCGCTGTTTTTGACTGTCTGACACTATCTTGTGGCTGAATAATAATGTTAGTGTAGGCTGCATTCAGATGATTAATAAATGATTACAGCTCAGATCAATATTTTGTGTTTAAGAGCCATGTAATAAGTGGTATAATGTACATCTAGTAGAGTTTTCACCAAATAAAGTCCTTCAGAATTGTGCAACAATCCTCAGCTTTGTGTTGGGCTGCTGAAAAGTCTGTCTGGATTATTTCTGCGAGGAAAAATTACCTAGATTGTTCCTTAATATTATATTAAATAAAGTACAGTGCAAGTTATGCACTAGGGAATCATATTGCTCAGCCCTGAGAACAAGCAAACATCACTGCTCAGGACTAGAGGTGCATGTACCTGTATCAGCAAAAACACATCACTGCTTCTTTAATGTAAACTTTTGAAGAGAATAATTCAATTCATTTATTTGGTCTTTCGTAATGTGTAAATCTGTGGTTCAGTACAGAATTGTAAAAAATTGCAATGCCCTACTTTTTTTCTTCTTCCAGTATTGGCTGATGTTCTTGCAAGACTTGGTTCATGTTCACTGTGTAGTTTCCCAGAATTACAATTTTTGCTTGCACTCTGAATATCACCACCTCAAGCTAAAATTTAACATTCAATTAGCCTGCAGACACCTCACTGTGCCTGCTACAAAAGCACACGTCTCCTTGGTTAAGATACATGACCTCAGATGCGTATCCAACGCTAATTAAATACCTCTCTCCGTTTCTTCTCCTCCAAGATATTTACATGCTTTAACCACTCAAATGTAATAAAAGGAAGGGATATTTTTGTATCGCCTACCAGTGTGGCAAATGTAACCTCTCAAACTGGTGCCACACTACTCATTTCACTGCTATATAATGAAATTCATGCTGTAAGAGCAAGCTCAATAAAGTAGACTTTCCCCAGTGCTTATGATGCTTTACTGCTGAAACCATTTGCAACAATATCTCAGGCATTCTGGTTAAAGCACAAACACATTATAAAACGCCCATGGCTGTCTGAGCTTTATTGGGATTCCTAAGGCTCTTGGTCAATAAATGATGCATGGTCAAGAGGAGATTACTTGTAATTATTAACAAAATAAAGGCGAGTTTAAGGAATTTAGTGCAAATATTGGCTTAAATGGTACTGAATAATTCATTTCACTTATCTGGTATGCGTGTTTGAGTGTTGTTCAACAATAAAACACACATCACATTAGCTTATTTGAAACAGAAATACAGTTGCCTACTTATGTTCATGGGTCCTCTTAAAAGTTTTATGAAGTGCTGCAATAAGATCTTTTAAATAAATGAGCATGTGGTAGAAAAACCATCAGTTGTATCAAGTCACCTGAAAACTAAACCAAGTGTTTTCCTAAACTTCAGCAAACCTGTTCACAATGATCAACAGTGTTATTCTGTTGTTGTGGAGAAGTCAATGATGAAAGCTGTAGACACTCTTGGTTCTGTCATGGCCTGCTTAAGTCTCTAATTCAAAGCAGGCTGAGAGATCACAGCCTCACTGACCTCGGTACTGCAGCTTCTGTGCCCTGTTGTTGGGGCAGTCCTTGCCCTGCATGCTGAAGTTGATGTTGGTGCGGATGCAGCGGTTGTTCAGAGGCTGTACCGGGCGAACGTTGTCGCTCATGCTGAGGAATATCTGCGAGGGCTGGTTCTGACTTAGCAGTCGCATGGAGTGCATCTGTAAGGACAAGCAGAGGTTTCATATCGACTCTCTCTTGGCAGGTCAGGCAATTATCACGCAGTCAATCCAATCCTAACAGACCCGCATCAAAGAGTGTCTAGAGAGCTACGTGAGTGTGCCATTCAAGAACAGATTATATCACATATGATCAAAACAGTGTCAAAAGTGACAAGTTCTGCCTTTAAGAAGCCTGGCGTTAGCCGAATCCATAAAAATCGATTGTTAGATCAAGTAAATAACTCTAAAAGATTGACTTGATTTACTGTTCTGAAATTCTGTCTCATCTAATGGATCTTGCTGTAGCTTTTTTGTTTGTTGGTTTAAATAAGGTACACTGAGAAAAAAGCTTTTGTTTCTTAGTCTCCTTCCCAGCATGCACTTCAACATGAATGGTTAATATGGTTGCATTGTGTGACTGTTTGCCAGTTTTAATCACTGGAGTTTTTATTTAATGGTCCGTTTGCACTGTCAAAAGGTACCAAAAAGTGAACCGTACCACTTTTTGGGTAATAGTTCCAAAGTGTACTTAGCACAACAGAACGGTACTAATAGTGGAGCTATACTCACAGCTGACCGCTATTGGTTTACAGAGAATTGTCACCATTGCGTTCAACAACCCAGGAGAATGAAAACAAAGTGCCATTTTTAAATACACAGCTGAGACATTACATCATAATAATGAGCCATGGTTGACCTGAGCTCAAACAAACCTTGCCGTCTACTTGTGGTAAACAGTCACATGCCAAGAAGAACAGAATGTGTCGTGTCCTATTGTTGTTTACGAGATCGTCCAAAAGTGCATAAAAAGCATGAGTGGCATCACTTATTCTTTTTACTTTTTACTATAGATGCATGTGCTCACCACACGTCTATATTTGAAATAATGAACTTGAGCTCATGATAACTTGCGTGTCATTATTAAAAATCTGGCTTCTCACATTCTTTCAGAAACAAACAAGCGTGAAAGTGAAGCACAAAAGAGCAAATGATTCTTTCAACAACCCAAAACACAAATAAACTGCAATGTTTAACTATTATCATTGCACTTTTTGGACTATTATGAACTGAGAATGATGGAATTACTTTCTAACAAGAGGTTACATGTGCTGGTGAAGAATAAAGACACAGATGAGAGGTTTGCACTGACTGTTTATGTTTCGTATTGTTTTTGAACCCAAATGTGGCCTAAATGTACGCTTTGGGTAATTTTTCAGCTATATCAAATCCTGTTTATAAAAAGGTTAGTAATCAACATTTATACCTAAATATTTATGTATATAAAGCATCTGTTTTGTGAGAAGTACTTTTCATATGATATGTGAACGACCCCTACAGCTTTATTTTTCCTTTTCTTTGAGCAAGAATGACTTTGACCGCAGCTTTCTGTCATACACCACGCTTACCAAAAGGGTAGCATTTGGCAGTGGAGACACAAGCCTGATAAAGGTGACCCATACTGTACCATTCTGAACTGAACCGTACCACTCATAATATGATCTGGTAGTTGTTACTCTTATGTTTCTTGCGCCATGTGTTTGTCAGTGTGCCATTTTGTTATTTCATGAAATTTGGATCTTAAGATCCATAGTATGCTTAACTTTGTAAACAAACATAGCCATACAATTTTCTGTAAACTGATTTACCTGCATCTTTGTGACGTAGATTGGCTTGTTCATCAGAATCCATGTTGCGGTCTCATAGCATGGTGGGATTGTCATAGACCCTTCGTAAGTGATAAAACTTGCTGTCTCTGGATACACTTCCTCGATGTTTAGCCCCGAGAGAAGGTATGCATCATCTATAGAAAAAGAGCAAAAGCACGTCAAAATGTTGCTGCTTATCAGTAAAAACTCTTCTAGAGAGCCAATTCACAAATATATGTGAACTTTCCAGCCAAGCATTCATCCAAATTCAAAATTCAATAACTAACAAAAGAATGTCTTGAAAAAAATTATAGAAACGACAATAGCAAAAGAGAAAACAACAACAAAAAGTGTTATATCGGTGCTAGGAACAGTTCTTTTCAGTATTTATGTTTTGCCTTTGATTTGTTGTCAGATGGTGACAGCGCATGTTATTTTGACTTCACAATAGCAGGCTGACATGAGATAATGTGCCGCTGAATTTATGAAGAACAGCAATATTGAACCCACCTTGCATTGCCAACAGACAAGTAATAGGTTCCGACTCGCGTCAGCCAGAGGAAATAGTTCGTTATTCTCCCTCTATCCCATTGATTACCACTCTATCTCCCTGCATGTTTGCAATTCCACTAGCGTCATTGCGCAGGACTTTGATAGCTTTGGTGGCATAAATAATTCCTTTTGGCCGCCGAGGAGGAGGATGTGTTTGAAAAATACATGCACTGGCTCCACTGCCGGTGAAAACGAAGGTTGGTAGTAGTGCGTTTCCAAAGACTGAACTGGGAACAGAACGGGAGGCCAGAGGAGCAGGGTGGGGAGGCTCTGACAGCTGTCAAAACCCACACTCCTCTTGCCTCCCTCTGCATGTGCTGTTGAGTCCTCCCTGAGCTCAGCCAGCCTGTGTTCATGCACCAGCCACCAGGGGTCAGAACACTATCTATTCATCCACTATATCCCACCCCTATTAATTCAATTATGAAGGCCTTTTTTCAAAAGTCCCTCTGGTGAGTTAAAAGGATAATGCCACAGAACATTTCCTCTACACTGCATGTCAACGATGGCCATGAAATATTCCCAAAATAGGAAGTGGTTTGAATTCTCGAGGCTGAATACATTTACTTCTCAACACCTTTGTTTTTGCTCACTGAAGTCTTGTGCACATAATAATAATTGTGGATAATTTCACAAATATGCTCAGACAAGAGGAAGACTTGGGGGCTCGTGCGGGATTTGAACCTATGTCCTCACTTTTGTTTATACAGATAGTGTCCAGAAACAACTCATCGTTAATTTGATGAGTAAATAGATTATTTATTTTATTTCATAACAATAATAACATTACAATATATTGCCTTTCAGCATCTTATCTGAGACACTGAATTAAGGTATTTCCATGTGGGAAGTGGTTTCTGAGCAGACATTTCCATAGTTACAATCAACACATTCACTTTTGTAAAAAAAAAACATACTTCAAACGTACTAGTATTTTACACAGTGTAAATGTTTTTATTTTTACCTGGCAAGCTGACTCTCAGATCACACTCTATCCTCAGATTTCTTATACATACAACTAGAAATTCCACTATATTTAAAACTTATATTTTTTCGTGATTATGTGCCTCCAGTATGAATTCAGTAATTGGTTTGGGTTATTTCTTTCATCGAAAGTCAACTAGACACTTTACAGTAGGAGAACGTGTTTTCCTTATGCACATGAACCCCATCTGACAGCTTTCACACACATCTTTCACAAATCACACCCACTTAAAATTGTTTTGCAACCCACCTAACCCAATTACAATAAAAACATTAAATATATAATATAAAACAGTCAATATCATTTACAGAAATTAGCATGACCTGGGTTACACAAATATTTTGGTCCAGTTCTCCACTGGAGATCCAATGTGGTCCTCCCACTGTTCATGGCACAGCCATCCTAACATATTCATATATAAATATGTTTCATATGACTTTTTTTTAATCTAAACATGAACTTGTATTTTAAATATATTATTATTTGCATATATTGCCTTATCTCAGATTTTTATGTGTAGGAATGCACGATCAGCTGGTGATTCATAGAGGCTCATTTTCGTGATTTAATGTGATGTGAACTGCACACCAGACCAACCCTTTCAGGTTGACAGGTCGTCTGTGCACACACACACCAACTTTATTTTACATCTTTCTCCAAACCACAAGCATGGCAAAGTTGCAAGAGCCTGTGTACTGCATATCACAAGATCATGTCCCATCACAATGACATTGTTGTACCTTGTAAGTCATGGACGTCATTGCTGCTACTACGGTTGCCTCGTTGTGTGTGTTTGGAGCTTCGCCGCATAAAACACATCACCATTCGCTAGTAATTGTATTTTCTACTAAGGGTGAACAAACCCTTAATACATTTATACAATTAAATCTACTTTAAAACGTTCTGTCTCTCGAGCATCCGCCTGTGGCTTGTAGCGTTAGCCTGCTAGCACCGCCAGCCAGCTAAAGCTACCGACTTCCTCTACTTACTGTCTTTGCTCTTCACCCTGTACAATGTCGCTTGCGTGTCTATCCTTGTGTGCAGGAGAAGCATCGGTGGAGGCGTTGGATGTGGAACTAGAGACACTCGGGAACCAGATTCGCCTTCTCGAGATGAATCGGGCACAGCTCCAGAAACAACGGGCCCTGCTCGATGTTCCCCAGACTGCGGCTCGCTCATCTGAGGTAAGTGTGCGATACAATCTTAACACTCCGTCCAGTCCCAGCGCACCGAAGCTGCGGTTTGTCCAGGGGTCGGTCACGCTGGCACCTGGCTACCGTGGCCCCTGCCCCTGGGTGCAGCCGCGTAAGGTGAATACCAGGTCGCGGGGCAGAACGTCTCCTCCTCCTGTGTTTGAGATGCCCACGGAGAACCACTTCGCCCCCCTCTGCGAGACGGGTCGCGATGTGGCTGTCATCGGTGACTACAACGTACGCACTCACTGCTTTCCCGGTGCTCGTGTTAAGGATGTTTCTGCTAGGGTACCCACTATCCTGAGTGCTGGCGAGAGCATCGAAGCTGTCATTCTCCACGTAGGGACGAACGACACCGGGCTGCGGCAGACGGAGATCCTGAAGAGGGACTTCAGGAGCCTGATCAAGACAGTTCGACACACCTCGCCCGCCACGCAGATCAACGTATCTGGACCGCTTCCTACTTACCGCAGAGGAAATTAAAGGTTCAGTAGACTTTTTGCTCTGAATAAATGGCTTTTAACATGGTGTGAAGAACAGAAATTGCTCTTTGCCAATAACTGGAATCTTTTCTGGGAGCGTCCTAGGCTCTTCAGTCCTGATGGTCTGCACCCCAGCAGAGCTGGAGCTGAACTCCTATTGGACAACATCTCCAGGATGCTTCGTTCTTAGCCATATAGACTATTGCTCGTCACACTTACACAGTAATGCATACCAGGCTAACCCTATAGAGACTGTGTCTGTTCCTCGTATTATTAGCTCAAGAAATAAACGTACTATGTGCTCCAAAAAACATCTATTAAGAATCAAACCACAAAAACTGCAAAAAAGTGAAAATAGACATTTTATAAAGCTTGGTCTCTTAAACATCAGGTCACTAGCACCTAAAGCACTTATCATAAATGAAATGATAACAGACAATAATCTTAACGCACTCAAACCTGGCTGAAACAAAATGACTATATTAGCTTAAATTAAGCAACTTCTTCAGGATTCTTATATAAACATGTGGCTCGTCAGATTGGTCGTGGTGGTGGAGTTGCATCAATCTTTAATGATTTAATGTTTAACTCTTTTGAAGTATTGGCACTTAATGTTATGCTTCCGGATATTAGAAAAAAAACTATGTTATCTCTCGCTTTAATCATCATATATAGACGCCCAGGACCCTATGTCACTTTTCTAAAAGAGTTTTCTGATTTTATTTCTGACATACTAGTTAAAACTGATAAAATGCTAATTGTTTAACATAAACATAGATGACGCTAACGATACATTAGGGCTCGCATTTACCGATTTACTACAATCACTTGGGATAAAGCAAAACGTTGTTGGTCCAACCCATCGCTTAAAGCATACATTAGATCTAATTTTGTCCCATGGAATTGAGGTCATTGATGTAGACATTATACCACAAAGCGATGACATAACAGACCACTACCTCTTATTATATAAGCTGTGTTTACCTGAAATTATATAACGTATATAACGTATAAGATGGCGCCGCGGATGGCTGCCTCGGCGTGGAGCGCTTCAGTTTTCGTAGTGTCTTTACTAGTTTGTCCTGTTTTATGTTTGTCATACGCGATCAGTTACACCAGGGACGAACTGCTAAACATTCGGCAGTGCACATCATTTAATCACCAACCGGTTTTTGATGTTTCTGGCGTTTTGCGGAACATTGTTGTCGGCGGAGTAGCGGCACTGTGGAAACGCTACAAGACGCGCAGGCGTGGGAAGCGAGCCGGCGCGCTCGTCAGGCTCAGACAACGCGGCTTTAGAACGCCGCTGCCTAGCATCCATCTGGCGAATGTCCGCTCTCTTCCTAACAAAATGGACGAACTACTTCTGCTCGCACACAATAACAAGGACCAACTCTGCTGCTTTGTGTTTCACGGAAACCTGGCTGAACGAAGCCATTCCGGACAGCGCGCTTCACATACCGGACTTTCAGCTGTTCAGAGCGGATCGCGATATGGCATCAACGGGCAAAACACGCGGTGGAATATGCTTTTACATCAACAGAAGGTGGTGTACGGATGTAACTGTGTTAAAGAAGATGTGCTGTCCTGATGTGGAAGTGCTTTTCATTAACTGTAAGCCATTCTACTCGCCGCGGGAGTTTTCCTCGTGCATTCTCATCGCTGTTTATATTACACCACAAGCACACGTGAGTACTGCACTGCAACAGCTGGCTGATCTGATCACAGACACAGAACAACAACACCCGGACTCTGTTTTTATCATTCTCGGTGACTTTAATCAGGCTAAACTCACACATGAGCTGCCTAAATTCAAACAGCACATCACATGCCCTACCAGAGACAATAATATTTTGGACCATTGTTACACAACAATAAAGGATGCATATCGCTCGGTCGCCAGAGCAGCTTTAGGACTCTCCGACCATTGCCTGGTTCATCTTCTACCAACTTACAGGCAAAAACTTAAAACTGCTAAGCCAGTATTAAGGACTGTTAAGAGATGGACCAACAACACAGAACAGGACTTACAAGCTTGTTTTCAATGCACTGACTGGAGTGTTTTTGAAGCTGCTGCCACTGACCTGGACGAGCTCACAGAGACTGTAACATCATACATCAGTTTCTGTGAGGAGTTATGCATCCCTACCAGGAATTATTTATCATTTAACAATGATAAACCATGGTTCACACCAAAACTTAGACAGCTTCGTCAGGCCAAAGAGGATGCCTACAGGAGTGGGGACAGGGTCCTGTACAATCAGGCCAGGAACACACTGACAAAGGAGATTGGTGTGGCTAAGAAGAGCTATGCCAAAAAGCTGGAAAACCAGTTTTCTGCCAACGACCCTGCAACAGTGTGGAAAGGCCTGAAGGACATAACTAACTACAAGACACCATCCACCATGAATATGTTCTATTGTAGATTTGAGACAGCCGACCAGACACCTCACACCCGCCATAACCATCTCTCTACACAGCCATCAACACCTCCAGCCATCCCCCTCTCCCCCCCTGCACTTCAGATCAGTGAGGATAATGTGCGTCAGATCTTCAGGAAACAGAAGAGAAGGAAAGCACCAGGCCCAGACGGTGTTTCACCAGCCTGTCTGAGGACCTGCGCTGACCAGCTGGCCTCCATTTTCTCACAGATCTTCAACAGATCACTGGAACAGTGCACTGTTCCAGCCTGCTTTAAGCGTTCCACGATCATCCCAATCCCGAAGAAACCAAAGATCTCAGGACTCAATGACTACAGACCTGTGGCCTTAACATCTGTGGCCATGAAGTCATTTGAAAGACTGGTGCTAGCGTATCTGAAGGACATCACTGGACCTCTGCTGGACCCTCTGCAGTTTGCCTATAGATCAAACCGGTCTGTGGATGATGCAGTAAACATGGGACTGCATTATACCCTACAACATCTAGACAAACCAGGGAACTACGCAAGATTCTGTTTGTGGACTTCAGCTCTGCCTTCAACACCATTGTCCCATCATTGCTCGAGTACAAACTGACCCAGCTCTCTGTTCCTAGCTCTGTCTGTCAATGGATCACCAGCTTTCTGACAGATAGACAACAGCTAGTAAGAATGGGCAAAATTACATCCGACAGCCGCACCATCAGCACTGGCGCCCTCCAGGGATGTGTCCTCTCCCCACTACTCTTTTCTTTATACACCAACGACTGCACTGCAAAAGACCCCTCCATTAAGCTCCTGAAGTTTGCAGATGACACTACTGTTATCGGCCTCATCCGGAACGGCGACGAGTCTGCATACTGACAGCAGGTGGAGCGGCTGGCTTTATGGTGCAGATGCAATAACCTGGAGCTGAACACGCTCAAAACGGTGGAGATGATAGTGGACTTTAGAAGAACCCGCCCGGCACTCCCCCCACTCACCATCATGGACAGCACTGTGGCTGCAGTAGAGTCGTTCAGGTTCCTGGGCACCATCATCTCTCAGGATCTGAAGTGGGACATTCACATAGACTCTATTGTGAAGAAAGCCCAGCAGAGACTGTACTTCCTCCGTCAGCTGAGGAAGTTCAACCTGCCCCAGGAGCTGCTCGTACAGTTCTACTCAGCGGTCATCCAATCCACCCTCTGCACTTCAATCACCGTCTGGTTTGGCTCAGCTGCCAAAACCGACCTCCGCAGACTACAGAGAATAGTCCGGACAGCTGAACGAATCACTGCACTACCCTTCCTACACTTCAAGAACTGTACTCTTCCAGAGTGAGTAAAAGGGCTTACAAAATCACTCTGGACCCCTCACACCCAGCGCACTTCCTGTTTGAACTGTTACCGTCTGGTCGGCGCTACAGAGCACCAAGCACAAAAACAGCCAGACACAGGAAAAGTTTCTTTCCTCAGGCAATCTACCTCATGAACAGTTAAATATTCTACTACAGTGCAATAAACATGTGCAATACTTTCTCATACGCACTCGTACACAGCACTTTATAACAATTTACAGTGCAATACTTTCTCATACGCACTCGTACACAGCACCTTATAACAATTTACAGTGCAATACTTTTTTACGCAGTCGTACACAGCACCTTATAACTTGTCTGTACATACAATTAATCATCCAGAGCTTTTGACTGATTGCATCTCTGTTTAGTGTTGTGTTTTTCATATTTATTTCATGTTGTCACTGTTCACTTTATGTACACTGGAAGCTTCTGTAGCCAAAACAAATTCCTTGTGTGTGTAAGCACACTTGGCAATAAAACCCATTCTGATTCTGATTCTGAAATTAGCAGATCTGCACAGATATATCGTCCTGGTAGAACTATCGTCCCGTCCACTAAAGACGAATTTACAAATAACTTACCTGATCTTTCTCTATTTCTAAATGTACCCGCGAACGCTAATGACCTTGATGTAGTAACCAGCAGTATAGATGCTATCTTTACTAACACACTAAATACTGTGGCCCCCATTTAATTAAAAAAGGCTAGAGAGAATAAAACTACACCATGGTATAATAGTCATACTCGCGCTCTCAAAACAGCAACTCGTGCCCTGGAACGCAAGTGGAAAAAAACTAAATTAGAGGTCTTTAGAATCGCGTACAAAGATAGTATGTCCAGCTATAAGAGGGCTCTAAAATCCGCCAGGACCGAGCACCTCCGCAAACTGATAGAAAATAATCAGAACAATCCTAGATTCTTATTTAACACCATTGGTAAATTAACAAATAATCGGTCATCTCTGGAACAAGATATCCCTCCGCACATTAGTAGTGATGAATAGAAGGCTTCAGACAGAAAATAGAAGATGTTAAACTTTCTGCTCCACATTATACCTCAGATTCATTAAACATTCCACTGAATCCATATAATCTTCAGTGCTTCAACAGGATAGAACAGGAAAAGCTAGATAAACTTATAAATGGTTCTGAACCAGCTACATGTATGTTAGACCCAATTCCAACTAAGTTACTGAAAGAGTTGTTACCTGTTGTAGGAGAACCTCTTCTTAATGTTATTAACTATTCTTTATCCTTAGGCCATGTTCCAAATCCTTTCAAGCTAGCTGTTATTAAGCCTTATTAAGAAACCACAACTGGACCCCAGCAACTTAGCTAATTATAGGCCTATTTCAAATCTTCCATTTATGTCTAAAATATTAGAATAAGTTGTTTCTGCCCAATTATGCTCCTTTCTACAGATGAACAACGTTTTTGAAGTGTTTCAGTCAGGTTTCAGGCCTCATCACAGCACAGATACCGCATTAGTGAAAATAACCAACGATCTACTCTTAGCTGCTGACCAAGGGTGCATCTCGTTATTAGTTTTACTGGATCTTAGTGCTGCATTTGACACTATCGACCACAATATCCTTATAGATCGCTTAAATTTTACAGGTGTCCATGGACAGGCTCTACAATGGTTTAAGTCATACTTAACTGACCGTTACCAGTTTGTCAATATAAATGGACAGCCTTCACAAACCAGGCCAGTAAAGAATGGGGTGCCTCTAGGGTCAGTTCTGGGCCCTTTGCTGTTTACAATATACATGCTACCCCTGGGAGACATTATTAGAAGACATGGGATCAGCTTCCACTGCTATGCAGATGATACCCAATTATATAGTTCAACAAAACCTGATGAGACATCTGAACTGTCTAAACTAACTCAATGTATTAAAGATATTAAAGACTGGATGACCAACAATTTTCTTCTCTTAAACCCAGACAAAACAGAATTATTACTTATTGGGCCTAAATCCTGTACACAGCAGATCTCACAACTTGACCTGCAGTTAGAGGGATACAAAGTTAGCATTAGCTCTACTGTAAAATATCTGGCCGTTATATTAGACAGCAATCTAACTCTTGAAAATCATATCTCCCATGTCACAAAAACCGCCTTCTTTCATCTGAGAAATATCGCTAAGTTAGGAAATATGCTATCTCAGATGCAGAAAAGCTAGTTCACGCTTTTATGACCTCTAGGCTGGATTACTGTAATGCTCTGTTTGCTGGTTGCCCAGCATTTTCTATTAATAAACTTCAGCTAGTACAAAATGCAGCTGCCAGAGTTCTTTCCAGGTCTAGAAAATATGATCATATCACCCCAATTTTATCCTCCTTACACTGGCTACCTGTTAAGTTCCGTATTGATTACAAAATATTGCTTCTTACCTATAAAGCTTTAAATAATCTAGCTACTTAAAAGCTACTTAGTTTATCTAACTAACCTTCTGTCTCGCTACAATCCAACCTGCTCTTTAAGATCTCAAAACGCAGGGCTTCTGGTAATACCTAGAATAGCAAAGTCGAGTAAAGGAGGTCGAGCCTTCTCATTTATGGCTCCTAAACTCCGGAATAGCCTTCCTGATAATGTCCGAGGCTCAGACACACTCTCTCAATTTAAAACTAGATTAAAGACCTATCTTTTTAGTAAAGCATACACTCAATGCATCGCATAACGGTATGATGTTTGAGTGTGCTCCTCCTGTCTTAAATACACCAGCCATTGTGTTAGAAACTTTCATATGCTTTACATATTTGTTATATAACTGCTATTTTCATCTATAACAATTTATTTTCTATTTCCACCTGGGGATACTCATCCCGAGGTCCCTACAGATTATGCAGCGCCATCGATGCGATCCTAGACCTGTGAAGAGATGATCCAAAGGTATCCTGGACCAGGCCATATCCCGAGCTGATACTGTGGTGGTCATGGAGGAATGGAGTGCATGAGGCTGATTCCTGAAAGGCTACAGTGACGAACAAGTCTACGCTTGATCCTGTGGGCCAGCCTGACCTCCCGCTGGTGCCCTACCCACCTGCAGTTTCCACGATGGATGTCCAGCTTCTCCAGCCCCGGCGCCTAGACTGCAGCTCCACACAGGAAGTTTGGCCAGAAGAAAAATTATCGTGCCTAACATAGCCTGGTTTCTCTCGAGGTTTTTTTTTTTTTCCTTCACTTCGTCAATTGGTGAAGTTTTTTTCCTTGCCACTGGCCTGCTCGGATCGGGACTTGTGGAGCTGCGCTTCGGTGGATATGCTCTTCAGTATTTGAACTTTCAGCAGTGAAACATAAACCACACTGAACTGAACTAAACTCTGAAATCTGGACTTTACTAGAATATGTTAAGTTGCTTTGACACAATCTACATTGTAAAAAGCGCTATATAAATAAACTTGAATTGAATAAGTCATGCAATAACTTGTCTGTGGTATTTTTTCAAATAATCCATACTTTTGTTTTTAGTAGTTCTGTTCTGTTTTTTTTTTCCCAGCCCTAAGTGTTTATATCTATAAACAGAGACCAGCAGCTCCAGCAACAATGTTCTTCCAGCAGTTTAATTTATTAACTGCTACTGTGTCCTTAGTTACAAACTGCAGCTTTAAAGTTTGAGTTAAAGTTATTGGTGTGGCAGTGGATTCCTGGTGCATCAAACTGCAATGCAGCCTATTGCGACATTCAAAAACACTAGAAGAGATACATTGCCTTGCCTGGGTAGGACACAATTGAAGAGTATAAAAGTATATATTCAGACAGCCAGCACAAGGTCATTTTTGCTGCATCAAACTTAAATAATTTATTTTTAACTAAATAGTCAATTGAAAATCATCTTTTCAACAACAAAATAATAATAATTCAGAGACGAAATGAATAGAGCTTTCAATTAATCAAAAGTGACAGCATTACCTTTTCTCCAACCAGCATTTTTAAATGAATAATAAATGTCAAAATAAAGAACCAAGCATTTTACTCAACATATAGTGTGTGTGAGTGTGAGCATGTCCTGATGGACAGGGCTGGATCATTTTGCTGTGGCGAGCCCTGATACCAAAAGTGGCAAAGCCAGAGGAAAGGAAAGAAAGAAAAGGTGAGTTTGACTAATTACTGGTCTATCCACAACACATCTAGAAGTTTCGAAGTCTGATCTGATCTACACTGATCGTCTATGTCAGGGAAGCCCAAACTAGGTCCTTGAGGGCCCATGTCCTATTTATTCCAATTTACACCTGCCAAGAAGCTTCTAGTATACATAGGCTGTGGGGGAGGTGGGAACTGCAGCATTACATATTCACTATTATTTACAGTTTAGAGATATAAAGTAAACATTCACATTATATTAAAGGCATAAGCAGATGGAAAGGTGTTTATTTGCTGAAATTTATATTAAAATCAGTTTTATTTGTATTGCGCAAAGTGTCTTTGTAAAGCTTTTGTAAATGTTAAATGTATAATTGATAAGGAAAAAACTAAATCTTAGTATGAATGTTTCAATTAAAATGTGGCCTCCTGAGTTGGTTCTTGTTGGTAACTTGTCACCACCGATCTCCACGAGAACGTGAGTTCCTTCTCTGCATTCTTGGTATTGAAAAACAGCCCTATAGTAAGAGCTTGATTAGCTGGTTTATCTGTGTCTAATTGGGGTTGGAGCTAAACACTGCAGGGGTTCCTGGCCCTTCAGGACTGAGTTTGGGCACTCCTGGTCTATGTGTTCCTCACCCATGAGACCCAGAAGTCCCGGTACTCATTCAGGACATGTGCTAGGACTTCCCTTACTGCAAAAACTTGTCAACGGCTGGGATGCAACATTTAATACTGAAACCTGGAGTAATGCTGCTGAAAATTCAGTTTTGCCATCCCTGAAAGAAAACTTGGTAACACTTTTTGATGGTCCATTTGAGTACTAGTAGACTGTCTGCTTAATATCTGTTGATACTGCTCGTTCAACAGACATTTAACTGACTATAAGAAACTTCGCAAGTACATGTCAACTTACACTAACACCAACCCTAACCCTATCCCAAACCTAACATTCTATTTATAATCTAATGAAAATTAGTTGGCATGTAGATGCAATGTGACTTAAATTCAACAAACAGACCATCAAAATAAAGTGTGACCGAAAACTTTAAAATGTTTAAACTGACATATAATCTATAATAAAACGAATATATTTTATTATATTGTTGTTTTCCTGGATTTTTAATCAAATAAAATAAGAATAAGATATTTAATACATAAACATCTGAATGGTAGTGT
>CAIGQW010054063.1:9814950-9835284 GCA_903798125.1 Danio choprae | reverse complement strand
TATTGTGCCTGGATACATTCAATTGAAATTTCTTCCCTATGTGATACTCTGTATGTAGTTACTGAGTCTGTGGTTTCAGACTCTGTATATGCATGAATGCATAACATGATTCTGTCGTTTATTCTCTCATCGCCGCAAGATGTCATGATAAACATACATGGATGCAAAATCTCCAGCTCTCCTCACTGACAGCTAGTCTCAGATGTTTACATAACTCACAGCCGATGAAGATACACCTGATATTCACTGCACGGTATGAACAAACACATCTGATTCCGTCACCAAATGCCAGTACTATCGATCCCATTTAGAAGCCAAATCAGTTTTCATGTCAAATGGTAACAATATAATGTTTCCACTTACTCTTGTACGTTATTCTTGTGATGGTGTCTCTGTTCAACATCCGATTGAGAAATGAATTCGAAGTCTCAGATATCTGAAAGGGAAAAAGGATGAAATGGTGAAAAGGACAGAATGATAGACAGGAGAGGGAAATAAGTGAGGGTCGGGGAAAGAAAAGAGATGCATATTATTAGTGACAAGTTCATTTGAAATGGAAGACAACATAAAATATCCCAGGAGAAAGAAATGTCCCATTCATTCAGTTTATAATGTGAAAAACCAAGGTGCTAACATCACGTCTCTTGAAATGTACTCAATCCATTAAGACCACATTCAAATGCATCAGGATGAACCCAGCAGTGTTCTGTAATTAAATGACACCTGATAGAATCACTCATGACACACTGCCGCGTTTTCTATGCAAACTACAGAGTTCTTCAAAAACTCTGACTGCTTTTAGCAAGTAGTAAAATAGCATTAATGAAGACAGCGAGAAACCGTTATCGTGCTTTTCTTTGACTCCACTTTAGTTGCTAATTTGAAACTCTTTCAGTCTGAGCGATTAAAGACATGTACTTTGTGACGACAACACAAATCACTTCTCTTCTGACCTCTTCATTTGAGTGAACAGTAAAGTCTGAGGCTTAAAAGTCTTAGTCGCATCATTTCAAGACTTTGTGATATTACCTGGGGCTTCAGTTAAGCATTATCTATTCCAAGAATTAATTAGTGATGACTACACAGAGCGTGAAGAAAGAATACCTTATACCATCCCTCACAATAAATGTTTTCCTTATTAAGAATACTGCCTTTCCCAACAGTTTTTCCATCTATACAAGTCACTGTTTATAAACAAAACAAACAAAATGGGTGGCTTCTATTTAGCCACTTCCATTATCTCTCTTTAACTCCAACAATGTCTTTCTTTTAGGTCAATTCTTTGCATTCAAAGTGTTGTCTGAAATGGGAGTGTCCCTACTGGAGGTGTGACGCCATAACAGAGAACACAGCATATTGTACCTCAGAAAATGGCTTTGAGAATGCTCTTATTTTCTCTGTGACATGAGTCAAAGTCAGAGTGTTCTCAGTCAGATCATTGATGTGGAGGGCAGAGTATCTGAATAGCATCAAACACAGTTTATAAATATGCTATTAAAATGCATTTCTACTTTTGTCGAAAATACCATGTTTAGAGGTATTCTAGCAATTATTTAACGAATAATTACAGCTTCAATCTCATACGAATTAACCATGATTTTAAAGGAACATTGTAGTTACTAACTTTAGAAAGGCTGTGGTATATTCGCACATATTAAAGGAACACTCTTTTTTTTGTGTGGTAATAGCCTCCCCTGGAGTTAAACAGTTGTGTTTTACCACCTTTTTATTTTAATAGGATAGAAGATTGTAGACAGGAAAGCAGAGAGGGGGAAAGGGTTGGCAAAGGGTTGTGTGTCGATGCACTAACTGCCTAACTGTAAGGCTATTGACAGGTTTCACCCCTTTTTTAATCTATTCAGCCAATTTCCAGGTCTAGCATAAAACATTGAATTCACTTCTTTAATTTTAAGTCTGTTCTATTAGTAACATGTTTGTTATGCAGAAATACGGTAAGTATATATTTTTTTCTTCTTCAAAAGATCTGATAGTACATTTTAATGTGTTCTCAGTTCAATTTTCATGTCGAATGATATATTTGAATGGGTTCAGTGGGCATGAATTAGACTCCTTCCATATGGACAGACAGCAGTGGTGACTGGATCAGGCTGATGTCCAGGGCAAAGAGGACTAAACCTGCCAATGACACTGGATGGGTTAATTATCTTAGCTTGAACTCTTATCCTGAGGGAAAACAGTAGGTAATGGTGTCTCTGCAGATGGTCTACTCACAGTCCTCTAATAAAGCAAGGGGAAGTTATTTTATAACCTTGTCCTTCCAGCATGACCAGGAGATGCACACTTAGTTTTCCTGTTGTCTGGTAATTGCATGGCTAATTGTTTCAGAGTGTCTTCCTCTTTCACCTAGCCACCGATTAAATGTGCCAATTTAAATCGAGCAACAAATTGAGATATAAATGATGTTCGACTTTCTATTTATAAAGGGATGCATGAATTTATATAGCAGCACAACTGTTTTTATAATAAAAAAGAACAATGTTTCGTAAAATACACAATGTAATGTTTTTTTATGAAACATCCTTAAATAAATTGGCACAAGAAAAAGAACAAAGCAGAAATGCAGATTTTTGCAGTGAATTTGTCATTTAAAAAACACTGGCTTATGCATTCACAATATGGTGCAGTGGATTGTATGGAAATGAAGTAATTACATTTATTGAAGTTTAAAATACCTGATTTCTGTACTTTCATTGTTCAAGTGTTTGATCATTACTCACCTTCATAAATATAGACACTATCACCAAGCCATTTGGACTCTTAGCAGCTTCTGTGTAGTTTGTGTACAGTTCATGGTTGTAATGTATAAGTTGCACCTGTGTGATTGAAAAGAAAAAATTATTAATGATCTCAAGTTTTTTTTGTAATTAAGAGTATGTCTACACTAGGGCTGCACAATATTGGAAAAATCTGATATTGTGATATTTTATTTTTCTGTAATAAATACTGCGATATGAATACAGTTTCACAAGATGGTTTGAATAGCACTATTTGACAAAAACGCTTTTCTTTTCTTGCTTTGTCTTGTTTCTAAAAAATGAAGTAAAAATAATGTTTGGTTTTCACCTTCAGAAGAAATAAGTCAAAATTAATCGTTTTTCCCAAAATTATTTGCCAATGTGGTAAGTAAAATAATCTTGTTTTTGCTTTAAAATGTAGATATTTTGACTAGGAAACAAGACAAAAATTTGAAGATTTGTAATTATTATTTTTTATTTGCATAAATCGTATCAATTCTGTATTAATAATTAAAAAATAATCATTTTTTTTACACCTCCAAACATAATATTTTGTGCACAAATGTTCTAAACTCTCTTGAAAAGCTCAGTCACGCATGACACATGAAAATTATAAACCTTCACTCTATTATGGTTAAACTTAGCAGTGACTCTACACACCACATGTGTTCTGTAGCTCTTGGTCAACTATATTTCAGACTCAACATTGCGTGTCTTGCGATGTGACTATTGTAGATGCGCACATTGCGATATCAATGCTCAAATGATATATTGTGCAGCCCTAGTCTACACAACAGAAAAAGTTTCCTTTGCAGTTTTGGGTTTTTGCATACAGATGACTAAAATACTGTATCAATGAATGCTATTATCTTTTTTGTTGTTACTTGCACATGCCTATACACTTAACAAATATGCATGACCATTTTCAACAAATCACCTTTTTGCACAATAGACTTGCATTTTTTTAAACATATTTTCACATGTTTGCATTTGTCGTGTAAATGAACAACCAAGTTGCAAAAGTTTTCTGTTTTTAGGTGACATCAACATATGGTACAACGGAACTTACACAATACGATAAAAGTCTTAAAACTTTAACACAAAAAAAGGCAGTGGCATGTCAACTGTGTCACACAGGTGTTGAGATATTACATCCAACTTCCTCTTACAGTTCAAGAAATATGAGAAATGGAAATAATTACTGATTGATACTTTGGATGTTAACTACGAAAAATCCCGTTTTCATATGATTTTTCTTACAACCTGTTTTCACCTCAAATAAATATGAGAAAAATAAAGGTGGCAGTTTGAATGAGCCTGCGAGTCAGTTTGGATAACAGCCTAAGTTTTTGTCATTACAGATGGCTCTGAATCACAATCACAGGTAAACAGCTGCTTCTGTCTTTGTTTGAACATGTCTGTCAAATTTAAATTCGAATTCATTGTGAAGCTCTGCTAATCTTCCTTCGCTGAATCGCTCGAGCGCACACTGTCCCTGAGAAAGAGCTTTAAAACTTTGGGTGTTTAGATAGGTGAAGAGGACAATTTCTTCTTCGAACTCCCACAGAAAGGAAGCGGAGACGAAAAACTTACAGATTACCTTGAGCAGAGAACAATTATTGTGAAATAACTTCAAAAAAAAAAAAAAAAGAGGATGAAAGTGTCTCGTCCAAGGTCTTATCAAGCTACACAACACTAAACAATTTGAAGATCTTGTAGAGTTGCTAGCAGCAGCATCATACATCCTGTTGCTGGTCAAAACAAATGGTTCAATTCTTTTTCAAGCTCTGTTTTTTTTTTAAAGAAATACATTAAAAACTCTGTGGCTGATAGTAATTATGAAATATGCAAAAGGAGAGCTAGAGAGTGACAGATCGTCTATAAACTTAATCAAGTGTGGAGGGATGGGATTACAGAGCGAATGTTAATTTGATTAGATTTGTTTTTCTTTTTTGGAAGCCGGTTCTTCAGCCAGAGAGATAGAGAGTGTGAAGGCTAGTACAAAGCAATTCAGTCAAAAGCTCAAGACTCCACAGACATCACACAGTCCTTCAAAGTCATATTATACATGCGAAAAGGTGAGGTGCTCATCTCACTGGATCCATTGGTTGTGTGAAATTTGCAGATGGTGGAGAAGTGTGGAACAGTGGCAGGAGATGTTGAGTGCGTCTTTACACACAGACGGATCTGTCAGGCCGTGAGAGGTGAGGTGTCTCTGCTTCTGCCTCTGGTGGGCCTCTGACAAGCTCTTTACTGTGTGATAGCTGGCTTAGGCTACCATGGGCCAAATATGAAGACAGCAAGTCGATAGCTAAAAGAGGGCTGGACGGCTCTAACAGGGCAAATGAAATGCAGTCGGCTGGAACCGCCGTCCAATAGCGGATGAATCGGAGCGTGCGCTCATAAAGCAAATAAACGGAAAGCCCCGGGAGTATGGAGAACAATCCTATTTGATTACGTTAAGATGCTCTGTGAAGGAGCATGGACTTGGTGAAAGCTGACAGATTGGAGATCTACAGCGTGGCATTTTACCATAAAGAGACAGAGAGAGTGGTTATGCAGTTTGCCGTAATATTTAATAAAGATAAATTAGTTATAGTAGAAGTTTGATTATTTCCAGCGTTATGCTGTACTTTAGTTATGGCACTTTGCTGTATTTAGGACAAGTGGAAAAAATGGGATTTTAATGAGCACAAATACTGTGGCATCTAAGACTCGAACAGGAATGGGAATGTATTATTTTGCTGCCATCGATAATTAGAAATTAATGAAAGGGTGAGAGGGGAATCTAAAACAGAAGTGTGGGCTGTTAGCCAATTCTGCTGATATGTTGTTTGTTTATCATTTCAAAAAAACAATCTATTTTTTGATTTTTTTCAAGTATTAAATCATTGTGGAAGCTTTTCAGTTGTTTGTTATTGCTACAAGGAGTATCTAAAATGCAGTACATTTTTCATTTGCTCTTTTTTTCTCAAAAGGTCTAAATAATAGAGGGAAACCACCTAGGCAGGTTTTTTTTTTTTTTAAACAAAGTTTCTGAGAAATACCTTGAATATTTTAGCACTCATTTCATCACTGGTGTTTCATTTTCAGCTTGTGAGTGAGGCTGTCCATATTGGATCCGGTAGAATGAAGCATGTATTAACTCTGAGGTGTTGCAATGCATCTGCAGAGGGGCAGCTTCCCTCTGGGTGTCGTGAGCATCAGTCAGACATGATCTTTTATTACTATAGAACAAATGAGGGAAGAGAACGGGAGACGTGTTGGATGTTACGGAGACAGACATCCAAATAAAGCTTAAAAGCTTGGCTGCATTTGAATGCAAAACAGTCACTGGTTGAGAATGTGTTTGTCATTTTAAGTTGTAATATTCTTCCTCCGTTCTCTTTTCAAGGACAGGCACAGTCCCGGCTCATTTGCTTTAATTTACATTCTTAGACGCCTTTTTTTTTCTTTCTTTCTTTCTATTTTTTAATACAAAGCTATTTCTGAGCATGAGAAAAAGAAGCCATGTTCCTAAAGATGCTTTCAAATATAATGTCATTTTCTTTTTTTTGGTTGTAGTTGTATTTTTACCATCATCATCATTAAAGAAAACTTACTACATTTCAAATCATATTTGAAAGGTGTGCCTACTTTTACTTTGATTTCACAGTAAAAATGTATGGTAATTTCAATTCTGACCATGCTTAAAATGCAGTTTAGCAGCATTTCAATTGACAAAACATGTCTGCCCTGCGCCCATCTGTCTATCCATCCATCCATCCATCCATCCATCTTTTTTTTAAATCAGTTTAGTAAATTTAGTGATTCAGTTTATCTCCCTGTGAGATAAGTACAATTCTTAATCTTGTACCAACCTCATTTTAATCCTATTCACTGTCATTGAAATAGTTGTGTCAGTAAAATGCACCAAGGTAGCATTTACATGAAAATACAGGAACATTTTTTTTCTGATGGCAAAGCTGAATGTTTACTATGGTTTTTCTGACCAATTTATAGAACAGCAGTGTAGGTTGTGGGAAAACAAAACAAAAAGGTTATTTCTTGTGTTTCTGAAATGTTACAGGTAAACATGACAACATTGTTATGTATGTTATGTACTGGCTTCTAAAATTACATTTTTGTCTAAATGAAAATAAAAAAGAAAAGAGATGAGTGAGAATGCTAACAAACCACTTTCTTCAGATATAGACAGGACATAAATTTATTAGCTGAATCAATATCTACATCATGGATGTAGATTTTGCTGTCAATCAAGAGCTATAATGGTTTGAACAAAGAGTGAAAGACAGAGCTGGCCTTTTAGTGCCCAGGTCACGCTTCTCTGTGCCCTGATAGACTGTTGACACTTTGTTTTATTATTGTTGGATTATCAGCTGGCTGCCGCAGGGAAAGGGGGAGAAATTATAATCATTAATTACTGAGGATTTGCCTGTCAAGCTCACGCTTATTTTGTTGCCACACAAATCATCGGTCTTATTACCCTCAAAGAGAAATGTCAGGACTTCACTGACTGGTGACTTTATCAAATGATGGAGGCCGCAGTGCAGTGCATGCTAAATATACACCACAAGGGTAATTGAGATGCTTATTCTCGCTGCTATATAGCTCTGTTAGTGGGAGACTACTAACACTAGAGAATGAGCACAGTAAGTCATTGCCAATACAGTTAGAAGACTATTTCAGCCAAAAACATTGATGTGTTTTTCAGTATGTTGAGCTGTATTGTTCATCAGGGAGCAAAGTTTACTGTATATGATGCAAACCATTTTAAACATTTCATGAAATGCATGCTCTGAGGCACGCTGTAACCATTCTATGATGCATACAAATTGTAAAATATTTGGCAATATCTACAGCATGGTGTTTTCTTTTAGCCTCGCCCGCTGTTGACCTCTGAAGCCTGATGTCTGTAACACGGTAACCTTTACAGATCAATAGGCTGACAAATGCCAACAGCTTCTGGCACTCTGATCTGTAGCCCACTCATGATGAAGGACAGAGAGGATTGAGAAGCTCACCTCCCCAGAGAAGGCCTGGCCGTTGAGGAGATGCTCAGAGCCCTGTCCGTCCTCACTCCCAAAGTGTAACCTGATCTCCTCAAGGCGATGGCTGTAGGTCATTGGTCCGCCGGAGATGTTCACCAGGTGCTCTTTGTCCAGTCGAAGTGAAACATGGCGGCCGGTGTTGTACATCGTTCCTCCCACCTTTGAAAAGAAATACTTGGTTAAACAAAAGGGTTGCCAATAAACTGCTAATCAAATAGATGAATTAAAAAAGAGCAACAGTGCTTCCACACTTTGATTGAGGTGGTACGTGTGGGGGACTCATTAAAGGGTGGCTTCCCTGATTTATAATGTGCTTGTCTTAGAAAAGGTTATGTGCTAAATGAGCTAGAAAAGGTGCTAAGTTAAAGCCAGATGGCAAGCAGCTGCACAAGAGCTGCTATTTGTTGGCTTGATCCAAAACTAACTGCCATATCTTGACACCACCTTTCATACTGATTTAAATCATAAAGGGTGCATTGAATTTAACTAAAGATTCAGTCTTTGAATTGGGTGATTGGTGGATAAAGGCTAATCAAGCTTTAGGAATGACCGGAATCACTAAAGACCATCCATGTGGATTGTCCATGTAACAAAATAAATTATGATTTATTATGATTTATATGGGGTTCTCTTTCTGGGCTTCTGGAAGAACATTTAAAGTACACTAATTTTACATTGATATTAGTATACTTACTAAATAAAGTATACTTTTATACTTGACCTTTACTTAAGTATACTTCTTTTTCATAAGGGTGTATTTACTGACTTACCAAGATCAGTCTTGTACAGACAGGGGGAGTATTGCCACTCTGACATCCAATTTGGGTAAAAGCTAAGGATGCTCCAATCAGGACTTTTGCAGCTTTATAATGCATTAAGCACATTTTCCCTCTAAGTATAAACCATAAGAGAAGATTTTGCCTTACCTAAGAGAATAAATCAAGGATGCTGCATAAAATCCCTTAAACACGTCTCTTATAACCATTTAGGTGTGAACGTGTCATGGCCAGAAGCAGCTTTACAGAAAATAATTCATCCATTCATTTTACTTCGGCTTAGTCCCTTATTTATCAGGGGTTGCCACAGCGGAATGAACTGCCACAAAAAATAATATAACACAGATAAAAATTGTGTTATAAAATTGTTTAGAAGAATTACAAACTGCAATTTGGAAACATTGCAAATTATGAAAGAAGAACTCAACATGTCTCAATCAAGAAAAAGTTTGGAGCGCACATTTGATGGATAAGAAGTTAAAATGCACACCTATAAATCTAATGCTTCTTTACTAAAAGGAAATAGGCATATAAAATGTTTATTGCAATAAGTATATTACAAGAAGTTATATTGTTAAATATTCATGTTAAAAATAAATTGTTTTATTTATCTAATAATTCCAGCCAGCTTTTAGTGAACTTGCAATATTGTCAAAAACACAGAACTTTCAGTTGTTATATGTAAAAAAGCCTAAATACATGCAAGACCATTCAAATATTTTGCTCGTCTCCAACTATTGACAGCAGATCGATCTTTTAACGAGAGAATATGTAAGATATTAGATACGCTATTTAGCTTGTTTATTAAAACGTTTTGATCTGGCGCTATATATAAAATACAATTAACTTGACTTCAAGGGGGCGGGGAAAGCCATTGGGAGGGCGGGCGCCCCCCTAATATAATGGTAGGGGAAACACTGTCGTTGCTCTATAGTTCTAGTCTGATAAACAATCTTTTCATAAGTCAGTCGAAATGTTTATCAGCGAGAATACAGGGTTACCGAAGAGCATATGTGATTAATAGGATATGATGTAAATAAAAGGCTTGCTAAATACTTGTCAGAATAACATTTTCAGTCAATCTGCAGTGTGAAAATATTTGCATTTGCAATGAATTGAACACAAAATAGTTAGCTTTTTTCTTCCCCACATCCTTTCTGAGAGCCTACTCTACTTGGATTGCTTAGATGGTCAAGTCTGTCACTTATAGAGGCTGTCAGAAACAAAACATTCATTACCATAGCTGAACATGATCTCTGGAGGCTTCCTCAACAATTGTATCAATCTGAGCCGCTAGTCCAGTGATGATACATCAGAAGAATTAGTTGATCAACCCAAACCTTTTCTCTTAGTTTAGAGAAAAACAGCCAATCGGATGCTTCTCAAAATGTTGTTGACAACATAATAGTGTTTGAGAGCAGGTCAAATGAATCAGAATCAGTTCTTTTAATAGAAAATAACTTCATTTTTACTAACTTTAGAACTTAGCAAATCCCTTACATCCACAAGCTCAAGCTTTTACATTGCACACTGCATGAAAGGAAATATCAAAAAAAGCACAGTACATGGGTCAGCAGTGCCTATAGCTGAAGAAAGAGCTCTACATAAATCATTTTACTGAAAAACAGATAGCAGTCTGTAATTAAATTATATTCTCATTCTCGATGATACTGTAACTTGAAAAACTCAAGTGGAAGAAAAGAAGCTGGTGTGACAGACGGAAGAACGAAAACAAAAGAAGTGTGTCCTCAGAGCCGAAGAAAGTGAGAATCTGCTTGGAATCGATTAGATGTGAGGCTTTAACAAGAGAGCATGGAGATACAAGAACCACGGATGGCAATCTTTATCAGTGTATCTGCTTATTTATTTATATTCAGGAGTTGTTCCAAAGTGAGCCATTGATATTCCACACACGATGCAAGCCAGGTTTCCGTGGCTCTTATCTTGCCTTTTATTTATTTTTTTGCCTTTCTCGTTCTTTTCCTTCCTTTCTTTCTGTCTGTCTCTTTCTTTTTCCCTTTTTACGACTTTGCCTTCAAATGATTTTCCCTCTCCAAATTCCCAAAGAAAGAGGCCTGCCCACACATCGTAAATATTTTATAGAACCTCTGAAAAATCAATGATTTGTGTAGGGTGAGAGAAAAGGTGAGTAAGAGAGATCAGGATAGTGAGAAAAAGAAAGAGTGGGAATGGGAGGAGCATCCTTGACCATCCTTGAGTAAAGATGTTATAGCCCCTCTTAAAGCGTCGCCAGTCTGCACATTTACCTCTGGGTGCTGGACTCGTTCGAGAAAAGGGCAAGACATTTGAAAAACCCTGAAGAGGTCATTTCTCGATGATTATTCATGAACTACAGATGGCAAAGAGAGAAGTACTAAAAAAAAAAAAAAAAAACTCTTACTTGCTACTCTCAGACAACAGCAATGAATGTTCCTCTGTTCAGCCAGTGCGTGATAAAATTCCTTAAAAAATGTGAGCATTTGTCAATTATTGATGGGATGGGATGGTCTATACTGACAGTCTTTGCAACACTGTATGGACTTTTTTGAGATGTATGTGAGGTGTTTATTTTCTTCTTGCGATTCATCCAACAGATTTCTAATATCAGTTGGAAAAACAGACTACTATATATGCCTCCCACAACAAGTTCAGTACAGATGTTACCTGAGGGTGTACAGATCATTGCATGGAGAACATGCTCTACTTTTTTCCACTGTCTTCACTAAGAGTCTCATAAACATTAGTCTGTGTATTGTTTCATCTCTGGCATTTTAATTTGCCCAAAATCATTGAGCTGTTTCACCGCATAATTTACATTAATGAATTCAAAATCATGCTAGTAAATGCTCTGCTGCACCTTCATTTGTTGATTTGACAAGTCTATGGATGACATCGTATTGCTCTGACAACAACTCCAAAACATTTGGTCTTAAACTTCAGTTATGTGCAGAGATACTTTATTGGATGAACCTTTCTACTACTGGTTTGGAACAACAGTTGCCTTCAGAACTGCCCTAATTCTTTGTGACATAAATTTCAAAGGGTGCTGTAAAAGTATTATTAATAGATTTTGACAGGAAAGCAGTTAGCATATACAGCTGCAGATTTGTTGGCTGCAGATTCATGATGTGAATCTCCAATTCGCATTATTGGATTGGGATCTGGTGATCGAGGATGCCATGAGTTTAGAGAACATGTCCTGATCAAGAAACCAGTTTGAGATGCTTTGAGCTTTGTGACCTAATAAATTATCTGCTGGAAGTAGCTGTCAGAAGATGGGCACACTGTGATCAAAGAGTGCCAAGTAAATACTCTTCATTAGACCACCAATAGCCCAAACTATTGAAATAAAGTGGAATAGAGCCATGCATTTATGTTGTATGTTTATGTTATACAGCCCAGTCTCACATGCCTCAGAGCCTACATTTTTGCAAAATGTAAAATCCAGATGAAAAATCCACTAGAGGGCACTGTCTTCATTTTTGCAAATCTGAAATGCGTTACTTTGGTGCTTCTTGTACTATTTATAAGAAGACGGGGCTTGTCGTACAGATGATATGGTGATATGGTGAACTACTGACATAAACCCTTCCCTAAACCCAACCAATTGCACTTTCAAAAGCAAACGTTAAAAAGAGATAAATGCATTGCAACCAAAGGTTATTCTAGTTTTGCATTTTTACATTTGTTCTGATGCTATTTTTAAGTTTGCTGTAAATTTCAGTTTGTTTCATTGATGGTTTTGTTAGTTTAATTTTTAGTGAAGACATAAGACATTTGTATTTAGTTATAATATATATATATATATATATATATATATATATATATATATATATATTATAGTAATTCTAGTTTAGCAGAATTAACTGAACATGTCCAGTGTAGACCACTTAAGATTATTCATACCCTAAAACTAGAAAAGGGCTATAAGACCAGTGTATAAGTTAGTGTATAAGTTATAAGTTCCAGTGTATATTGTAGCTCTATAATCAAGCTCTGCTCGTCTTGATTGATCTAAAGGTTTTTCTCTGTTCCACCCCAGAAAGAGTGCTTATTAATCCTGAAAACAATTATTATTTTTGCTAATTATTATTTTATTTCAATTAGTGTTTTAGTAACGGTTGTTCGTTTAAGTTTTTAATTTATTGTGAATTTTTCTTTTCAGTTAACAAAAATGTTTTTGACCAGTAGTTTTAGTCTTAGTTTTCATTTACTAAAATAACCTTGCTGAAACCACAGAGTTGTATCTTAATATAAGCTTTATCTCTTGTAAAACTGTGCTTCACTGGACTCAAACCTGAGTTCTCTGTATTATAAGTACAATACTGTACAAAGTGAGCTACTGAGCAAACTGACAGCACCAGACATATAACATTGTTTTGTGGTATCTGTTTGATATGCAAAGAACTGCACAACAACAATCCTTTATTCATTAATAATAAGTCCCTGTAAATACCATTAGTGTAAAAAGGAACAAAAGTTGCTCTCATGCTTCCCTGTAGCATTCATTTTACCTAGAAACTGTACATAAACTTAAGTTTTAGTACATGTTTGAGGTTTCACAAAAATGTAGGCTACAGCATGTATTTACAATGAGTCTGTGTTGTTTATATCAGATGTGGATCCTTCCACCTGAAAGCCACTGCAGACATTTTGACATCCAACCTTCATTCTTTACATGTAAAATAATTCGGTGTGAAATTTTTTTTTTTAGTTGTCAGGTATGTCACATACATTACATGCTAAAAAATAGTAATTTTTAAACAAAAGTTTCTTGGATGTAATATGAAAGGTTGTATCATACGTAAAATAAAGTTCATGTATCGTGTGAAAAGAAATTTTTGTTGTGACAGGTAAGTGGGCAGTAATAGTGACTGCTAATATGAATATAGTTCGTTCTTAATTTCAAAAAGACAGATGTCAGCACTGTCAATCTGTACAGTGGACTAATATTATTCTGCATGCTGAAGGTGAGCAACATCACTGAGAACTCCATGGCAAGAAACAGCAAGGCTCTTTGAAAATGGCAGGTGCCATATGTTTTACTTAATGTATGTCTACAGTTGAACAACAACAACAACAAAAAAAATCAGCATAATGGTACATGAACGTTCAGATCACGAAGCTTTTAATTATTTATAATTTTATTGTGGACTAAGTTTTAAAAAACAAGACAAAACAATACAAACGAAGAAACTCATGTTCTGGTCTCCTCATTTATTCTGTTACAAAACTGATGTCCCATTAGGGGGTGGTCTTTGTCTCTCAAGGTGAAAATGGCCATCAATATTTATGATAAAGACCTTCCTACCCATACCATGTTTCTAACAAAAAAAGTATCTTGCCAAATGTAAATCAATATATTGTTTAATGTGATGATGAAACAGAGTTTCAGATCCTTTTTTGGTAAACACTTGAACCATTATCAAATAGTTAGCAAAAGAGATTTATAAAAAAGAAAAAAAAAAGCATATCTCTAGTTTTACTCAAACAAACATGACATATACATGCTGTTTTGCATATTATTGTAGCACAGTTTGCGCAAAATACAGTGTCATCAGACTTTAGCCTTTAATATATTTATAAGAAACTGAAAACACAAATGTCAGTGCATGCCAACACTCCTCCAGTGCCCCCAAACATCCCTTAAACCCCTAAAGGTTATGGTTTGATGTGTTGTGTGCTCTTCTGCAGACCTTTGTTGTAACCAGTGGTTATTTGAGTTACTGTTGCCTTTCTATCAGCTCAGACTAAAATGCCCAAAGGCATTTTTGCCCACAGAACTTACTCTTGATGTATATTTAAACGTTTTAGGCCATCCTATGTGAAGCCTGAGATTATTGTCAAAATCCCAGTAGTTCAGCAGTTTCTGGAAAAACTCAGTCTAGCTTGTCTGGCAAATTCAGAGTCACTCAAGTCACATTTACCTCCTATTCTGATGCTTGATTTGAACTTTAGCAGAACATCTTGACTACATCTACAGTATTTGCCTTGACAGATTGAAATGTTGCAGTGTCATCAACAAGTGCTCGTAAACAAATAAAACATGATACTCAGAACGATAAGCTGATTGTAGAAGATTGAAAAACTTCTAAGAATAATAAAGAAGCTAAAGCTTTCCTTCCTGATTGCGCTCTAGCAATAACTACTCCAGGATTCTAATGTAAAGATTGCATACGCATGGGTTTCATCTAGAAAACATTGTTTTTACAAGCTTAAAGCCAAAAAGCCAGTTGTTAGATGTTGCTAATACTCTCTGGTCAAGTAATCATGATTGTGCTCTTTGAAATAAATACCATGGAGGTTATGATAATGCTCTAGTGAGATGGCAAAGGAATAAAGAAATTAGAGAAACACGCTTTGTCAAGGGGATTGGCATTATGAGATTCTGTACGGATTTGAAAGTCTGATATCAGGATGAAAAGGATGTAAACCAATTTATTTCTGAGTCTCTAATGTACCATACTGATCGGTCAGTAAAAGAGTTGTGTAATCCTCATTGAGCATAATACTTCACTCTGGAGGAAACAAGCATTCAGTAGTACTGTAGACATCAAGAATTAAACAGAAGATGTTAGTTATATTTGAATACATTTTGAAAATACACTGTTTATTCAAATATTTATTGCAAGTAATTTTGTATTATATTTTCTACAAATATTATAACTAGTATAATTGACTCCAGGAGTCCAGTATTTGTACGCTTAAAAAAAAAAGAAAAATAAAACATGTAATCTATACTCCAAAAACGGAGGGTCATGGAGTGGTCCTCTCCAAGGGGTTCAGCGAGATCATAAGTCACTATGTAGGCTAATTTTAAGATACCAATATGAAGTTTTTTTTTAATTATGCCCCATGTCACAGGATTAAGAAACTTGAATACTACAGTGTATCCGGAAAGTATTCATAGCACTTCACTTTTTCCACATTTTTTATGTTACAGCTTTATTCCAAAATGGATTAAATTCATTTATTTCCTTAAAATTCTACACACAATACCACATAATGACAATGCGAAAATATTTTTTGAAATTGTTGTAAATTTATTAAAAATAAAAAATAAAAAACCGCATGTGCATAAGTATTCACAGCCTTTGCTCAATACTTTGTTGATGCACCTTTTGCAGCAATTACAGCCTCAAGTCTTTTTGAATATGATGCCACAAGCTTGGTACACCTGTCTTTGGGAATTTTTGCTCATTCCTCTTTGCAGTACCTCTCAAGCTCTATCAGGTTGGATGGGAAGCGACGGTGTACCATCTGGCCTCTCTACCATACAGGCCTGATTGGTGGATTGCTGCACAGATGGTTGTCCTTCTGTAAGGTGCTCCTCTCTCCACAGAAAAACGCTGGAGCTCAGACAGAGTGACCATCGGGTTACTGATCACCTCTCTGACTAAGGCCCTTCTCCTCCGATCACTCAGCTTAGATGGCCGGCCATCTTTAGGAAGAGTCCTGGTGGTTCCAAACTTACGGATCTTCCACTTACAGATGATGGAGGCCACTGTGCTCACTGGAACTTTCAGAGCAGCAGAAAATTTTCTGTAACCTTCTCCAGCCTTGTGCCTCAAGACAATCCTGTCTCAGAGGTCTACAGACAATTCCTTTGTCTTCATGCTTGGTTTGTGCTTTGACATGCACTGTCAACCCTGGAACCTTATATAGACAGGCGTATACCTTTTTAAATCATGTCCAATCAACTGAATTTACCACAAATGAACTCCAATTAAGCTGCTGCAACATCTCAAGAATGATAAGGCTGTGAATACTTATGTACATGTGATTTTTCAAGTTTTTTTTTAATAACTTTGCAACAATTTCCAAAAACCTTTTTTCACTTTGTCATTATGGGGCATGTGTAGAATTTTGAGGAAATAAATGAACTTAAACCATTTTGGATAAGCTGTTACAAAAAAATGTGAAAAAAGTGAAGCGCTATGAATACTTTCCAGATGCACTGTATACTTAAGAAAATCGATAGATCTGTCCTTCACAACAAGCACGAGCACACGCAGCGATCTTAGATTAGTTCATCCAGACATTTTAATCTGATTTGCAAACTTGTTTGAAGAACCAAATTAGCCAGAGATCAGTTTTCAAGATTAAAAGATCTAGCATCTGACAAATCATCATAGATTGGTTAAGCGAGGTACGAAGAACGGACCCCAGTTCTGTAAGAAACAACATCCACAGTCACAAGTGAACTACTTCACTGCTGATTAAACTCAACATTTAATAAACCACTTGAAGGCCATGAATCACTGTATAAATCAAAAGAACATTCAAGACCTACTCATACTTGTAAGAAGTCCAATGGCAGTCAAGCTGTCCTCCTGAAATAATTCTTATACTACAGCAATAAAGTTAAATACTGATACTGAAAATAAAACAGCTTTATTGATTTCTATATATGTTGTAATGTATTGTAATTGCAAATTGTTTTGACCACAATAATAACGAAATGAAAAATCTGATATCATGACAGACCACAAGAATTGATGATCAATTTTTTAATTATGTTTGAATTCAGTGAATTCTATATATTATATCTGAAATAAAACAAATCAGATGTTTCACTGCTAGAAAGCATCAAACACGTACTGGCAATTGAGAGAGTAACATTCTGGGGTTTCGTTTTTATGTCAGCCCTTTAATTTAAAGTACTTGTATTTGGCCCATGGCTGTGTCCAAAACCTAAGCCAAAATACCTGTCTACCCAGTTAGTCATTGACTAAACAGACAGGTACCGCCTAAAGAAACTACTTCTTGACACGCTTTCCAACCCACCATAACATTATGGCTAATGATCTAGAACAAATTCAAGTGGGTGTTAATAACCAAGCAGATTTTTAGTAGCTACAACGTTTAATACATTCCTTTCCTTCAGACACTTTTTATTCATTCTAGCAATCAAGCATGCACAGGACTGTGGAATATAGGCATCACACATTACATTCAGAACAGACGAGATAAATGAAATACACGGGTGCTGAATTCAGATCAAGTCTTGCTTTCCTACCTCTATATATACACTATGTTTCTTATCTGTATGATATGGCAGTAGCTGGGATTTCCTCTTATGCAAAAGCAAATGTTATCAATGTTCCAAAATGATATTGACTAGTATTGATAAACTAACCAACAGTAAACAAGTGACCATCAGCAGAAACATCTGATTAATCACAAGTGTAATGTTCTCTACATTCAAGATTATTTGGCAAATGCATTTTTATCTCCCATTATTCGCATTGACTCTTCCACACTAGTCTAAAACCACCTCAAGCAAATGGAAAAACAGTTTTTTTGTGAATTAAGGGATTTTAATTTGAAATTGGCCATTTCAATCACTCATGCGATATTTCAAAATGTGTTCAATGACCACTGATGGTGTCTTATTTAATTATTTGCTTTTTATTGCTAAGGTTTTCTTAGTCTAGAAATGCTTTGAGTCATCCTTCCATTAGTCCTGCTTTTGTACTCTTCTCTGATGGCGTATCTTAGAATTATCTTGTGTTGGATCTAAATTTAGCACTTGGGCCCTTCTTCACAAGGTCACTCCCTGCACCGGGTTGTTGTAAAGTCCCAGCAGGTCTTGTGGTTTCAGCAGTAATGAGCACATTTTAATGCTGTTTCTGGCACCCTGTGAAGAAAATCAGGCTAAGAGCATAATGCATCTGATTAAATGACAAGATTTGCATGTTGAAAAGTCTCACATACATCTGGCTCTGGAAGTGCAAAGCATTCAACAGAATCTTTTAGTCAAAGCAGTGTCAAGATGCTGTTTAGTGACACCACACTTTTGAAGCCTTTTAAACCGAGTTTAAAATGTCAGCGTGGAAAATTGCCAAAGGGAAACAAAGAAAAGAGCAAAGCAATAGAAGTAAAACTTAGCCAGCTTTAAAGATAACAGTAAACTGAAAGAGTGTTTGTAAAAATAAGGGGTCTGTATCAGTCTGCTCTAGTTTAGCGGTGCACTTGTCCATGTTTAGGATTGTACCAGTGGCAAAATCAACCTACTGCAAAGAGAGAGAGAGAGAGAGAGAGAGAGAGAGAGAGAGACTAGACTACATGTAAAAATGATATGTCTGTACACATCCTATTCCAATATTTTCCAACCTGGGGACTGGTTTAGACAAATGTGAAAGTAAAACAGCTTTAGGCATTAGAGTTGTAATACACAGACACTAATTTACACAAAGACAATTAAAATAAAAAGAAAAAAATGATCATTTGAAAGTTTTTAGTTTTTCAAATTTTGGGTTTGTCAGGCCTCTAAAAGTCTATTATTATGTATATAAATGGACAAAGTGGAATAACAATGTTTACATTTTTAGTGTAAAATTGTCATAGAAACGCTCAGTCCCTATTAGTTCTTAATAAATGATTCTAAATCTTCCTAGTTTTTATTTAATTCTAGCATGATCTGTAGTATATTAATAAAATGAATCATGGTTCCTGATAGTGTCTCCAATTATTTGTTTACAATGGACTGATTGACATCGTGGGGAACTAGAGAGCTGAATGAGACAGATGAAGATATCTGCAATCTGCTAAACATACTGTTATCATTGTAATAACGCCATACACTCAGAGAGGCATGCTCTCCTGGTCTTTCCAAGGAGAAATTTTGCCCATGCATCCCTGCACATAAATGCAAACTGACCACTGAGACTCAGTTCCATTTAGAATTGATCAAGTTTCTCAAAACGGTCAGTAATGCCAATGTGCCAAGTTTTAATTGGTAACACACTGATAAGGGATGGATTACATAGCCAGAAGTCCCAGCATGCAACACCAATGCACATTTGCAAAGAAAAAAAAAATTCAGCACAATTAAATGCAACTTTAAAAGGATCTGCTAGCTGCGCTGATTCACTAGACACATGTACCCCATTTGAAACCGTTTCTTTAATTGTCCCTAACATTTCAAGTCAGGCGTATCTGCTCAACCATTTACTTTCTTGATTGGTCTCTTTTCTGCCGTGTGTATTAGCTCACCATCAGCTTGCTTATATGCTGACTGCCAGATATAGTTTTTCTGCTTACACCTTTTACTAGATGTGGCCTAAATAGAAAGCCACTAAAAGAGTCTGAAACTAAATTGTTGTTGAGTGCCTGAATTGTTTGGAACAACACTTTTTTTTTTTAAAGATTCACACTTGTAGTTTAGTTCTTTTGTTTTGGACCAAAAAAAGATACATTACTCCCTGTTCACTACTTATCGGACAGACCCTAAAACTACAAATAACAAAAAAAAAAAAAGAAACAAACAATAATTACTTTTGTGACAGAATATGCTGTGCAGGCTGATGATTGTATGCGAACGTGATGGTATTTATCAGTTGAGAACTTGTAAAGAGCTTATAAAATCTAAAAGTCAAAACAGCACCAGGAATTCCTCCATTTTAAGGAGACTTTCCAAATGTGAGTCGAGCTCAAACAGGTATGCTTTGTAGGGTCATATCTCATGACACCATGCTGTTTTTAGCTTGTTTAGATCTCTTTAGTCTGTGTTGAATTCATATTTCAGCTGAACCACATCAGAGTTTGTGTGAAAGTGTAGAACCCTGAGCACATACCTTATAGTGCATACCAAGGTTAAAATGGCGGTGTGACACTTCATCAAATGATACACGCTAACATCAGTCATACCGTTGCAGTTCATTTTACTGAAAACATACGTCAAGTATGAACACATCTTAACTGTATTTTTTAGACCAGTAAAACAACACACACACACACACACACACA
>CAIGQW010054063.1:9770497-9794372 GCA_903798125.1 Danio choprae | reverse complement strand
ATATATATATATATACATATATAGAAATATACATATATATATATATATATAACAATACACCCAGAATTAAAGGCGTTATAGAAAGTTACTGGATTTGTTTCTATAAGCCAGAATGTAATGGGATCACAAACATGTTACAGCATGACACGTAACAACAGTAAATCCACCAAAAATCCATAGTGAATCCCTGTGCTCATAAAATACACATGGAGATTTGCCACAGCTCTGAGCTCATGGCAGATCCCACACGTTAGCATTTTGACATTTCGTCAACAGGGTCAAACTAGTCAGAGCGGATAACATTGACAGGCTGTGAAAGTTAAATGTAAAGTGGGGTATGGTAAATCGGAGGGGTGGCCTTCGAACTAATTACCATATTCATGAGAAGGGACCGAGTTGTTCACGATGGCACCCACAATCCTCTGCAGTGTTGTGTAGGAGACGTGAGAACTGGCATACAGCATCTCTGCTTAAAGCCACAGTCATCTAATTAGCTATCTACTGATTTCAGGCCTCCGTTCCTCTACTTATCCAGACATGTTTTATTCCGTTATATTAAAATAAACCCTGGAATATGGATATTTGAAGATATGTCATTAAGGACCAAGCAGATTGGCGATTAATAGACAAAAATTAAATATTTAATCTGCTCCACTTTCAGCACTGATATAATTATGCGTATTGCCTTCTTTTAAGATGAAATGAATGACTAGATTTGATATCATTTATAGTGATGCGTTACTACAACAACAAATTGACTTTGAAATGTAATAAATTTGCTTAATTTCCTCATTGAAACATTTTGATATCACAGGCATAATTTTCTGCTTTACAAATTGGTTAATTGTATGTTCTGTGTTGGCTTTGCATTAACGCAGTGGTTGTTTTTGATGCCTTGTTCAGTCTCAGTAATGATGCCGGCGGGCTTGCTGCAATGCTGATTGAAGTGAAGGGTGCTCTGGAAAAGGATGAGGAATCAGAGCCAACGCTGCAAAAACCACACAAGAAACTTAATGACACACTGTGACACTGGCAACGATGTGTGCAATGTCAAAAGAGAGTGGAGACACTTAATTCGGATCTGTGTGACCACATTTGGAGGTGCTGGCAGGCACATACAGAGCCAAAATACAGCAGCAGGCCCTCTGAGGACCGGCTGAACTGATTAAAAGAGAATCTTCAAATCAAGTAGGGCTCAGGGCTCAACAATAAAGACTTTTTTTTTGCTGGCCTGGTCGGAATAATAGGCGCAGATTTTTACTGGCAACTGCCAACATTTTTGCTGGCTCAACAACAAAAACACGATTAACATTGTTTTTAACAACATATTTGGCCTGGAAATATGTATTTTCATTTAATGTGAAAACTATTTACTAACAATTTACCAAAAATTGTTTGTTCAGATGCTATTTAATTACATAAATTCCACACACTTGACCCTTGTGCATCCTTTTGGACTGTATGGTATTTTCCACTTAGATTTTAACTTGGGTTTGTAATAAATTGAGCAAAAACAGTTGTTTTTTTTCACCATTATTTCTTTTAATCTATATTACACCAAGTACAAAAATAGTTCCTGTTGTCCTCAATTGAGCTCATTGAACCCCATACTCATTTTGTTTGGCAAGGCCTCTCAACTTTAACTATTTAATAAATACAAAATATAATAATGAATATTAAATAATGGTATTTTAAAAAAGTATTTAGGAACAGTATGTATATTTTGACATTTTTCAGATGTCTGTCGAGTTACACTGGGTCTGTTGCTCATGGCAGAAGTCGAAAAACTTTCAATGTTACGCACCAATGAGGCATCAGCCAGATTGCTTTATGCAAATACACAAGTGCAGACATTAGCCAACCACAATTGTGCAACACTAGAACAATCTTCATCTACATCTTCTATTTCTTTTTCTACTACTTATTCTACTACTACTATGACTACTACGAAGACTACAACTACGCCTTTTTTGTGTATCTGTCTAACCTGAATGTATGCCCTGTGTGAATGGGGCATTAAGGTCAGCAGCACAATACACAAGAATCATATTGCTCAAAGTAAACATGTACCCTGGTCTCATACTGGAGACATTACCAAACAAAGTTGTTTTTACAGTTATGTAGAGCACAAAAGTGTTCTTGGAGCTTTATAGGATTACTGTTGAACCACTGAAGTCACATGGAATGTTTTTGGTTTTAGAACCAGTGCTGTCTATGGAAGAAAATCGAAAATATCTTATTATGTGTTCAGAAATTAAATCAAGGTGATTGGAACAAAATGAGGACGAGTAGTTATCTTCATTTTGGGTGAACTAACCCATTAAAGTCTGCTTAGCCTTTAGTATGTACTGTAGAAAATAACATATTTAACTTTTTAGTAACAACGACATTGTGTAAACTCTAATGTAAACAGTTAATGTTAGATTATTAAAGATTATTTTTAGATTAAATCTAAAGTTAGATTAAATTTTATTTCTTTATTGTCTACGTCTAACAGAAAAAAACAATAAAACAAATGAAGTTTACTTTGCACTGAACTGTATGTTTGGCATGCACTCAACCTTTGCCAGGTCAAAATAGTAAGAGCTTGTGTGAATCTGGGAAAAATCTTCTCATCTGGGAAAAATCTTCTCATATCACTTAAAGTATGCAGATGCGGTTTTATTTGGGGCAAATTTTAGTCACAGTAAATTTAAACATAGCAAAAACTTGAGAAAGCGTTAAAACATTTACATATTTACTTTTTCACCAAGAAATAATGCAGTGCCAAACTTAACTTAGAAAACTGCTTGCGGGAGAGGCCGTATGAAGGTTGAAAAAAAGTTAAAAAGCAATATAAACCCAAACCAATATATACAGTAAGCCAAATCCTACTCACACAGGGTTGTGTTTTTTGTTACTTTCTTCATTATGTTGCATCTATATTTAAAAGCATCATCTCTCTGCTAAGCTGTTTATGAAACATTCTGACACAGCGATTATATGGCCTCTTTGCTTCTCTCTCCACATTAGGGTCATTCCCAAAGCGCCATCACACCAACAACAAACACAGCGACTCCTAACACACAAACAACTCTTAGGCGAGAAATCATGCAGCAAAAAAATAAGTAACAGTGTCAACTGGGAATAAAGCCACTGTTCTTCTTGATGGCTGTGAAATGAAATTCTCTCCATTTTGAACAACACCACAAAGGAGGATCACTAAGTAAGCCATTGACAAAATAATTATATCCAACAAATGTTTATATTCATTTTACATCTTTGCGTCCATTAGTGCCCCTGTTATGCTTTTGCAGCAATTATCAGTTATGTAGTGTGTAATGTAGCTATTTGTGAACGTAAAGATCTGCAATGTTTCAAAGATCAGAGAGCACAATAGATCAAATTGGTTATCTCAGAAATGAAAGTTTACATTCTAAGCTGTTGCTAATGAGTCATCAGTAATTCCAGTCATATTTCCTGCATGAACTTACATATATTTACAACTAAATTTGTTGAATGCAAACTGTCTTCCAAATCTCACTGTAGTTGTAACTGAGGTCTGGATGAGTTTATATTGTGTTCAGAAGACACAGTGCTGGATAAGGGTTTCAAAATTAATAGTTTCCATGGTGAATCGTGATGACGTCTGTGTGATTAGCATACTATGGTAAAGGAGGTGAGACGTGTTGTGTGCGCAAGTAGCTAATTTTGAGGAGCCAGACCTCAGACTGACAGCTGAAGGTCTGGGAACTTCAATTCAATTCAATTCAATTCAATTCAAGTTTATTTATATAGCGCTTTTAACAATGTAGATTGTGTCAAAGCAGCTTAACAAGTTGTAGTAAAGTCCAGATTTCAACTTTGAACTCTTTGAATGGTCAAGGACCACCCACTATGTTGTATGACTGAGGTTAACCAAACAATCATGTTTTGCTTTGTGCCGTGCCATGTCATGTGTGGAAAGTCCTCAGGATAATAGCCTGGTATGCAAGCTCATGTCATTCATTCCTTTCATTCATTCAAAGTTTACAACAATGACGCATCAATATCCTTAATGATCTGTCAGCAAAACATATAAGAAATCAGTAGAGCATGTATGTAGACTTTGTTCTGAGCTTCATTCGTTATGCATTTCTAAATAAAGATCAGGCAAACTGAGATGACAGATTTTTCCTTGTTCTATAAAAGCAAGGTTTTGAGAAAAAAAAAAAAAACAGTTACTGTTTTAAACAATGTATTTCACTTATCTTTTATGGCAAAAAAGTTAGAACAAAGCTATCCTCACAATAACAGACTGGTCTGCAGGCAGTAAATCACTGATTCATGAACGTCTCAAAGTTATAGGTTTATTAATGAGCACTGTCATCAATATAAACATTGCAGCTTTTTTATCCACTCAGACTTGTTTCCAGGCGGGCTGGTTAAGATTACTGCACACTCGACTCCCAGAAGTCATGTATTCTTAAATCAGAGAATGACTGAAAATCTGTGCCTAAAAGTGTACCATATTCATCAGACGTTCAGCCAAAGGTCTGTGTGTGGTGCTTGGTGTGACATCTGAGGCTGAGACTAGCTAGTACCATACTTTGGCAAAAAAGGTAAAACACATAATCGAGTAGCTTACTTAGGCAAATGAGTTAAGACACATATGCGTGTAGCATACTTTGACGAGAGAGGCAAGATGTGTGCGTAAGTAACATACAATGGCGAAAGAAACAAGATGGATGTAGCATACTATAGTGAGGAAGGAAGATGGGTGTGCAAGCAGCATACTATGGCCAAGGAGGTGAGACCCGCTTGTGAGTAGCATACTATGGTGAGAGAGGTGAAATGTGTACGCAAGTAGCATTCTATGCAGAGGGAGGTGAGACATGTGCATAAGTGTGTGTGAGTAGCATTCTATGCAGAGGGAGGTGAGGTGTGGATGAGTGTGTGCGCGAGTAGCAGACTATGCAGAGAGAAGGGGAGATGCGTGTGCCAGTAATTGAAAAATGCTCCAATTATTTTAAAAGCCTGGGCACATTTTGCTGCTTTAGAGTTTGCTGGGACCACCTTCCTTGACACTGAGGGCAAGTAGAACCCAAGATCCTCTGTGTTACTGTTAAGGGCACACTGTAAAAAGCTTCAAGTCTCCCACTCACTGAGCAGCAGAACACAATGCTGAACATGTCGTTATCACTTATTTGATGTTTGACAGATAAAAGAAGTGTGTTTTCTATGAGCAGGTGAAAATCAAGGTCCAGTTCATATATCTGAATGATTGTATTTAATAAAAAAAAATTGTATGCATGAAGTAAAAGTGAAAGTTGAAGATGCAGTGCATTTTCAACGCATAATGATAATGAATTGAATGGAGGACAATTATCCAAAATGAACTGAGACCAGTGTAGAGTCACAGCCCTAGTTCTGGGCTGCAAAAGCAGATGCAAAGCAAATGTACTTCCAAAGAATGAGGAATTTAATTCCATGACTTGAATTGATAACATAACAATGATGCCATTATCACTGTTTGTATCACAGTTCATAAAAGTGTTAAGAAAACCTCTAGAGATAAAATTCAGGTATGGTTACATTTCATATATGTACCATTAACTGTTTGACCAATCACAACAGATTCAGCCATCAGAGTAGGCTCTCAGAAAGCAATGGGTTTAGGGAGACCATATCATTGAACAATTCTTTGAGAAAATACGTGATGTTCCATTGTATATTGTGAAAAAAAAAAGTTTTTGAACTTAGATGGATATAAGAAACCAAAATTACAAAACCATAGACTTCTTTGAAGTAGCTCATGAATAGAAGACGTCAGCTTTTCACATCTTTTGCTATTTTGCTGAACTTTTGCTGACATTTGCTGGTGGATTTTTTGACATTAATCTGTCATTTTGATGTCTATGTAAACGGTAAGGTATGTGTGGTCTTTTAAACGTATTTACTATGAGCTCTTCTCAAGAATCTTATCCAAACAAATATAGGAAACCCCACTGGGGAGCAGGAAAGCATGTGGCTGTGGGCTTAATGCTTTAACAACAACATATTGGGGCAAAGGGCACCTTCTGTTCGACATGCATCCTCTGGATCCTTCTAAGCTGCAACAAAGCAAAACTATTGCAACATCTGAGAAATGCCTTCCTAGGATTTGATAAATGATTATGCTAAAATTATGTTTAAATACCAAGTAGAGCAAAGGGATTAGGGGAGTTTTTTTCTCCTTTTTTCAACCTTCGCATCCCCTCGTTCGGCTTTAGATTTTAATTCAGCTTGGAATTCCCTGGTGGCATCTTCTTTTGCTGTGGTGGCACAGAGAAAAAAAAGGAGTTTTTATTGTCGCCTGAACTGAGAAAAGGAGAAAAATAGCCTGGAGTGGATCTTGTGAAGGTTCTCAAGGGCAGCATTTGCTGTAGTGTATGAAGACACACGGTGAGGACATTGAGGGACTAATGAGTAACTCTGAAACTAGTTGTTCAGAGGAAAAAAGCCTTGTGTAAAAAACAAAAATGGTCACATCAAAGTACGGATGCATTTTTAGAGCAGATGTTGTGCACAGAATTTAGGACAAATCCCACCCAAGAGGCAATAAATAGGACAATACTGGAGAGGGTCGGTCGAAAACCATCAACTTAGTTAATACTGAAGAATCATTGTAATAGTGCAGAGAAATCATAAAAAGGCAGTCTTGATAGGAAGACTAAGGACCTTGTGTCAAAACTTTGGCTATCAATGCTAATCTCATCTGTTTTACATTTCACAGTCGAATATAACATATTTTATTACACTGGCATAGATGCATCACTTTTGATCTGACATGTCAGCCAAACAGGCCCTCCCTGGATTTACGCACCGTGAAATGCGATGACACTATTTGCTGTCATCATATCTGTGAAAATGTGTTGCAGATAGGGCCTGCAGATTGATTTTGTTTGTCCATTCTTCCTCAGCATCGCCCTGCAGCTGCATATGAATAACAGATGGGATAAATTAGCTGGGAAATTGACAGTCAGATTTCCGATAACATGAGCTAACCCAGTACATTACAGTGCGGCTGTCAGATCACCTGAAAAAAAAAAAAAATAATTATTGCTCCACTGAAGACAAATGCTGAAACATCAGCACCTCCTGCCAGTTGATGGCCGCCCCACTGGCCATGTTTGGTTAAATTAAAGTGATCACATCTGAAAGGTCTGTGCATATAGCCTGCAACGAATCTTTACCCAAGCAATGGAGTATGAGAGGAGTATTCTTGAATTTGGCAAAAGCTCGCTTCTGTAACTCACCTCTAACAGGAGTGCAGCAGCTGCCAAATGTCACATAATGTGTTGTACATGATGATTTTGCTCACTCGTGGATGTGTTGCCAGAGAAGGGCTGTTCCATCAGGCACAGAAATGTTTGACACTTGTAAAAGCATCATAGAAGAATTTATGGCATCTGTCTGCATCAGCATCCGCCGGAGCTGGATTTAAGACATGGGACGACCAAAATTATATATTTATGTTATATTATATTAACATATTATATTCATTATATATTTAAATCTAATAAACAACTAGTCTGTTTGTCTTCCCGTACCCAAAACTTAACCTAATTACGCAGGGAAGAGAAAAGTTTCTTTCAGGCCTTTAAATAAGACAACAGCCAGACAGAGTGTTAAAAAAAGAACAGAACTCAGTGATCTTAAGACATGCTTTGTAAAAGCGTGACTATTATTTCAATTGACAATACAGCGGCCCAACAGTGACTAAGATGTCCATCTGCAGATTTATGACTGTAATAGTGGTTCTCTTTATTATTTGGCCTATTTTTAAGTATGAATGAAAGAAAAGTCAGGGTTTGAATAAAAAGGGAATGGAATTAAACAATATCTGGGACAGATGTGCACTGATCCCAAGTTCTTGCAAACAATTAGCAGAATAATTACAATGACAAGTGACAAAAGTGTTAGAAAGAATGAAGCTTCTGTTGTCAAAATTCCAGTCTGTCAGTCAAGTCCGGAGCAAGATGCAAGCCATAGCAATGTGTTATGACAACAACATCAGACAGTGTCATGACAGATCAAAACAAACAAAACTGTATTGTAATTTGTTACAAAAGATTGTATCAAAATTTGTAGAGCTTAAATGCATGTGAAATGCTAGAACCTCATAGCATCTTGTGCATCACAAATGAGCTGCAGCTTTGGTTCGTATCCCCACTTAAAAGTACATTTTCCACCAATAACTGCACAATGCTTGGATGATAACTGAACATTATTTAAGGATTGTGCTTAAAAGAGCTGATGCACTGCTGAATGAATGAATGAATGAATGAATCCCAAAACCAAACCTTGAGAACCTTGGTTCTATTCTATAAATGGAATATCTTACTTTTTACGAAGAAACAAAATCTGTCCAGAACAATAAGCAGTTAATAACAGGTGATTTCTAAGCATAAAATCAGCCTATTAGAATTATGGCAAAGCTCTAACAAGGTCTATAAAAAAGTGCTCATCACAACAGAAAGAGATTAGCAAGCTTGGTTAGTACATGTAAGAATCCTGACCTAACGTGAGGATGAGCAAGGCTCCAAATCCAATTCAGTGTTGTTCCATGGCCTGCTGAGAAGGTTGGAAAGCTATGCACGTTCCTCCAGTGTAATCCCTGGCCATGAGCTGACCCCGGCAAGTACCGTTCCTGAATCACAACACATCTTGTGTTTAGGCTGTCCAAGGCATCTCGTCGCCCCTAGAGGGCCAGAGGCAAAATCCCAAACAAAAGCTTTGCTGCTCACTTGCTTAGACTCCTTCAGAAGAAAGACAGCCTACAGCTTGTTCGTTCCCAAGTGGATGACAGTTACTACTGTAAAGAGATTGATCTGACAAGGACTCTTTATCAAGGACAAGTTCAAGAACATTCCAGAGCATGCTAGACAAAACTAAAAGTGTAAGACTTTTTTCTTTTTTGGTGATGTATCACAAAATCTAATGGTACACTGAGTCAGTGGTCAGGGTGGAGACTTATGGGGCAATTGAGCGTAGTGGTCTAATAGCGTTGGGAGGTTTCTTCAATCATTCTTAGCCTAGAGAGCTGAGAGGCAAAGGACTTCTGCCAAGGAACTGCAAGAAGAGCAGACAAACTACCCCTGAGAGGTGAGCGCAGGGTACATGGAGGAGCAGTTCATCTGAGCGTGTCAGTTAGCACAGCACACCAACTATATTGGCTTTCCAGCCAGATCTGATGACCGCTGTCTGTGGTGCTGAAAATCACTACCCAATATTTGAGCTGAGAAGGTGCTGTTCTCCAATGTGCTGAACTGGGTAGATGACTGCATTAGCTTGATCATTAATCTATATTTAATTACCTGCACCACAGAACTGTAGAATTTTTAATTAATTTCAAAGTGTTCCTTTCGACTACAATGCTACTTTGCTATTCAATGGCCCATTCTCTTTTTTTTTGCCAGAGATCAAGTTTGGGATTGTTAGCATCACTAAACTGCAAAACGCTGCCACATTAACAGTACTTAAATGCTATTAAACCGGGGCTGACTGGCAAATTACAAAGTGGATACGTAGGCCACAAAAGGGACAAAAAAACAACAACAAAAAAAACTATTCTCACAGCCCCCAAGAAGCAGCTGCTTTGCCTCATTTAAGCACTCTCTTTCACAAGACCCCTTGTTTTGTCTGAGGGCTCGTCAAGGCGCTACCAGCATTTATCTACCTGCTGTTTAGTCCATCTGTCTGCTTTTTAAAGGCAGCTCGGTGTGAGGGATGCCATGGTAGAGTGAGGAGGAAGAATTATAGCATAAGAAACTCTGTAACTTGACGAGAGTGTGAAGGACTTTCAACTCATCATCCTTCTCCTCCATTTTCGCAGATACTACCAGGGGATGAAGTGCAGCTGCCTGTGAGCTCACACCTGGGAACTTCAAAAAGACACCCAGATGCTCATGTCTGCTCAGAGCAGGCCTGCGATGACAGACTATCAGAGGCATCGAGAGACAGCCAGAGCTAATGCGGCGGATGAATTCATTCCAGAATAAACAAAGTGCTAACTTGCCTTTCAATAAAATAAATTAGGTTTCCTTCACAGGACACAATGAAAGAAAAAAAACTATGCTTAGTGCCATGCACAATACGCTACAGAAAGTGTCTCTGAGAGTCAGTAAATCTAACTGATACTAACAGTCAGCACAGGGAGCACTTGACCCCTTGTTTTAATGACTCTATTAGAGTCTTACTGAGAATCCACCATAAACCCGTTGGAAATGCTGATTCACTTATCATTAGTGCCTCATTGCAGGTCTCTCCTTACCAGTCAGGCACAGCTTGTTTGCCCCCAGGCCTCTCACACATACATTTGCTGACTGAGCCCCCCATATTTCTTCCTTTATTTCCCCCTGAGCAGCCAGCAGAGGGAGCGTGCAGACTAATAACTAAAAGGACAACGACCTTGATCAAGCTGGCAGGAATAACAAAAAGCAGGAACAACACTCCTCAAAAGGCTCACAGACTGAACAGACAGGTCCTATTTAAATGCTTTGATCTGTGAAATAATCGCAGCCTAGTCTTGCATTGTCATTTCATTCGGTGTCAGCTGATCAAATCCGGATCTTTTTTCTCACCCCGTGAGCAAATACAAGGTGTTTTTCTTTTCTCCTGTTTCTCCATTCCCTCACCACCATCTGGAGAAGCTGACTGTTCACACCAGGAGTTGGCTCCTTATTGGAGCTTGTGTGATTCTGTGGATCGAAAAGAGAGAACAACAAGGGGAAGGTGTGGCAAAGTGTTTCTGGCAACTGTCTCGGTCACGGCAATCACCTATTGTGATGAGGGCAGACAGGAAGACTGCAAAATAGAAGGGAAGGTTGAATGGGGCCGTAGAGAGGAGGGCTTAGTGAGGGGGTGGCTGGTTGGAGCCCTCCTGAATTTTACATGAAGCTGTCGATACGAAACAGCATCACTGCCTTTTCACCAGCACCTCCTGGAAAGCCTGTAGCATATACTATGGTAATTTCTCAAGGGACAAGAATCAAACTTTTTTCGAATCCCCCTTCACAATTACAGTTCTATTAACAAATCTTTTAAAGTAAGAAATATGTGGAAAGGTACATTAAGAAATGAATACTTGCAGTTTGTCAAAAGGTTAATGCAAATAAAACGTTTACCAAAAAGCTCCACACAATCTTGATAGTTTGTCTTGAAAGGGATAAAACCTATTGGTGTTCTAAAGCCTCTTTTCATTTCAGCTGGGAACTGTAAAAATGTATATGTATAGGTACATTCTTGCTAAAATATTGACTGAGGCATATTTTTTCAATGAGGCTGGAGAGTTATCTGTATCTTAAAAGAACAGTCAGCAATTCAGCACTTATGGCTTTGTGGTTATTGCTCAATAGTGCATATTGAGTTCGGTCTGATTAAAAGGACATACTCTTTTTGAGACCTACATAACCTTTCTGACACCTACTGTTGTCCCTGTGAATATATGACTATTTTTGATGGTAAATTTCATTACACTGGTCACTATGCATGTATAAGTTTCACAAAAGAAAGAACTGATCATCTAAAAATAGTCAAAAATTGGACAATCAGACAGCGCTGATTGTGCTGTATTTATTTGATTCACCAAAATTAGCTACTGTATGAACTATTTGTGTGTGAAATGTGTATGTATGCCAGTTGCGCTGTATATAGTTAATTCTTTAAAAAAAACATTCTATAATTGGACCACACTAGTTATTGTTTAGTGCAGATTCATTAGCATTGCTGCTGACTAAGTATTGTCAGATACTATATGAGGTATTTTCTATCTGCAGTAGAGTGCACATGCAACAATGTAAATGGAACTGAATATCAGTCATAGCAAATAACAACATAGCTTGTTCTTTCTAGACGGCATCAAGTTATATTAGGACAGTTCAGCCTCCGCTGCTAGCTTTCCCAAGCTCTTGCAATCAGTGCAGCTTTGTTCAATAAATCCCTCTAATTTGGGAAGAGCAGAATTAAAAGGGCAGAGCCGAGAATATAGAGCACTGACAAACATGAGGCACATGGATGGGGCTTGAGTGTTTACAGCCTCACTTTAACAGGCAGTACTTTGTGGATTTAATCCCACCGCCAGGCTCCAGTACTTCTTTCCATCGACAGATTTGTGGTGTCTCCCTTCTATTGATTTCCCTCCTCTCTTTATCACTCAGTGTTTACTGTAAGTGAGTTGTGTAGCTCTTTGTGTCTCAAGCTTTGTTGCTCTCCACTGGACATCTTAAACAGAATAGAAAGGCCAATCTGACTCTTGTTATGGAACATGGTATGGAAAAGCTCTTTAGTGGGCGGAGGGGAACACTGAACATGTCTCTCTTCAGCTTTACATTATGAGCACATTTTCAACTTTTAATGGCTTCTGCACTTCGCCCAGAATGGAATGCTGTTGGCGGCGTTGAGATACGTCTGTTTCAGGGGATTACTGCTATCAGCACTCAGAGGCAATTTGTCTGGGAAACGCATCTTTCAGCGGGATAGAAATACACATTGGACGGGTCCCGCTTTCCATAACTTTGACAAATTACCTCATTACCTTACCTAGCTATGGATGAAAGTACAGGAAAGATTATGTTCATCAAGTTCCCCACCTACTATAGAAGCTAACATGAGGCCGTTTAGCAATACAGCAACACTGTCTGCCCACACATCCCACCAAAGATGAAATCTCAATGTTCACAGACGCTGATGTGATTATGCTCTGTAACCATATAGATAAAATAAATAGCCCCTAGAGGCACACATTTCTTATGGTTTAGATTGTATCGGTTCAATTGTCATGTTAAATACATGCCGCTATGTCATTTAGTTCAGTGTATTGCCTATGTTGCTTATGCCTATTTCATTTTATTCAAATTAGTTCAAGTTAAAGTACATCCCACTCCAAATGTGTAAGGTTTAATATGGAGATGGCCCACAAGTTGTCTCAAAACTTTTGCCAACATAGTGTATGTTATTATTTTATTTTTGTAACAGGGAAAATTGAATTGTTCCTTGGGGAGTCTACAGTGAAATATTACGATACTGTAGCAGATGTTTGCATGGTCAATTTTCTCCCTGACAATCAATCTTACAAGAAAATATATTTATAAAGTCATTACTTCTGTGCTGCTGGAAAATGACTGAACCTGTGGTATTTCTTCCTAATTTAGCCATTGCATCAATTAAATTCCTAGGGTTGTTTATTTTTAACTCCTAAAAAGTGAGTTAGAAATACTTTCAACAGCTAAAACAACACTTAAATCAAATTTCAAATTTCAAATCAATGGTACAACAAATGTGTAAAAAACAGACAATTTAGTTTTCACTGTCAAAGATGATGCACAATTCATAAATAGATTTTTTTTTTAATATATGAAAGACGATGGCTTGTTTAATGCAGGGAAAACAGCTTATGCTGTTATTGCAACAGTTTAAATGTCAAGTACAGTACTTAAATGGGTCTGACTAGTGCTGTCACAGTCCATCAAACGCACGCAATCTGACTTCATCAATTACACTCACATTTGCTTCTTTGTACATCCCATTTGCAGCTTAACCTACACACAAACACAAGTATGGTAATGACTCTTAAAAATGGACAGCTTACAATTCCAACATATTTAAAATGTTTATTTTCAGAGGTGTCACATGGAGATGAACAGTGGCACAAATGTGTGAGTGGCAAACCATGTAGTACCATTTTTATTTTTAAGGGAACTTTCTCAGCCCCTAATAGCCAGACATTCTGAATGATTTACAAAGCCCATTCACAAGCCTCTTTGCACATTTCTTTATGTGGGCTTACAGTCTGGAGGTTCTGTGGGCGGACAAACTAATGGGATCCAAAAGGCGAGCAGACTGTTTGCCAGACTTTAGTTTACACCGAGCACCTTTGTAAAAATCATTATTGTTTTCGAATTCTCCCCTCCGCCGAAGGTACAAACAGAGCCATTCCTGCCTAAAAAATTCAGTGTGCCTCAGCCACTCAATCTAACCCTACAGCCTGTGAAGGACTGGATGGCCAGCTTCTATAAATCAAACAAGCAGAGCTGTTAACTGTCTATTTCGCCATGCAACGTCAATTCTTCCTCACTCCATCTCTCCAGAGCTGGTGTCTGTTTACACTGGACGTTTGGCATCTCTATCAATACTAAAACAAAGATTGAGCTGGTTTTACTCAGCTGTCATTCACACTATGAGCAGCACTAATAACACACCGTAAACAATGGAAGGAGAAGCAATGAGACCAGCACGAGAACAGAAATGCACTTCTCCTAAGTAAACACAATGGAATGCAATGGCTCCATGTCTCCTCTGACACAACGGTTTCATCATCCGACCCTGTGCTTCTCCTTTGATGTGAACGGTTATATATACTGAAGAGTAGAGCAAACCGAGCTGCAATATTCTTTCTGTCAATACAGTCAGGCATCAAAGTCAGGACATCCTTCAGCTTCCTGTTTGAGGTCTTGAGTCAATGCTAAATGTCATTGCATGTACTTATTTACAAGGAGCTAATCAGATTTGAGAGTTTTCATCAGCTCTAAAAGGGCAATGAACATTATGACGCTCAGCTTTACAACTGCAATTTCTTGTTCCAGTATGTGCTTTCATTCTTACTACATTGGCTGGGTTAATAGTCGTCAGTATTTGGTGCTAACAGCCTTGGACTCGGGGTTGAAAACAAAGCCATGTTTGAGTTCCTTTAACTACAACCATGCTGTAGAGATCTGCTTCATTCACTGGATGTTTAAGAGAGCATTTGCCACATTAATTACCATCCATCCTACAAGAACCGTTCACCTTCTCCTGGCAAAGAATAGAAGATAAAATGGAACGGAAATTATTTTCCCTTCTTCCTATATTCATTTTTTTTCAGAAATATGCGCACACACACAAAGCAGTTTTTCAGCTTTTCAGTATGTTTATCTTGAGAACAGTTTTAAGGTTAACACAAAAAAAGCTAAATAAACTTTGCTAGACATTTTATACCAGTCTCTAGTTCAGTAACCTCAATAAGCTTGTTTTCTCTTTTATTTAAAGAAAAACAACAATCAGAATCAGAATCAGTTTTATTGCCAAGTGTGTTTACACACACAAGGAATTTGTTTTGGCTACAGAAGCTTCCAGTGCACATAAAGTGACAAGAGACAACACGAAATAAATATGAAAAAGACAACAAACATTAAACAGAGACGCAATCAGTCAAAAAGCTCTGGGTGATGAATTGTAGTACAGATTTGTTATAAATATACAAGTTATAAGGTGCTGTGTACAACTGTGTAGAGAAAGTATTGCACTGTAAATTGTTATAAGGTGCTGTGTACGAGTGCATATGAGAAAGTATTGCACGTTTATTTCACAGTAGGGTAATATTTAACTGTTCATGAGGTAGATTGCCTGAGGAAAGAAACTTTTCCTGTGTCTGGCTGTTTTTGTGCTTGGTGCTCTGAAGCGCCGATCAGACGGTAACAGTTCAAACAGGAAGTGCGCTGGGTGTGAGGGGTCCAGAGTCATTTTGTAAGCCCTTTTACTCACTCTGGAAGAGTACAGTTCTTGAAGTGTAGGAAGGGTAGTGCCAGTGATTCGTTCAGCTGTCCGGACTATTCGCTGTAGTCTGCGGAGGTCGGTTTTGGCAGCTGAGCTGAACCAGACGGTACAAATTTGTAAAATGTTGTCCAGTTTATCAGGAAATTTCAGCAATACAGTAAATGCTGGCAGATCACTGTGGTATTTAACAGGGTCATTATGCCTTTTTTATGAAAAAAATTATTGATAATTCTTAGAAAAGAATGCACACCTGAGGTGGTGATGTGGCCACGGTGCAAAGCTTTATTTGCCAAGAATTTAAAAGGTGTGTTTCTTCCTAATAATAACTGCACACCTTAGAATGTTTATCAGTCAATCATAATCAAGCATTCACCACACAGTAGTACAATATGTAATAAACTAGAATTAATATCGCCCCATTAAATCATATAGAGTTTTCAGTCCCATTCCTGCAAGATTCTGTCCCGCTCCCACAATTGAGCCTTGGCCTGAAAATTGTTTTGATTTTATTTAAGTTGTTCTTGTTGTCTTTGTGCAAAAGATTAATAACAGCATATTTGGTTTTATTAATTTAATTTAAATACATTTCTATTTTGCAGAACTGATGCAAATCAACCTGCACATACATGAGGACCTTACCGCCTGCACACGCATTTATCAATCAAATCTTCTCCCACAGTCGCAGCCTTAGTTTTCTTTTATGGACCGGTTAAAATTGAGTTTGTTTTTCTCATGGAACTGGCTCAAAGTCCTGGATGTATACATAGAAACACACACATACATAATTTCTGTAGTGCATGGTGCTATTTGCAGAAATATTAGGGCTTTTAATCTCCATCATTAAACATGAAGTGACTTGGACAGGTATTAGCCCTGTGCCTCATTTTTCCTGTAATAGATGGCTTTACAGCTTTAATAAAAGCAATACTGTTTGATAATAAGACAGAAGGATGTTATATGTCATTGGCTTAAAAAGTGTCCCAGGTTATTTAAGGCTTTTTGTTTTTTGGCATTTGATTTACTCTTTTGAAATCTTTAAAATAATTTGAAATTGATTTTATTTATTTTTTCAAATAACTGCTCTGACCAGAAACAACAGACAAATATGTTGGACTAGTCAAGCAAAAGCAAACAACTAAAGAAATCTTAAACAAACTGGAGAATTTAGGTTAAGAAACAAATTCCTATGAGGGCAAAAATCCCCCATTAATACAGTCTTTCCTTTAACAGCCGTGTTATGGGAATTCAAAAGCGATAATAAACTCTGCCCTATAAACAAGGCCGCTTTAATAGCATTTCTAGGTCATCTGTATGGGACAGTCAAGTTCACATGTTGACATTTAGCAAGATTGAAAGAAGAAGGGTCACTACAGACACATACAGTAGAGCAGCAGTGCTATTTCCACTGCTGGTATGATTGCAGCCTATCAGTGGTGTCAACAGATCAGTCTGCCAATGAAGGCTCAAAGGTCAAAGCTTTTAGCCGAACAAAAGGCCAATTTACTACCAATTCAATCAGGCTCTCCTTTCTAAATGCCCGTCTTTCATTCATTTATCCTCAATCTATCATCCTCAACCCATCTCATATAAATCTGACTGAGGTGACTGCTTTAGGAAATTCAATGCAAGGCTACAGAAAGAGAGCAATGTTTAAGGAATTAAGCAAACTTCAAAAAATTCAGTTGAATTTTAAAATACATCAACTTGAGCTCTTGTTCGTCATTTGGACTTAAATTAAATATAAACATTTGAGAAAAAATATATGACATTTTAAAGACTGTGGGCGTTGATCAATTCCTGAATGTATCGATTTTTTAATATAAAATAAATAATATTAAGAAATCTTGAGATTTAACTGCATTAATGTCAACATACACATTATTTAAGTTTCATTGAGTAATGGTTCAATGGTAGGGATGGTTTGAATTAAGTTTTATTTTCTTATTGTTGGTTTAATTAAAATATTAGTAACTTTGTTAGTTTGGGTCATTTTTATTAGGTTTATGTTTTATTTGTCTATATAGTTTTTAGACATTTTTATTTTAGCTTTTAAATTATTTACATTTTATGTTCAGTTGAATAAAAAATTTATATATTGCCTCTAACTACCTGAAATAAGTTTAAACTTTTTATATATTTTACTTTTCCAGTACATATTTATTAAGTAACATCTAAATGTAATATTTTAATGCATTATTTTGACTTCAGCATTGTAGTAATATATCATCATTAGGATGACATTTCTATTAGATCGATCTGTTCTGAGGAAATCAAAAATAGTGTGACACCTGAAAGTAACAATTCTCACTAGTTGCAATCCTATTCTACATCCTTAATCTTACCTAATAGCAAAAAAAGTCATAGTTAATGCTTTAATAATAGTAAAAATTGTACAGTATCATAAAATAAAGTGTGACCTTAAATAAATAATCTACAAGACATCCCTGCTCTCGATTTCAAATTTCCACATCTTTCTTTATCACTAAATGCGCACTTATTCCAAACTTCGATAAAAGCCATCCTGAATGCACTTTGAGGCTCATATTGCTGCAATTCCTCAAGCCACAACATTTGTGGCGAACGCTCTGAAGCGGTTTCCATTACAGTTTTGCGCAGCACAGCCACTTAACAAGCAAAGATACAGTATGCCAAACAACTGGTTGAAAAACACCCAGTATCAACCATCACATAGCATGCTCTCTTATTTCACAGATTATCTGATGGAACGTGAGTGAGGATAACAGGAGAAGAAACACAAATCTAGTATTCATATTTCACCATAAGCGGCTGCTGGGGAACAGAACGGCCCATGCTTTCTCTTTTCCACATCAAGGTCATGCGTATTAGAGATCACAGAGGAGATTGAAAGTACGTGTGCAATAATACACTCACAAACACACTCTCTAAAGTGCTCCGGTAGCATGTATTACAGACTCCATCAGGGGAAGGTGGAAGAGGTATAAGTTTCCAGGTAATGGGAGCTGGCAATTCCATTTAGATGCTGGAGTGTTTACGTCTAAACTTAACCCTGTTTTCTTCAGGCATGCCAACTAAAGCAAATCCGAGCGAGTTCAATAAGTGCAGGAATACAAAGTGGCGGAACCAAAGATGACACTCAAAACACAGATTTTACACCTTTAAACAACGGAAAGCATTTTTCCGCCGCCTATTGCAATCTGCTACTTTCTAGAAACTTGGGAAAATGGGTCTCATGTGCATAGAGGCACTATAGTTATCGTCTGATGAGACACTTGGGCTGAATTCAAAACAGTAGCACTTTAGCATGAAGAATTTCAGCTCTGAAACCTGTCGTCTGCTGCATCGAGTGCACTTGAGGATGGGAAGCTGTTATTATGAATTGTCAAGCATTCAATATAGAAACAAATTACACAGGTATATGCCAAAGCAAAAATAAACAAGATTTACGGTAAAAGCTGTTGGAGTAGTAGAACATACAGAAACGGCATATGTCTGTGTGAATTTACTCAACATATTTGATTGATTTATACAGTACATGCATTATAAGAATTATCTTCATTAGAAATGTTTTTTTTAAATATATATAAATATATATAAATAAATGCAGTATTTATTTCACACAGTTGTGTTGTGATAAAACAATACTATATATATATATTTGGCTGAGATTTAATAATATGGAATCTGAGGGTTAAAACTATTACTAAATATATCAAGAAAAATATCATTTAATGTTGTCCAAATTTAAATGAAACATTAGGTTTTGATATATTTATGGTTGGAAATTTACAAAATAGCTTCATGGAACATGATTTTTACATAATATTCTACAAATTTTTGGCATAAAAGAAAAATCTATCATTTTGATCCATACAATGTATTTTTTACAACTAAGACTGGGCCAGGGCCACAACTTCTATTAACAATGAGAAAAATAAAGTTTGAAAACCCCCCAAATTGCTAAAAATGGGAAAATAAATGCACATGCACAACAAAATCATGCACTAGAGATGTCCTGTCTACTACCATGTTTCACGTAGACATCCACACTGGTAAAAATGACTTTGCTTTGTCATTTGTGGGAATATAAATCATATTTAAGATATTACTGACTCCACTTGAAGGGAGTATTATTCACTTACAGTTCAGCTTGACCTGTCGCTACATAGAGCTTTCAAAAGATGTACATTATGCACAGTTTATATAGATCATGGCAGCAGCAATCCATCAAAACAAGATCAAGTGACAAATAAAAGCATTCTTACTGCGCATAAATCCAGATACTGGTGTAGCTCCCGCAATCTAAATCATCCTCTCCATCCTCCAAACCTCTAGTATGTTGGAAACAGAGAAGTGAAACATTGCATTCTGCACAGGTTTGTTTTGTTACCCAATTTACATAACTCCTGTAGTGACTCTGATGGTAAAACAGCACACGCTATACATTTAAAGTGAATTATCCTCTCATGTTCTTGATATTTGGACGGATTTTCTTCAAGATTACACTGATTTAGCCAGTTGTTTGTTTCTCTGTGCACTGCTTCAGGTCAATGCAAACACATGAAAGATCTTCTGAAGAGGAGAGAAAAAAAGCGGATGTATTTTTACCAAACATCATTATTATTGTCACTAAGGACAAAGTTTGGAGTTGTAGAAGATCAAAGCGTACACTAACAGCGGCCCCTGGCTCTTTCCTGCACTGACTTGAAGAGGTGAAGGACACTTTCGCTGCGAGACCCAGGCTTTGTTCGGCTGTGCTTTGATGCAAACTTCATGTCCTAATTTCACTTGTCACACTTGGTTTCTCAGACTGCCGTTGCATTTCTCCTCCATCTGAGTCCAAGTGTGTGGGTTCGAGCATGTACGTGTGCGGCTGCTCGTGCACGACATTTCCTTTTCTCCCAGCGTGTGAAGGACTTTCGTGAAAGCTCCATTCATATTTTCTCTAAAGGCACTCTGTGTAAAGGCTGCGCTGGAGGAAACAGAGCCTTCAGCTGTGGACATGAAAACACTTGAGTGTTCTCCTGCAGCCTGTGCCATGTGCTGCTCTTATTGCGTGTGCTCGTGAGGATGGGATGAATACACAAATCCATTTTGAATAGATGTCAGATGGTGTAGTTGCATCTCCAGTGGTGTGACCTAGAAGGTGCAGGTCATGAAAGAGCTTGTGGGGCTTCAAATGCTGCTTGATAGATTTTCTTCTTAATGCCATCAATGGCTTTATACATAGTGAGAATCAGTTACTTACTTACAAGTTGGGTGAATTTAAAATTGTACATTTTCCTAACCTGCGTGTCTTCGGCTATGGAAGGAAACCAGAGTATCTGGACATGACGAGGACATGCAATCTCTCCTCCTTGATTTATTAAGTACTAAATATGTCCAAGGTTCGATGATTTGCATGATGCAGAAAATGTGGACTGAATCCAGTCATGAAATCAAGCAGCTAAGTGCAACATGGAATTTGGCTAATCAGTGTATTCAGCATATTTCATAACACTATATCATTGCATCTATTACAGTTTATCAATAACAACAAAGTCCCAACCAAAGTCTCAATAAGCTAGGTCCCAATCTAGAAGCTGATGAAAGTTTAATTTGTTAAAATTGCCAATATATTAACCTGTCAGACACATAAAAAATGAAATTACTATCCCACTGTATACCAAAAATTGGTTTCAGAGTTGGAAAAATGTGTTCATATGAAAGATGTATCAATTTTAATCACAGAAGATAAATTCATTCATTAAAATACAGTGCAAACACAAATAATCAATAAAATATTGTCTTCATAAATCATTCTAAAATTCTGATTTGGTGCTCAGTAGGGTTGTGACTCAATTTTGTGAGTTAGAAGACAGAGTCCAGTTCTGTATCAGTTCTTTGTCTTTCGTCATCCAAAGCACAGGCTCTGAACCAAGAAAAGCAGTTTTGAAGTGTCAGTAAAACATTGCTGGGCTGGAAGTAAAAACTGTTTGTGTCAGGGATAATGAGCGGGGTTACCATGACCAACAGGACTAACAGAACATTTATGAGTGCTAAATGAATAGCGTACTTCAATGATGAACATATTATTGCTTCGAATCTGTCTTCAAAAGAGCATGCTGCACAAAAACATTGGATTAGCTGTGTTTGGATAGTGATGTGGGTTCTCAAAATGATTAACATTAATAGTAACACATCACTGATGGTGATTTTTTTTTAAAACTCAGGAGTTTTTAGTATATGTTTTGCTTAAAGTTTTCAGATAATTGATGTTTAGCCAACTGTGCTTGGGATACCAAATGACAGTTTGTGTAGCGGGAGTCTGACCTCACTCTGACAATTCCCCACAGAGACTCCTTTAAAACAGTAAATGTCCCTAAAATCACAGTATGGTTTGATCACTGGGTTTGATCAAAGCGCAATAGAATTTTTCTAACAACTACCTAATTTTCTAACAAAAATGCTAATTAGCCAGCGAGAGACAAAATGAGAGAAAGGAGAGGTACAATGGATGGGGGGGATATAATAAAATAAATAATAGTAAAAGAGTGAAAGGGATAGAGAATGTGAGGAAGAGGCAGACATTAGCAGGAGGAGGAAAAAGCAAAATCCAGGCAGAGCAGAGCAGAGAAGCCTCCGCTGTCAATTTCTCAGCACAATCGATTCCTGACAGAGAGGCTTGTGGCAAGAAAGGGAATTAATAGCCCTCAGCGGAGTCCAAACAGTGCTGGCTCACTGACTCCAGAGAGCTTTCCTCTGACCCTACACAGGGAGATTAGTGAGCTGTGACTAGCATCCCCTGATCCTGAATCAGTTTAAGCACGTAGATAATCCAAAGCCTGGGGATTTGAGTCTCCCAACAATGCACAGGGGTCCTGCTGGGTGTGTGCTGTGCTTCTGATTTCAGCCTTTGGAGGACGTTAGGACAATGAACACTTAAAGACAACATGAAATAGCATTCCCAATGCTGAGATGAGAATTGCAGAGTAAATCTAAATAGCTAGAAATAAGGTAAGGAGGCACTTGATTGTGTCGTTGGAGTTTTTATGAAAATTTCTACTGGTTAATATGTATTTTCCTCACCTATGCTTCCTTGGTTAGGTCAACAGAAATATAAAAAGGTTTTGATAATATTAAATATAGTACAGAACCTTTATTATTAACAGTGTCTAAGAACAGGATGTCATTTGATCAGTATGAATATGGTTAATATCATCAATTTTAACTGCAGTCTAAAAGTTTTACAACACAGAAAAGTTCCATTTTTATAGTAATGACTGAGAATGTTTAAAAATATAGATGCATGGGATGCTTTAAGATGAAAAGCACCAGATTTGCTCACATTTTGTGAAGCATATGGGTGACGCACATCTACAGTATATGTACGTTCTCTGTCAGATCTGAAAAAAGGCGCTTCAGATATTTCAGAGCAGACAGCCATATGGAGTGAGAGACCTGGGATAAATGGAGCTCGGTGGAAAGTTTGTTTGATGTAACGAGGTTTGGCAGGCAGAGATGCTGCTTTATGAAGACTGGTGAAACATCCAGAAACTCAATTGCCCAAAGCCCACCCCACCTGAACCTCAGTACACGTGAGAGAACAGAGCTAAAAACTGCAAATAACTAAATGAAAGTATGACTTAGACATTTTCTGATTCATTCTGGCATCACAATCATTCGATATGTCTGCAAAAACACTGTAAAAATAGATACTTTGACAGATACTTGCAGTTCTTCAGATTGCCAAAGCCCTCTGGAGAACCTGGAGGTGCAGGAATTGTTTTATTGTGTAAGCAATGTGTAATTTAGCTCTACTTACACTTTTAATGTTCTTCAGAGAACTGTGCTTTTAGAAAAGATGCCTAGAGGATCTTCAGATGTTTCCAACAACTTGGAAACTTTTTTTTTTTTTACCTTAAAACATATATTTAAAAAATAATAAGCAAAATATGTTTACATACAGTACATTTATAACAGATTACATCATGTAAACAATCTGGTTATAATATTAATATGTGAGCAATATTGTGCGCTCTATTCTAACCAACATTAACCTGGATAAAAAGAAATCTGTCTAGAAATTGCAACCCACGTTCATGAAATAACATTATAATAACATTCCTTTGGTATTATTTTAGAAATAACTATATCATATGCGTTTTAAACATGTGGCAGATTTTTTCTGAAGCAGACAGAATTAAATGGCTTATTATATTGATTCACACACACACACACATACACACATACATATATATATATATATATATATATATATATATATATATATACACATAAACACATACATATATATATACATGTATATATACATATATATATACATATATATATGCATATATATATATACACACATAAACACATA
>CAIGQW010054063.1:9752231-9765497 GCA_903798125.1 Danio choprae | reverse complement strand
TGGCAATTGTGTAAAATATTATTGCAATTTATATCTATTTGGATATACCTTCAATTGTTTTTATTCATGTGATGGCAAAGCTAAATTAACTTTAAATTAAATTAATTAAATTAGAATATATGAATGAATTAAAAAAAACAAATGTAGTACATTTACATAATCACATTTAATCATTTTATTTAATGGCCACTGTGTACCATTTCAAAGATACCATTTATATTCCCCAATACTCCAGAAAGGGTTAAAGGGAAACAGTTGTTTGCTCTGTTTCTGACAGTACAATCCTTTTAATCTCCTCTGAAGTGCAGGAGAAATGGATCAACAATATACAGTACTTAACTTCCAAGGATTTATAATAAGCATGAGAAATGAATAGTTGCACACGTTGAAAAATATGAGCAGAGCAAGTGAAAAGGACTTTAATTATATAGCACTCTCTCAAGTATGAAATATAAAAGACTGAACCAACTTTTTATCAGATATTAAATTTAATTAGATTTTATTCTGATGCTAAATAAGTACTAAGCATTTCCTCGTTATGCGAGATGTAAGGTTACATGTCAAGAATAGGAAAGACGTGCAAACTCGCCTCATCTCAATTTTCCAGAAACAGTCAGAACATCCTTAAATACGTCAGGCTGATTGGTTGATGGAATGATGGTCGATGGGATTCTGGCTGGTTTGCCCTCTGCCCTTGTACATCTCCGAGGCTTATATAGATCTTGGATCTCCCAGAGCGTGTGACACATTAGCGATACAGACCTCTCGTGATACTAAACGACAGTGCTGTGAGCCGTTGCTTATGCTAATTTAGTGATATATCGTCAATAAACACCAGGGAAAGGCAGATAGAAGGCCTTTTCCAGGGGTTGTGGCCTTTAAGCTCCATTTCCAACACCATGGTGCTAAACATCCCTGGGAGTGAGTTTCGATCCCCTAGAGGCAGTCATGTCAGGCTTCATTCTGACACCAGGCTAACCTCAGCAGGCACTGGCAGACAAAGGTCAGACTGCATATACAACAGCTCCTCTCACTGCTGCTTCTCCTGGCGGGAGAGAAGAGCCTCTGTAATATTCATTAAGGACGTGGAGCTTCCCTGCAGTTCTGAGATTACACCACATACAATCGAAATTATGTTTGTCAATTTGCTTAAATTCATGACAGCTGAGGTAAAACAAGCCACTGGGAGTGTGTTTGATGAGGCTTCACCAATGCCCTGATAGGAAGCTAAGTAAAACAAACATCTAATAATGAAATGTGATTGGATGAGACAGAAGACCAGCTGATGCTTGGCTGGGGTTTGTGCGTGTCTCACAGCATCTTCCATGAAAACAGCAGATCTGTCTGTCTGTATAGGGGCGCATCTCAATCAGCTCACTCATTCACAACCTGTGGAACTGTGTTGTGTACACAAATTCAGGCACTGGTGAGAAAAGCAAGGAGATTGGGACACTGAGTGCAACATGAATGTTCTCAAAATTGTAATTAAATATATATTTTTTAAGTCCATTATAGATTAATAATTTGATTGTATCATGTACCAGGACGCAATTCAATCATTATTCATTTATAAATGATTGTTCGGTACCCAACTAATTATGTTTGTTTTGTTTTTTTTTGTTTTTTAAACATCGCCCATTTGCCATTATATTGGTATTGTATGATTATATTGGTATGATTTTTTTTTTCTTTTTTTCTCGGGACTCATGTTTTGCACTTCAGATCCTCTGGTAACATAGCGAGCACCAATGCTTCTTGATTTTTTACGGTGAATTGTGGGACTTTTCAGTTAGCAAGTCCACTGAAAGAACTTTGCGGTTGAGACAGCCCTTTAAAATGGTTGGCTCCTTGATCAGTTCCTTGACTACTAAACAAGGGAGCTGATTGAGATGCACTAGATTTTCTTTTTGTCTGTCTGTATCAAAATGTCTGTTTGTTCATTTGTCAGTCAATCTGTCCGTAATTGTCTATTGTCCATCCCTCCATCCCAAAAGCCAATAATGAAATATTATGGGTGAGTATTTGTCATAAAATATAGATAAAAATTCTACATTATTTTTGTCTACTTGAATGAAATAGAAGACAATGAATAAAAAAAACTTCAAGTGAGTGTTAGTTAATAGGAAAAGTTAGGTAATAAAAAAATAAACAATGCCATTTAAAGATCATACATTTTAAATAGCTTACCATACCAATATACAGTGTTAACTGCTATATGTACAGCAATACCCGATTAAAGTTTGTTTCCTCCAACTTTTTTTTTTCTCAGAGTGAATGTTATGTAGATGGAGGTGGTGTCAGTATAGTAGACTGGGTCAAGCTGTTCTGTGCTGTACACCTGGTGTTAGGCGTAGTAATGGAGTCATTTACCTCAGCTGTCAGAACATACAAAATAACTGCCCTTCCCTGGATCCCCTGTGGTATCCTAGCTAACAGATAGCATTGCGTTTGGCTTGCAATAAAGCCCTTCATAGTTGCATCTAAACAACTGTGTGACATGATGAATGCCCAGGTCTTGTTTTGCTGCCTGGAGTTTTTCTCACTCTGTCTGCCCTGTCATGTTCGCACAAGTTTCACATCAGAGACTAATGCTGTATTTCATTGAAACTTGGATGCAGGATCTCCCGACTTCACATCTCTGACTGAGACACGTAGAGCTCCCTTATAAAGAAAATATGTCCATGCCTGTCTCTATAAATATTTGGTAAAAGGTGTTAAAACGTGCATGAAATCCATCATAAATATTAATATAGTACTATAATATTAAAATGTAAAAGTACAGTTTTTTTATCCTTAATTTGTTGTGACACTATAAATATCTTTACTGTCACTTTAAAATCAAATCTGTAATCTAAAACAGTAGTGTACATGAAAACATTTTCAATCAATCTTTTAATAACTTTGATAAATGAGTTCAACATTTTTAATAATTATATTTTATGCCAAAGTTTAATAAGCCGTAAGCATCTCCTTATGCGAGGTTATATGTCAAGAAGAGGGATGAAAAGCTCTCCCCATCTAAATTTTTCAGAAACAATTAGAACAATCGTTAAATACGAACATCTTTCAGTTGATTGACAGATTGATTGCTGGTGGGATTCTGACTTGTTTGCACTCTGCCCTTTCTTTAATTGCCTCATAAAAAAGAAATAAACTGGACAAAGTAATGTATCCTAATTATACACACAAAGCATCTAATTAAAAATAATAATAATAATAATAATCCCAAATTGGTACAGTGACAAGAGGTGGATCTTCTGCTGAGGGGACTGTGTGACCAGTGAGTATTGCGCTAAATCTACTGCAGCAGGTTGAAGACCTATTTGATGTGTTGATAGCAGTGCACAGAGGAAGTGATGCGTAAAGGGCAGAGTACCCAGTCTCATGACAGGTTAGCGGCGGTGTCCCTTTAATCTTATGCCTATTGCACCCAGACGCAGCACCTGGCATCTGCCTGGGTCTAAATCTGACCCAGAAAGATGTAAAAAAAACACAACCCAGCAATCTATAGCAGTCTACCGCAAACTTCAAAGTCATAAAAAATGAATCTACTATATGACAAGCAGATTATATAAGAGTTCATGTTACGTCAGATTGCGCAGTAACGTTGTTTACAACATTTACATTTAAAATGCAACCAACGGAGCATCATAACAGGCTATAAATACTTAATCCGGATTCTCATAAGAATTTGTGCGTAGGTAGGCAGACTGAGCCACTGGCAACTGTACCTTAAAGTGTTTCGCATTTCAGATGTAATTCTCAACGCTGTGCAAGACATTATTTAACCTCTTAAAGATTCTTAAGCATAATGGTTGACCTGCATCACGTGGGTTTCTTAACCTGCCAACTCGCAGTGGTCAACTGAGCTATGTTGAAAAGCTGTCAAAACATCGATTGATGCATAAATTGTGTAAACTGATGCAAAGTTAATTGCGTTTAGCTATTTAATCATGTATTTGTCACTTAGCAGCCACTTTCCATTTAACATGCCTCACAGTTCACACCTGGAGCAGCCGGAGGTTAAATGGGACAGAAGAGGGACTGTGAAACTCAGTAGCTCACAAGGATATGGATCACCTCTTCTGGGATTTAAACCAGTGGCATCAGCAGGCTCTTTTTTACTGGGGCACGAGTCAGTAAAATACAGCTGTGGCCCAGTATGATATTACTGATGATTGCTTGTCTTTGTCTTCAGAAACACACACACCTCAATTCTCCTGTAATCCCAGTTGAGGCGATGTGGGTAAATACACACACAAACACCATTAGCATACTGATTTCCCATACACATAAACATATCTATGCCATTCCCATCCCCCGACAGTAATGCTCGCTGAACATTCATTCATTCATTCATTTATTTTCTTTTTGGCTTAGTCCCTTTATTAATCAGGGGTCGCCACAGTGGGATGAACCACCAACTTATCCAGCATATGTTTTATGCAGCGGATGCCCTTCCAACCCATAACTAGGAAACACCCATACACTCTCATTCACACACATACTCATACACTACAGACAATTTAGCTTACCCAATTCACCTATAGTGCATGTCTTGTGGGGGAAACCAGAGCGCCCGGTGAAAACCCACGCCAACTTTAAAATAATTTAAAGAAACACACACTATCTAATATCTACGATTATTTATTGAACATCAACATTGAACAAATGAAATTAAAACACCCATTGCCTAAAACGAACAGTACTTTTTTTCTTATAAAAAAGTGAAAATGAATAACTTGCACTTTTGGAAACAAAATAAATAATTTTGAGTGCTTTTCATAATAAAAGTAGAAGGTATAGGATACCTATAGTATAGTAGGGTATACAACCACGCAAAGGCTGTGCCGCACCATGTGCGTGCGCTCGACCCAGAAGTATAAACCAGTCAGAGCGGGTCACGTGACTCCACACACGATAGGGAAAGTAATTGGAAAAACTGACCTGGAAAAATTTGATCGATTATAGGTTCTGAATGTCGATTACAATTACTTTTTGATTAATCGTCAAGGCATACTTTAGGCCTGCAAAAGGTCTCACAAGGTCAGTAGATATAAGTAGAGATGCACCAATGTACCCGCCAATAATAGGTATATTTTCTGATTTTATGACCTTTTTAAAAACAGCCAATAAACAAAACTGTTTGCATCCTGTCAACCAAATTGTGTGTAAAGAAAATGTCTCTTACATGGAATTACTTATAGATTGGGGGACAATAATGAGAAAACTGCAGTTTGTAAGCTCTGCACTGCTAAATGAAAATGACAAGTTCAAAGCTAAAGCAGAACTCAATGATAATATGAGTGAATATGATTCACTATTTTAGATTTGAGTAATGTTTTTCTGTCTACAACTGAGATAAGTTACTTTAACAGCTTGTTAAATTTGAGTTGTTTTTTTATTATAGAATTTTCTTTCAAAATTGCACAATTCATTATTAATGTTAAGGAAGGTAGAACCACCAAGCTATGTGTATCTTCAGATATCACTCTGTATAACCTAATTGCAACTGAGAAATTTAGTATCATTAGCATCTCTAGAGGTTAAATTAGCTGAGATTAATTTTCACTGACAGTAATTCAGCAATCATGTCATACAAACAGACAAAAGTTAATTTAAAGAATGAACAGAGTGCCGTTAATGAGTTTGAATTAAAGTATTTCCAAAAACTATACAAATGGAAAGAGAAAGGAGGATCTATATTATTCTATATTATGTTTGGGTTTTAAAGATGTGGCATTTCACTTGTTGTGCGACCCACTTTAGACTTTGTTTTGCTGAAGTTTCGGCTCCCTTTAAAGGAGTTCTCCGATAGCAATTACACGCAAAGCAATAGAACATAATTTATTAATCATAACTAGCCAAATTGGCTAGCGTGTTGTTACTCCACATTTGGCTGGGTTGACAGGTGTTAATTTCAAACCCGGTCCATAATCAAAGAGAGTATTAAAATATGGGGATACTTTATTAATGAAGGTTTGTGCCCTAGAACTAATGAAAGCTTAGAAACATCCCAATTCAGTCTATTCAGACCTTTAACTGCCACACTTCCCAAGCACAAAATCTAACTAAAACCTGTCAAAAAATAATAATAAATAAATAAAAATTGGCAGCCTTCTTGCGATGCAGTAATTTTGCCTGTGGTAATATGAGTTCCTGGAGGAGACACCTGTCATTGGTAATTTTGTATTGGTATTGATATGGTTTGTTTGGATGATATCAGAAAGGGGGCTCCAACAGGCAGCTGGGGTTTTGATACCAACACAGGATGGGATTACCGACAGAAAACCAAATCACGGCAATACCTGACAGACAGAAGTAGAATATGAAGCCTTAACATTTACCTCAGGGGAGCACTTAACCGGCTGTTCACCCAGCATGCTCTTGCATCAGACTTTCAGCTGATTTTGTGCCTTTAGATCTGGAAAAGTGTATGTATCTTCATTTTACACTGTTTTTAAAGCCCCCCAAATACTGGTTTATGCATTGATAATTTTTTTTCAACTTTGCTTCAAAAACTACAGTAACACTTTTTATGTTCACTATTGTTCAGGTTTTTGAGATTGTGAGATGTTCTTTAAAGATACTTAACATTAACCTAATTAGTGTAGTAATATTTTATAATATGTAAAGGTGCAAATGATTAAAAATGGAAAAACAGATGGAGGTAAAGGGACAAACAATGTCAAATGCATGTCTACACAGAAAAAAAAAGATTGAATTGACCTCTAAAACTGAATCTCTGCTTTTTTTACTTTCATATTTCCTTATCTTTTCTGCAAAGATACATTACATTTATTTAAGTTTACCACACACACTGAGCACATCACGTCTATTGCACTGGAATAGACCTTTATTGAACCCGATAACTGCATTATGTTGTACTTACACTAAATGTTGACTAGTTTAACAAAAGAAATTGAATTAAAAAATAAAGGTCAGAGTGTTCCCACAAAGATGTTTTTCGAACTAATTGTATTCTAATCTGATTCCTTCCATTCTTAGCCCCCTTTGACAAAACAGCGATTTCTAGCACATTCTGTTCAGGTTAGCTTAAGAAAGACCTTGAATCCACATATCCATCAACTCTGGATGAACCTACAGTTCTTTCTAAGTTTCTTAAAACATCCAATTAGACAACTTTAGACACATTGTACTGAAAAAAAAACTCAAGTTCACCTGAAGCAGAGAAAATATTCCATTTGAAAGGACATTTCCAGTGTGCGCTCCTTGATAATGATGAGGAAGGCATAATAATCATTCTATGTGGAACAAGAGGGAGATGATTTATACTCCTCTCTTTATCCATTTGCATTTTATTAAGTAACCGCCTGCCTGTAATGGCCAGACAGAATTAAGGTACCGAAGATAAGAACTTTAGGTTAAGCATCATTACACCAAGAGAGATGAATTCTTTGATGAAGATGACAGCAAAAAAATCCATTGAGCGCACCTTCATCAAGGTCTGCATTGATCTTTTGGCACAAAGGAGCCAGAGATATGCATAACAGTCCTGCAGTTATGGAACCTGAGGACAGAGCCGCTTCATCAAATGCAGGAGTTATGAGTTTACCTAAACATGTCATGGCACTTCTGGCTTCAGTACAAGGTCATGCATCTCTCTAGATACACCTCGACTATTGGCTTTGTTTCGACTTTAAGGTTAGCTGAAGGCGTATGCTAATTGTTTTTGGAAGATAATACCCCCTTGATACTGCTTGAGATCAATACAGCTCACCTACACAGCACAAGCCAAAATATATGAGCGCTGCTGCAGAACAAAAAGTGTGAGAAAACCATTAAAACCGGATCTCTTGGCTTTAATGGTGGGATTTTGCATCCAAATCTGTTGGCGAAACACCTCAACCTTTTCTCTTTTGCCTTCAAGTGCCTCAACACTCTAAAATCTGAAGCAGAATCAATAATTGAAAAATTACAATGTGGTTCCTTTTGAAGCTTCCTACTGCCAACGTTTCATAAAGAGAATGGAAATTTAAAAAGAGTCTTCCTCATATCCACAGACGCTGCTTAAAGGCGACGGAATGTATTTTTAAAAAGTTGAAAAAGAAAGAGCTTGATTTTAAACGCACCGTTGAAACACACAAAGGAAAAAGGCACAACTGACAAATTAAGAGGCTATTTCACCATACATTGGTTGCCAGACTCGTGCTAAAAATTGGATTGCAAAATGACAGGCCTAGAAACTAAAGGGAAAGAGGAAATTGTAAGGATGCAGTGCATAGAACAGCAGCTGATATGACTAATATTTCAATGTGAGGGTATTTTGTGGGGGATAAAATCCCATTTTTCGTTACGTCTTTTCATGGTTCTTCATTCACAGGCACTAAGGAAGAAAAGACAGACATATGAGATATGTCAGCCTTTTTTTGGCCAGAATATATATATGTTGTATTCTTCTTTCATTTTCCTAGTACAAGGTTTACAGCCCTATGTGAATCAGTTGCGTTACCGGGTGGACATCAGAACCTGGGGAAAGCTGTTAGTTAGCAGGGGATGTACACATGTGAAATACATGTGATATTGTACAGAGTTATTTTGTACTCGCATGCAGTTTCAAATCTCTAATCCAAAACAGTTAACCTAAATCACAAGTAAAATTTCACCTCAGGTGCAAGAGTTATTTACATGTCACGGCATACATGGATTAAAAAATGTATATATTACGGCTGAAAATCTTTTCTGCGGTAATGATATATACCGTCATACCAACTGGTACTACAGCAACACAGTGTGTGTAGAAATGTACAATGCTATTATTGGCACAATATCTTCTCTTCTTGTAAAAAGTGCAACTAATAAAAGCCGTAGTGTACAGCATTGCACTGAATGCTGAGACTTCATTTTATAACAGGCTTCTATATATTGTTTACCAATCAGTCATGCTGACAGCTGGCCAGAGGCTCATGTGTCAATCAACAGACAACATGAGCAGCGCACAACAATCTTCAGCAAGCTAATGCATGCATATTTTACAACTTCTGTTCTTATTTCTTCATCTAATATCTTTATCATCTCATTTTGCACTCACGATTTGGTCATTAATGCACCCTCTGTATATCAGTGCTGATCATAGAAGTAATCATAACCTCTGCAAATTCTTTGATGAATTAATCATATTTTCATTATGAGCAGCTGCAGGTGAAGACCAAGTATTATGGGGATCAATAATACTTCAGCATCATTACACAAAACATGATTTTTAATGATTGTATACAGATCGGGGAAAAAGGGTTTATCAGTTTTTTAGGATTTGCCATGTATTCGTGTTTGTTTTGTCTAAATGGCAGTTTTATTTTTATGGAAAACTGTTCATTCTAAATTCCAACATTTAGAACATTTCTAAAATATTCCAGACCTTAAATACTGAAAAAAATGTATACAGTTATGGAAAACATTAAGACCATGTGAAAACTCTAAATGTCTAGATGTTTCTCATGATTTTTGTTTGTTCTAGTTCTATCTAAAACAATATTTGCTTAATTCTGTAAACTACTGATGAAAAAAAAACAGTAATATCTTTATATGAAATGATATGTTTTTATACATGGAATACTTTGTTTATTTAGACAACACACAGTACAAATGTTTTAACATTAATGCGTTAATCTATATTTAACTGAAAATTAATATATTTGTTATTATCACCAGTTTTTCTGGAAAAAAAAAAACATCTAAATGACTTTTTTTATTAACATTTGGGAAAAAAAAAATGTATCGGACACTCATAGAATAAACAAACATAACCATTTTACTCCAACTCATACCTAAAAAAAAAAAGCTAATACAGAGATAACATTTCCAAGTGGTTGTATACAAAAGCTTTATACACATTTATGCACACATGTATATGAAATTACAGGCCACATATTACAAAACAGCATATGAATTTATTCCACCAATGGCCCTCAAGCTCAGCTGATGTAAAACCACCAACACCGCAACACTTTGCCCCATTGTTTGTTAATTTCTACTTGAGTTTTATGGAAGAATGCGTCTCTGTATAATTATTCTAATGTGCATTCACATAAACAAGCGGATTTAATATACAGTCACTTACTCGGGCAAATACATTAGCACTCGAGCACAAAGTGTGTTTGGGTGGAAAACGGCAGAGTTCATCCATAGGTGCTACAAATGCTGAAAAATATGCTCACATTGCACAGTACTTCTGTTTGGGGTTTTAAAAATGCACTTTGTCGGGCAAATAGATCAATACATTAACGATAAAACTATTAGGAATGAATGAGGCCCTTTTGACACAGTTTTCTGAATTGTGTGTTAACTGTTGCGGTATAAAACTGGTGTAATGTGTTATTCTGAATCAGGTTGTTCATTGACCTTATTAGCAGTGAGCATCAATGTGACAAACACAGCATTGCCTTCACTGACTCACTAGCCCTTGTCACTATCGGTTATTCATGTCATTCTCTTCCAATGTCAGCAAACATAATCACGCAAAACATATGTTACATTTCCCTGCTGATCACATCGGATGGCTAATCTATGACTATAGATTTATTCCATGTCTATTATGAATTGCCAAGCTGGCAGGAAAAATGCGGCAGCAAGGAGCTTGAGATTGTGTTATAAAACTTTGCAACAGCAGTTCTGTGTCAGTATGATGCTATTACGCAATGCAAGGCTGACAACAGCAATCCAGTTTCATAATAAACACTTTTCATCCATCACATAATTTTAATATTGGGTCAGTCGTTTTCAGGATGCAGAGGATTGAATTGTAAACTAGGTCAGAGACGTTTGGCTAAACATTTACTAAATATATTTTCTCCTTGATATTTAATATCTTGAAAATTATATTTTGGACAATAAAATGACATAAATGAGCTAATGACACTTAATGGCAGTTGTCATAAGCATGCATTAAATTTCATATATATTCATGACATGTCATTTTATGATTACAAAGGTGTCACGACAGTCTTTTGAATACCCTCTTTAAGTAAAGTGTTACTCAAATAGGCATAAAGCTGACATTTTATATATTTATTCAGTTTCAAACCTGGATGAATGTTTTAAGTGTGTGGGGGTGTGTTATTTTTGGAACATTTTAAGCTCATTTGAACAAAATGAGATAATATTGATAAATTTTTATACATGATATCTCTAAATATTAGCATTGATACATTTATTTAAAATGCAGTTTGTCAAATTAATTAATTAAAGTTTTAATTATTTAAAAAAATATTTCCGAAGTGCTGTTTGATGGATTTTTTTTATCATGTAATAGTTTTAATAACTAATTTCATTAGTTGCCATGATAACAGACTTATTGTTCTAGTCATTTTGAAGGATACTAGAATTCATCTTAGTGTGATGTAAAGGCTTAACTAGGTTAAATGGGTTCACTGTCCTTAATAACAAAAAACTTCAAAATAATAATAATAAAAATATCAATCCTCTGGTACTGTAAACATCACTTTCAAATTTTTGAAAAACAAAACCATTATTAGTATTAAATTAATAGCAATGAGCTGTACATTGTAATTGTTAAGTTTAGATTTACTAATGTAGATAAAATACCTTATTGTAAAATACTACCAAATCATTCAGCAAAGCTCTGGAACTCGGTCACGGTCACACACACACAAAGGAGAGAAGGCAGGGTTACTTCGTAAGTATTGTGGAGCATGCACAAACAGTGGGTAAACGGGAACAGTGCAACTGGTTGAAGGCTCTCTCACATGCTAGTCCAAGCGGTAAGTTCAAGTTCATTGCAATCACCAATGTAACAAAAGTCACTTCCCTTAATCGGTTGTTTGCATCCACAGATACAGAAAGCAAGCCTCAAAAGAGCACAGGAGAGATTGGAGCAATAGGGAGAAGATCCAGGAAGCGGAGACCATTCAACTTCGATTCCAGCCAGTGAGTAACTGAATGAGGTGAGTATATATAGGGAGTAGGTAATAGCAGGTGCAGGTGTGGGTGATAAAAACTCATGTGATCACGAGTGTGGTGGATGGTGGATGGTGAGTGTGAGTGGTGACTGGGACTGAGGGAACGTGCAGAGGGTGTGACAAACTCTCTCCCACACTCAATTTGCAGCATCAGTAATATTTGTTATTAAATATAAGTTTAATACAAGTTTAAGTCTCTTCTTAAAACTCTTATTTTCTGAATGCTACAATCATTAAGTTATTTAGCTGTTGTTTGCTTTTCTTGTTGTCTTTGTTATTCCTTTTATGTATTATTAGTCTGCTGTTTACTGTACCCTTTTATGTTTTGTTTTGTTTTGTAAAGCATCCTTGAGCACTGGAAAAGCACTATAAAAATAAACGTATTATTATTATTATAGACATGTGCTAAAAATATAATAAAAAATACATTACACCTTTATTATACAATATGTATATCAAAAGTACTACACGGGGATGACTGAATCAGCTAAAATTATAGCAAACTACAAACCAACTGACTGAAATGGCAGTTTGAATTGATCTATAAAAATGAATCACTTGTTTTCGCTACATTTTAAAAACATATTAATGCTTTCATACTGGTGACTACCCTAATGACACAGTCTTTAGGAAACCTAATGACCAAATTATGAATTCATTAAAATAATTACAATATCCAAGACCTGTTTTTTTTATTTAATAAGTTATAGTAAATATACAAATTTATAAATCACAAATGACAATCGGAACAAACAACAGATCTCAGTACACCTTGTGCATATGTCTAACTGTCAAACCGATATAGAACGCTGACCGCGAGTTAATTGTCTAAACTATATATTGCGGTCTAAAGAGCAGGGATAATGAAAACTCAGACAGCAGAACAGCAGCCAGTACTGCTGATGCTACCCAATGTTTAGCTCCTAATGACTTAGCATCTTTTAAACAAGATCAAGGAGGAGGTTTTAACCAGATTATCAGCGAGATGAGGGATTTTGAGGAGACACGGCAGGACGTCCACGGCATGTTTACATATCTATTCCATTAGTTTAGGGCTTTACAGACCCGAACACCTGCAATGAAAAGACTGCAACGCTGAGATGTTCCTGCCAACGAATGAAGTAACAAATTCAAAGGTTTTTAAGATTTTTCACAGGAATGTACAGTTTAGTTATGGCTAATTCACAGTAGTTGAGCAAAGTGTGCCAGATTACAGTAGGACACAGTGTTGTTGCATGATTTTCATAATTCTTCTAGTAAATCTGGCGCTAAAGCAATGCATACAGCACTCTGAAAGAGAACACAATGCAGGTGTTATTACAGTATA
>CAIGQW010054063.1:9711635-9751831 GCA_903798125.1 Danio choprae | reverse complement strand
GCATATTTTATAGCCATACTGTACTGTATATGTATATTTCAACAGCACAGCCACCGCCCTTATCTGCATGCTTAGTATAGTTCAATCATTTGCTCTGACTCAAAGTCAATATAGAATCATAGTCAAACTCCCAAAACGTCAGGATAAATAAAACCGAGATGGCAGATAACCTGGAAGAAATATTGCTTAAGGGCAAAATGTACACAATGCTAAACATATTCATGAAAAAAATGTTACGTATGGAGTATTATTTATGTGCTGCATGCTAGGGGAGTTGTCTGTGGCTACATTTACATTACATGCTTCAAGTGACCCAATTTGTTTTTTTTTCTCCCCTCAAATATGACGCAGAACTGATATGAGTCACGAACGTGTGTGCAGGATTCCAATATTGTCTGCTGGGTTTTAGGTGTCATTTATGTGTGGAAATAAATCTGATATGATATGTGCATTGCATCTGCTATGTGAGTGAACAGATTGGATTTACCCTTCATTGCGAGTTGTACCACATTGAAAAAGCGTAAACAATTGACATCAACTTGGACACCGTCCGTGATCAGGTGACACTTTCCAAAGGTGCAATGGAGGAAGGCGGCTTTACTCTTTTTTGCACCTTAAGAGACAATGTTTTGCTGACCTTTAAAAGATGGTGTGAAAACCAAAATCTTGTATTATCATATAGCTTTCATGAAATGGCACCATTTCACTTTTGCAGGTCAGCAGAATATCAGTCAAAAATCTATGAAGAATTCTATCAAAAGCATTAAAAAATATATAAATAAATAATAATAATGTAAAAAACCTTACCAGTCACAATTTTTTGATCAGTAGTATATATTGACCTTGGGTTGTTTCACCACACAATACAATGTAAATGCAGATATCTTAAAGGTCAGTGGTTTTCAACCATGTTTCTGGAACTAAAACCAAAAGATAAACATAATTGGCCAAAGTGTATGAGTGTGTGTGTGTTTGAATGACAGTGTATGGGTGTTTGCCAGTACTGGGTTGCGGCTGGAAGGTACGGTGGCCGGGAAGTGCAAAACAACATTACAAAGAGTGAAACACTTTTACAAAGCTTGAGACAAATTTACATTTTAGAAACATTTTTTTACCTATCATAAGACACAATTACATATAAACAACGATTTTACCAAGGATGAAACAAATTTACATTTTAGAAAAAAATAATTAAGAAGACGCAAAACACTTTTACCAGTCCCGAAACAAACGACAGTGACAGATACTTTATCGAAAGGGAGAGTACCACAATCAGGAAAATATCAGCTCGTGTGACTTTGTAGACACAGTTCACAATCAAAGCACCGCAAATGTTGACTGATTAAGATATCAAAATCGACCTCAACGTGTAGTCCTGAATAGCTGTTAGATATGTCGATTAATACTCGTGCTGAATAATACTCGTGCTGAACTTTTTGACTTGGGTTCGAATCCCGTTGATGACATGTAAATTATAATTATTTCTTTACATTCATTTTGGTTATATACTGTTCTGCTACACACATATTAAAATGAATAATGTTTACAATGACACTGACACCAAGGAATACAAATATTTATTTGGTATGGGCATGTTTTGTTGCTGCGAGAAAGTGACGAATCTGCCAATCTGCAAACGTGAATAGTTTACATCTGGAAAGGGTCACCAGTTAAACTGTAACACCGGCTTCGTTCAGTTTACTTTTAAAAGTCCTCAAGCAGATGTTTACACTGTGTAGACTTGACATCATGTCCACAATTACAGCATACGAGTGGCCCTCGATAAAATATTGAACACATTGATGCAGTATGTCTGGTGTTTCCGTCTGGTCCGCATCCTTTAGAAACTCCAAACACCGACCACATGTAAAGCAAAACCGCATTAAGCTGCTCATGTGTTTGCCACAAAATGGGCAAAACATCCCTCGACTGCAGTCCATGTTCGGTCAACATAAACTTTATTTACACCATGTACTCTACAACACGAATTTACCGCGTCACTTCCGGTGAGTGGTACATTCCCTTTCGGTAAAGAATCTGTCATTGTAAATTTGTTTTGGGACTGGTAAAAGTGTTTTGCGTCTTCTTAATTTTTTTTCTAAAATGCACATTTGTTTCATCCTTGGTAAAATCGTTGTTCATATATAATTGTGTCTTATGATAGGTAAAAATGTTTTTCAAAATGTACATTTGTCTCGAGCTTCGTAAAAGTGTTTCACTCTTTGTAATGTTTTACACTTACCGGCCATCGTAGGAAGGGCATCCTCTGCCTGAAACATACGCCGGAATAGTTGCCGGTTTATTCCGCTGAGGCGACCCCTGATAAATAAGGGACTAAGCCGAAGGAAAATGAATGAATGAAAGAATGATTTAGCAGAAGGCACCAGACATCAGTAAGTTACCAAAACCACCTCAGTGTAACCGTGCAGCTAATTGATGACAACTGGCATCTACACTCACTCACTTTATGAAAGTTAAAAATAATAATAAGATAATAAAACTAGAAGATTTGGTTGTCTTGCATTTGGATATTTCAACACTGCACATTTACAGTTAAATCATACATTTTAAATTTGTGATTAACCTAGATTAATAAGAGATCAGGGTTGCGATTAAATTGATAAGGTTTTTTTTATCGATTGACAGCCCTAATATTATATATGCGTAAATAAAATTTAAATTATACTTTGAAATAAAAAAAGAGAAAATGATCATGCTCATAAAAGTATTCCACATCTGAGATTCAACTGATTTCCCCCAGCAGTCCTAAGTAGCCCACAAAGCGATCTGAACCTCTGAGAAAGTGAGATGATTTCAATAAAACCTCTGCTATCATAATATTGGAGTAGGATCTGAACTGTAGAGACATGAAGGCACACTCTGAATCTCTGCTGTGGTGAAACCCTCAGTCTTTGATCTGCGAATAGAGGACAGGAGAGACTGCTGATCCATTTCCTCTTTCCCCGTGACCCATTTTCCTGCGACTCGAGCTATAGAAAGATTGCGTACAACCCCTGGACCATACAAAACCTCCTTCCTGTGGACACAAGCGATGAAATCTAATAATTTTCTAGCTTTAAGTTTATGATTCAAATTTATACACGCAAGCAGATGGACAAACGGTGGCTTAGGTTGCGTATTTCGATGCATCCGTGAATAAGGGCTTTTGCGATCCAGTTGTAATTAAATCCTGCGTCTTGACAAGCAAGAGGCCGCGGCGAGACAGACATAATTGCAGCCTTTGAGATATTCATGCGCAAACTGCTTTGTATACTGTGACAGCTTAGCAGGTTCAGCCAACACAAACTTGAGTCTAATTAATTTGAATCAGTAATTTGCATAACTAAATCAATTCTCATAATCACGAGGCGTTTCACCCTCAGCAATAAACATCTGTGTCCTTTGTGGTTTATTACGTTCGGAGCTGAGCTTTAGGTATGCACATGTACGTCGAGCAAACACTTTCTATAATAAATATTTTACATTTGCACTTTTATTCAAAAATATTTAACTGCATATTTTATGCTAATGTTCCTCTGAGGTTTGCCAGCACATGAAGCTTGCTGAGGAAATGGAGCAGTCGTGCCTGTAAGCGGCATGTTCTGCAGAGTTGCAGAATCACAGCGGATAAAAATTCTAATCTGGAAGCGCCTTGGCATGACGCGTGTTGTTCATGGAAAAAACAAACAAACAAACAATAAAAACAATAACAAAACCAACAAACAAATCCACAACAACAACACAAAAGCAAAGCAATTTGCAAAAAATAAATAAAAACAAATAAAAAGTTGCAGTTTTTGGTTTACTTTTTTTCTGTTGTTATTTGTATATTTTAAATCTTACATTTGAATTTGTATTTTTTATGATTTATAGGTCGATAATCTTCTGACTACCAATGAAAACTAGCATTTGGGCTAATTTGGGTACATATACATTGAGAAATGTTTGAGATTAATGTACACTGTCCTTTCATAATGAAAAATAAACTATAAAATCATTTTCTTAATAATTTACATGTCAAAATTTATGAAAAAAAACATGCATATGCAAAAATCATTTTAGAAAAACTTCAACTGACAAACAGCAAGGCAAAAAAAAAAAAACAATGAAACAAAAATTATTCTTGAATCTGTGATCAAATATAAAGCACTAAAACAGAAACTATTTAGCATAAGAGCATAACATTTACAACAAACAGGCCAACATGGAAGTCATGTGTGAGAAACGAAAGCTAGAGGGGCTTAAAAAAAGTGCTATGACACCCCCAACAGTGTGTTCTCCAGCAGATCAGTACAGATGTCATCCCATGGCACCATGTTTGCCGTTCCACCGTGTTCCCAGTGTAATTATCTAGATTCAGAGTCGCTGGAGGAGTATTGGCTCCCTGTGGCAGCAGAACTCCCCATCTGGTCATACATGCATCTTGCATGTTAAATGCTTTCAATCTCCTTCTCCCGGCAGCCAGATTGCAGGAGAAATGACATCCTTGAACTCTGATGAAAAGAATATTATATCTAACTGACACTGCCATAACCCCTAATTACACGGGTGTACTAAGCAATCACATACCTTCAGCAATGACTGGTATTGTTTTCTTAGGCTGGTATGGTTTTCTTAGGTTTTCTAAATTGAAATTATGGAATAAATAATACATTGAAATACTTTTTTTTCTAGTCTATTTTTAGTTTTTAGGTTTTTTTTGGTCAGGTTAATCTTTCATCAAATTAAACTTTACAAGTACCATCAAATTACATTTTCAATTTTAGTTACCCCATCACAACAAAAAACTACCACTACTAATAAGTTACAGTGGCATAAAAACATGTTCTCATGCTATAGTGTTGTTTTATGTTCCACTTAAAATTATAAAAACAATTGGGTTGTCAAAAGTATCGACTTCAGTACCAATCAATAGTGAAAATTTAAAAACCTCTGTTTTTCCACTTACATTTGAGCATGTTTGTGTAAACAACAGCCATTGCTCAAAATGTATCACAGCACTCAAATGTAAGCAGAAAATCCTTGTCAGTCATTGACACTTCCCAACCCTACTTGTGATAATAATAATTCACATTTTATTATGATTAACTGTGTAGTCCTACAGTATTTACCTAATTAATAACAATCACAGACATTAAAACAAAACCTTTTTCTTGATCTAACAAACCACCTTCATGAATCTCTGTTTGTAAAACTCCAGCCTCAAATCAATATTCTACGACCACGTATTTAGTTAAATCTGCAGCTAGGTGGAATAATGCACAATCATCTAATTCTAATTACAAAACAAACCCCAACAGGGTGATCAAAGGACCCCTGTTTTACACTTGAGTCTTAATCATCCCCGTATAATCGGATGATAATGACCAGCTAACTGTACATGATGCCTTATTACAGTACTTTTCATCAGTACACATTTACAGAAGATAACAAGCTATTTAAATGAAGAAAAACACATTTATCACAGTAAATCTCCTGTGCGTGTCTCCTAGTTCAAATACGGGCCCGTTTAAGCTGACTGATAGCCACACTGATGCTATCAGTTTATACACAGAATGTATCTCACACTGTCGACTAGCCAAGCTAATGAAATCGCAGTGACAAGGCTGACTCAGTGAGTAATCTAATATGATATTCATGTAACTAAATAAAATCCATGTGCAGATCGTATCAGTCGCTGTTTGTCTCTGGGCTTGATTTTGTCCTGCTTTACCAGTGCTGACAAAAAGAAGGTGACACAGTGCACTGCGCTATGCTCTACATTACACCCATGCTTCGCTAATGCTGATTTGTTTCACTAATTAGTCCTATCTCATATCTACAGCAACCCCTTAGTTAATGATGTTGAGAGAAAAATATTTTTATGTGGCATCTTTTTTCATATTCGTGTCTCAAATTCTGCACTTTGCTGATTGGGGACTTCAATGAGGGACATGATACTGTCATCTTCCTCCCTTGTCACAGCGATTAAATTCATTAAAAGCTCTTCAAGTAATTGCGACTCATCTACAGCAGAGCAAATATTCAATTAATACAGACAATTTATTAACTGTGATTCCCTCAATCCTAAGCACATAACCTTGATGCATGTCTGCACTTGATTAATTGCTTTTCTATTCGGAGGTCATTTTAATTTCCTTTAACTATTCATTAGTCCATTTATCACTCTGTGGAGAGCCTGGCAATGTAAACTCCTCTTTGACAGAAACTCAAACACATATGGTGGGACTTCGAACGCACTCTGACTCTTTATCAAGGACTGCAGCTCAGCGTCACATGTTTGAAACTGATATGTCACTGTGCGGGGGAAAATGATTTATCTGCATGTTCCAGCAAATCACAAAACAAGGAGGACATTTCAACACTTTTGAAGCATGTTTGGCTTTTATAATGTACAAATGACCTGGTTTATTGTACTACACACATGTAATGCATGAGTCTATCCTTTTCCAAAAAATCTAAAATAAAAATCCTGCTTTCCAAGCATCATTAAACCAGAGAGTTGTCTGCTCAAATCTGTCAATCACTTTCCAGCACAACCAATAGCCCGAGTTTGGGGCATGGCTAATTGTGGATAAACATTTATTTTAATTTTTTTACAGGATGCAGGAAGAGTAAAATGTTGTTAAAAACTGTAATAATAACAATAATACACTAATTAAAATGATGTAGCTTTACAAAAAAGGCCATTTTTAAGGACATTTTATGCTCAACTTGAATTATCTGAACTTGCACAGATGCGATCTGCAGCACATGTGTCACACATTCAGTGTTACTTGTACAGCCAGCTTATATTTGAGCATTTACATTGACTTTGTATGTAATCTACTTGCACAAAGTTGTTGAAGTTAGTTTTTTTTTTTCATTCATTTCAGAAAGAAAGGTTTTCAGTGCAAATTAAATCTAAATTACAAAAAATGAACCCAACAACCTATTTCATAAAGCTTGCAATGTCAAGGGTGCACTGCCAAATTACCATGCAGTGGATTAATATTGCTCCTCCTGTGTCTGATTGGCTCTCTAGTCATTGACTGATCTGTATGAGTATGACACTCTGCCTCCACACGCATGACCTCAGTTACTAACAGCTGAAGCTGTCCTCTCACCATTCACAAACAAATGATAGTGCTTGCATATGGTCAGATGATGCATGAAATGCACATTTATTTTCCTCTATATCAATTTTTATAACCTAAGAAATCTATATGAACATTATATAGGAACTGTCTATAAATGCATAGCCAAAGAAATTTATTTAAAATGTATTTAAACACATTTTTGTAAAACAATTTTGAAAAACTTTTGATCCACTTCAAATGTTGAGTACTGTGTATGAAGAGATGTATCAATATATAACCAAAGAGACATATAAAATATATGCCAAAAAATGTATAAGAAAAAATAACGCCCAGAGTCAGACATTTCTATGATTACCTGAGAAATTTAAATGAAAATCAACGTGAAATTGGTGTGAAATACCTTAGAAAGATCAGAGTTCTATTTGAAACCGCATTTTTATAATTATTATGAATGCAGCCAAGTATAGAATAACACATTTCAGCAGCTATCATCTACACAAACACACAGTTGTTGTGAAGTATGATACAGGTTCCTCACATCAAAACACCAGTGGTAAACAGTACAATTTAAACTAAGTACCATAATTTACTGTCTCCTCCATTCTGTATCTAGCATAAACACTGACCTAGAGGGTTTTTTTCACCAAAGTAGCACTTTCACAGTTGATCTTAGCATTTTGATAGTAGAAACAATGTTTTCTTTTGCCAAGCGGCTCAGCGCAGATATAATGCAGACATCAGATAAGACATGGCTTTACCTTTCGGCCGCCAGTGTTGAGCCTCAGTGGTGTCAGGAAGGGATCAAATATCATATGGCTGGTCTCGATGTTGACTGGAGACTGTCTCTTCCCCACAGAACACAGATTCCAGGCTGAATTTACAAGCCCCCAGAACGATGGCACTGCAACAAGACAAAACACACAGGGATAATATGCAGTATTTATGAAATCACCATAAACCTCAACAAGCGGAAACAACAGGTAAATCATTGATAATTGGTTATTAAGGTTGCATTATTTATTACACCACAAAAAAAGAAAGAAAGATTTAATAATAATAATACTAATGACTATTATTATTATTATTATTATTATTATTATTATTATTATTACAATCTACATCTACAGTTTAGATGTTAAAAAAGGTTAAAAAAAGAACAAAAAGGTGTATGAATGTGTAATCCACTGTATAATGGAAATTAAGATTTTCTTTTGATCAGATGTTATATTAGTAAAACATAGTTCATATAATATGCAATTTGTAAAATTGATTTAATTGATTTTAAGCAATTAAAATATCAGCATCACTCTATCCTTTGTTTTAAATGCATTCAACATTCTGTACAGCTAACCCATATTATTAGTAGGTATCAAAGCAAATGCCATTACCATGCTCTTATTTCACTTACAGTGTGTTAAAATAATTACCAGCAATCACTGAAACACTCTGACGCCTGTTAAATTAGATTGTATGATCTAGTTTTTTTTATTACAAGTCTATTAATGGCTACGGCTCTTAGTTGCGGTTTCAAATGCTGTCTTCCACCAGAAGATGGCAGGTAGATTTGTAGCAGTCTGCGATGATGGAAAATGTTAAAAATGTTACAGCTGCCCCAGGTCTCCCTTACTCATAACTCTTTCATACGCACAAGCCAGTCGGAGCAACAATATCCCTCTGTTCTTTCAAATAACTTTACTCAACATCTGCAGCATCGTTCCAGCAGCCCGTGACATTTTCAAGCAATTTAGACGATTTATACAAAGTGTTCGGCTTGGCATTTTCACAGCATTGTGCTACATGCACCTCCAGCTGACAACCATTACATGAGATGATTGGCAGCATTTTATTTTATTTTTATCAATAATTTATGAGTTAGTCAGTAGTATGTTTAAGGACCTCCAAGCTTGCACCTTCTATCATCTACAATTCCACTCATTTCCCTTGGTCGACTTGACCTAGTTAGCATAGCAGAAAATCCTCGATTCAAAACACAATTCGTAATATTTATCCCACCGCAATGACATCAGCACTCCTGCCCTCGTTTCAGGCCTCCGAATAAGTCTAAAGACTATTCATAAATCACAGCTCCCATTGTCCCGATGCTGGAAGAAGCAGGTGGTCTCCAAACCATATTTTTCATGTCGCAGGGCGCCACCATTTGAGGCTGCATTTTCCTGAACAAGCACCACCTGCTGTTTTTTGTCATATGAGCACTCAACAATTGTCCTTGAGACGAGAACTTGACAAAGTAGCAGTGTGTTTGCACTCTTCAGTACATGGAAAACCAAATACACAGGCAGGACGTGTAATCTGTGCAAAGAAGGCTTGCATATTGTTCCGTGACAATGCTTGATCAACAAAAGTGTGGCTCAACGACTGAGTAGTTTTCTGATTAATAAAAGTACGGCTGGTCGGTGTGGTCAGCCATCGCCTCAGCAGCGTTTACTCAAAATTAACAGCCGGCTGCTATTCCACTCTCATTTCCTGCCAAAAATACAATTGCTACATTAGATTAGAGAATGAAAATGGACTTGGGTGGGTGGGGGGGGGACAAAACAAAAACAAAAAATGTTGAGTCATCTCTAATTTGGGAAAGCGTTGAAATAGGTTGTAATGTCCGCCAAGACGCAGGCTAAAGAATGGAAAATAATTCAGATGCTTCTAGATTGGTCACTGAACAGACAGGAAATCCATAACTGGAATGGGGACTGAAGTGTAAGGGATCGATCCACTAAACACAGGTGACATGTCATAAATGTTATACTTATTACTCTTTGGTAGCACACAAAGAAAAAGCCCGGGCAGCAGCTTTTCATCTTTGGCATTAATGCATGCAAGATAATTTTAAACAATCTATAAATCAATGATTTTAATGTTTTACTACATAAATAACTTACTATTCATGCAAAAGTAAACCCCTGTCATATTACTGGAGGGAATGATTTATGGATTAACGATTTAAATTTAGCCTGTCCCTCATAGATATATCATGTGACTTTTTACATCATACTGAATCATCTGAACCACTTATAGATTCATTTGAACATACCGTGAGAAGCTTAAAATCGGTTTTCCACTAAATCAAACAAGTGCCTCAAAAAAAAAAAAAAGCATTCCAGGCATACATTTCCCAAGTACAAATGAGATTTTAAAATGACTTTAAAGGTGACACATCCATAATGTTCAATATATAAAATCTGTGAATATGATTTACACGTAAATAATATCCCTTAAATATTGCAAAAACAAACTGGAGGGGCCAATTTTAATGGATTAAGGACTTAAATTTAGTTTGCACTTCATATAAATATATTGTAACTGTTCAAATTAGAGTACTGTTATTTTTGGTGTTTTCGCATTCTGATTTTCTAAGAAGTATAATTGACAGCATATACAAACAAAATGCACTTTTATTGCATTTTCTTCATAATACAAAATAAATAAAAATATAAAATATACATTTTATAATATATAAAATTTATTCATTTTCTTTTCGGCTTAGTCCCTTTATTAATCAGGGGTCGCAACAGCAGAACCACCAACTATTCCAGCATATATTTTACGCAGCAGAAGCCCTTCGAACACCCATACACTCTCATTCACATACATTCACTATGGTCAATTTAGCTTCCCCAATTCACCTAAACCGCATGTCTTTGGACTTGTGGGGGAAATTGGAGCACCCGGAGGAAACCCACGCCAACATGGGGAGAACATGCAAACTCCACACAGAAATGCCAACTGAACCAGCGGCCTTCTTGCTGTGAGGCGACAGCGCTACCCACTGCGCCACCACACCACCTAATGTATAAAATAAATGTAAAAAAAAATTAAATATTCATTATTAAACTAAACATTACAGTTTCCCCCAAATTTTTGTTATTTTCCACTGTGTATAACTTGAATTCTCTTTTTTTCTTATGTCAATTAGCCCAAATATTGTATGTGCTTATTAAATGCATTTTTAATATTATTTGTATGTATAGTTTTGCACCTTTATGTTATAGATACTTATTTTCAGCCTTTTTTATTGTTCTGGTAAAGCACTTGCTTACAACTTAAATAGGACTAATGTTTTCTCCTTCTCTGAAAGTAAGTGTGACTGTCTATCTAGCAAAACGTTTCACTCATGCAGCAAATTTGACATTTTACTAATTTTAAAAATAGCTTCAAAGAAAAAAAAAAAAAAAAATCACATTTAAACCTGACAATATTAATCTGTCAAAAATTTTGCTGTCAGTTAACCTGGAGCAGAGGTCGACTCATTTATCACTTTTGCTGCTGGATAGTCCGGACAGTAGAGGACAGAAGAGCCAGCTCTGCTCTGTATGTTACTTTCCCAGACAAGGGGCATATTTCTTTATGTATGGGATAAGCTTGAAAAAATCTGTGTAGGAGGACACGAGACTAAACAACTGAAGTGCTCATAGTGACAAATCGTGAACATGGTGCTGCTTTAACACTGCGAAAAACTTCCATGGCAACATGCTATCATGTGGCTGTGCGTGTCTCTGTGATGCTAACAATACAGACAGACACCAGTCAGGCAATTCATGTGAAAAAAAAAAAAAAAAAAGCTAATACATATCTACCAAATGCCATCAGAAGATTCAGACGAACTTCTTTTAGGTTCTAACTGCAGACAAAATGCATTTAGCTGGCCAAAAACCCTGTAACATTGATCTTGACATTGTTGAAATCAAATGTGAATATAAAGAAATATCTGTAACTGTATCTGATAAGTATGCAAATGCAAAGTTTAAATACTTAAAATACAGCTTTTTTTCTCATTTCCTAGACAGTTTGTAGATTACATCAATGCACTTTGCATGTCATTACATTCAATCTTTAAAGGAAACCATTCATATTTCACTGGAATAGACAGTTTTCCCCCATTAACTTAATCAGACTTTTTTTCTGAAATTTTAAGTTTGGAGGGGAAAAAAATAAAATCAACAACATGCTTCAAAAATATTGCATCCCATGGGTGAAAAAGCATGTAAATGCAAAATGGCATGAGAGTGAGTAAAAGCATTTTTGAGTGCTTGGTTTAATTGCTTCTTTCTCAGTGTGACTGGACACATCAGAGCTGGTCTTTAAAAAGACAGAAGAGCTTGTTCTGTTTAATGACCAGTAAAAACTCACTTAAAATTCAAATATCCACTTCAGTGCAATCCTGCAAGCTTTTTATCTTTAAAGGCCCGAGGACCCATGAAAGTTTCACTTCCCATTATTATAATATATTTGGTTTAATGATGTTCTTTTATTAAACAATATTTCATGTCTAATGTGTTTATAATCAAAAATAATTAATGTTTCAATCAATGTGTACACTAAGCATATACTAAATGCACATATATTAAATATGAAAGGAGAATAGAGAGAAAACATTACATTCCCCACTCTAATTGTTCTCAAGGCACAGATTTTCCATTTAGAACTTTGTTAAACCATCCATTTAAGTACATTATTTGTAATATATCTGCATATGCAATGTACTTAAAGAAAAGCTGTCATCAAATATATTAAATCAAGTTCGTTTACAGTGTTATTCACTCACAAAAAAAACTCCATCGACTCTCAGGATCACAAGGGTTGAATTTTGTTCTTTGACAAAAAAAAAAGCTGAAGAAGAAGAGGCTAGCACTTACAGAATAATTATTGCCTTTTCGTTTGTAACAGCTGAAGCTTGTGTTCTGATCACCCTCAAGGTTTACTCTGGTTCAGGGTCGAGTGAAGCCAAGCACGAGGACTGAGACACACTTGCACCAATTAAGACAAGCATTAATTATTTCCACTCCAGATCTCGCCACAGAATCATAGAGCCTCTGCCCCTAAACGCAACTGACGGCAAGAGAATAGCTACACACTTACCATTCAAATGAAAGAGTAAAAGGTATTTCCTAATGGAGAGAAAAAGGAAAGTGTGTGCTAAAGCAGCGAGTTTGGAAAGCACAAAAAGCATCCAGATAAGGGATCCCTGGGTATCTTGAATAAACATCAAAAACTACCATCTGTTTTGATGTGCTGAAGCATATACTAAGAATACTAAGGCAAAACAAAGGGATAGGCTAGGAAACCATCTTAAAAAGTACTGAAACTAAATGCTTTCTCATTGAATAACTAATCCTGAAATTAAGAAACTAACAGCACTGCCTTTTTCCTCAGCATATGATGGAACTGATAGAAATCAATAGCCATCAGCTTTCCTTTTTTACCTATGAACTATGTATGCATATACATGTGAATTTATGCATCTTAATTATTTTCAGAAGTGTTAACCATTTAGTAAGCACAATCAAATTGACATTAAAGACATTGTTGCAAAACCAAAACTATATCTATTTTAAAAAAAAAATACTGATATCATTGGTTTTGTACAGAACAAATCATTATTTTAGACTGACTTCAGAAGCATCATGTGACGCTAAAGACTGGAGTAATGATGGCATGAATGCACCTCTAATAACCGTTTTAGCAATAAAACTATACTACCATTTCACTGATTTAGGAGCCAATTAAGAGAACTCTCAAGTCACTAAAATCAAAGCACAAACTATCCTAAATAGACTGTTGCCGACAATCTGCATTAAAAAAAAACCTTTAAAAATATTTGACCACAATAAGCTTTTAATTATTTTTCTTTTTTAGTAAACTTAATCAAGCTGCACATGGCGCACAAGTAGCACAATCGCCTCGCAGCAAGAAGGTCGCTGGTTCGAGCCTCAGCTGGGTCAGTTGGCATTTCTGTGTGGAGTTTGTATGTTCTCCCCGTGTTTGCGTGGGTTTTCTCCGGGTGCTCCGGTTTCCCCCACAAGTCCCAAAGACATGCGGTACAGGTGAATTGGGTAGGCTAAATTGTCCGTAGTGTATGTGTGTGAATTAGTGTGTGTGGATGTTTCCCAGAGATGGGTTGCAGCTGGAAGGGCATCTGCTGCGTAAAACATATGCTGGATAAGTTGGCGGTTCATTCTGCTGTGGTGACCCCAGATTAATAAAGGGACTAAGCCGAAATGAAAATGAATGAATGAATGAAACTTAATCACGCGAAGGTATTTCCATATGGTACATGTTTTCAAATTTATTTTTATATTTCTTTCAAAATACACCAAAAAATATTCTACAAATACACATTCAGCCATTTTTATATATTTTATTTCAAAATATAAAAATGTAATATTTAAATGCATTTAATAATACATTTGCTTAATTATTTTCTAAGAAAATGCATACATTTGTAACATTTACAAAACAATCATTTAATGTCTATAAAATTAAATCAAGGAGCATAATTGTTTGAATGCAATTCTTCACTTAGCAAGATTTTAAAAATCTTTATTTGAATGAGGCACTATATTCTTATTTTGAAACGTTTGCATATGGCACTATAATATTCTCTATAGTATCATGAATATAATTCTCTATAATATAATAACGTTTCCATCCATAAATCTCTGAAAGCGACTAATCTTCTCTGTACCTCACAAACAACTGCTGTATTATAGTATACCTCCAGACAGAACTGCAAAACAAATGATATCACCATGACATTAGCACTGGGTTTGTTATTCCACCATTCATTGTAATACTGTATAAAAAAACAAAAACATAAATCAATACAAAGTCACAGAAGTGGATCAGCGCAAGATGTCCAATATCTAAACACACAGTTGGTCCGGTGCAAACTGTAGATCCAAAAAATAAATTAATGCAAAAAAAACAAAAAAGTGTAAAAGACTGTAAAACTTGTCTTCAAGACAACGAGCTCCATCTCAAAAACATTTAGCACTTTTTGCACTTTTCACTTGGTTTTATGCCCTCGAATGACCCATTAAATAAAATATTTTTGAGATGTAAGCCCTGCATAACTGTGTGCAGACTTTATTTCTGCTCGTTTCATAAGTCAATACACCCACATTGCATATTTCAGCAATTTGGCAACTAGTAGACCCACAGCATTAGTGCATCAAATTTTTCCCCCACCAATCGCAAAAGGACAGCCGTTTTGTGCTTGAAAAGTCAGGATGCGGTCTGAGTAATTCAGCGCACTCTCTGTTAATTGGTGCAGTTCATCAAAGCGCTGCTTTATCAGGTGTAGCAATAGAGCAAACAGGAGTATCAGCCCTCATGTAATGATTAGTGGCTGGGACCAGAAATCACTCACAAGCTATCATTGTCTAGGTAAACAGTTCCAGAGGTAAAGTGGCGTCAGGCGTGCGGTCTGTGCATTTAAATGGCACACAGGACAGCTGAACCTCTTTGGACGTGTCCTCTAATGCCAGCGTAATCTCAGCACCCTGCGCCGATGGGCCTCATTAGTCCAGACTATCCCGAGAACAATAAACATGTCAGTCAAGTTAACTCCTCCTGTCATTTGTTAATGGGCAGGGAAATCTGACCTGGCGGCATAGAAGGCTCGAAACGGAATACAAATGAGAATAAAACCCCAGCATGGTCACCATGAGCTCTGCAGTTTCTCCACAGGCAGCCGCATGTATGTCGGCTCCTCCACAACGGAAGCGTCAACAGCGAAACACTCAACAGGACCACCTTCTCTTGCTTGTTAATTGCCGGCTGCTTGTTTGGGAGGCCTGGCATCTCAGAGGAGTCCTTCAGCTCTTGCCTCCACTGGATACACTGAAGAGAGCCTTTCTCCTTGAGCACTGACAATAACCCCACGCAACCAAATGAAATACTCTTTGAAAGAATTTCAAATGAAGCTCTATTGATATGTGGCCAGACTGCTGCTTTGAGTTGAACTGAAATCTGAATTAAATTCATTTCATAATTAATAAAAGGCTTCTGAAAATGCTCCAAGTTTTTCTTTGTAATTTTACATTTAATTCTTTACGTTACTTTCCATTTTTACAATTGTGTGTGAAATTTACTTGCAATTTCAGGATGGAATTTGTTTCCAAGTATTGTAATAGTAATACTTTCAGAATATCACTGTATACTTTGAGAAAATAAATGAATCATTGTCTCAATATATAGACAAAAAGAAACATTATTTGTTCTTTATTAATGTTGTAAAATATGTTTCTAATACAAATATACTCCATGCTAAAATGGATCGCATAAAGAATAGCATTAAGAATACCATTCCTAGAAACATTCTTGTCAAAGAAAATCATTGTACTTTAAAAATATAAACATTACCTTTAATTGATGAATTAAAAGCATGCTAACGAAGAAGAGGTATTTAAGTGAATTTATGTATGAATAGTATTTTTTGCAAATTGCATATAAAAAAGGAAAGCCAATTTTTAGCTAAAAAAAATTGTTTTGTAATTGGCCCCTAACATTCTTCCACACTGCTATCATCAATAAGATGCTTCCTTAACTGTTATTTTCTCAGCACTGTCATTTTAGCACATTTATTTATTTTGTCATTGAGAACAATATATAATTTTCCAGCCTTATATAAAATAATGCATGTGTCAGTATAGACAATAAAGGAATCTAGAATGTCGCATAGAGGATCTTTGCAGGTTACAAACCCAAACTTATTGATTCCTGTATAATCCAGCTTCAGTCCTGTAACGGGACACAGTTACTAGTAGGTTTGCTTTTCTTTAGTGTGTAAACACTCATTTGAACAGGCAGTCCTGATGCTAGCCTTCTCCTCAACTGAACTGCTACACTTTTCTCTTTCTCTCAGACTCTGTCCGGTTTTCTGCATCACTTAAGCGCTCTTTGGCCGTCCGTTAACCATGTCGGAGTGTGGATTTATCCTAAACCTCTCACTGAATCTGAAAATAATCCCCAAGTCATCCTGCTGTTATCTTGGCCACACTTGTCAGCAGAGAGGATTCCTGTGTCATTGAGAATCGGTGCTCATTACACACGCTTACCCCAAAAACAACAGAGGCATAAAGATCTGTAAAAAGCTCTGCTATCCATGTTACATCAGGAACTTACATTCTCAACCCGATTAAGTTGTGCAATATGACGCATTTCTGATTAAAGTATAATATCCAGTGGGCAGAAATGTTATACAGGGATTGCTTTTGTCCATTAGGATTTGACAGTCACATTGTTAAGGCTAGAATAGGAAACTTTAGAGAGGCTAGCAATAGGGAGCTGTCTTTAAAAAGCATAAGACTCCAACTGTCCTTCAGAGCTCTCTCCGAAGCAGAAAGATTTCAAGACAACTTCAAAATACAAAGAACATAATACATTATTAACAAATGTAAAGAAACCGTTTAAGTTCTGCAGTTGAAAACAGCATAGAAATTACCATCAGCTGTATCTAGTTGTTTTTTTCCCTGATCCAACTGTATTTATTGTAGCTGTTAATTAGAAGGTATTGAAATGTGTCTTAAGTTTCTCTTTTTAAATGTAGATGCACAGACACTGATAAAAAAAAAAGGTGCTCGTGCTCTTACGTGCACATTTTGTTCAGCATTTGCGTCAATAAAAAAATCTCAACATTTCAGAATGCTCTAAATGCACCGCAGGTCATGTGATAATCCAATCAGCTTCACATTTTCTGAAACAACACTAAAATCTCAACCAAGATGAAGGCACAGCTGATCATAGGTGTACATTGGTAAGCCTATAATTGTCTCAATTACCTATTATTTCTTAATACTTTTAAAGGGTTTGACATTTTTAATTGCTAGTAGTTATGCTTTCAAGATCTATGTTTTTAAAAAGTAATATTAATATTGTGAAAAGTCAGTCATTCATTCATTCATTTTTTTTTTCGGCTTAGTCCCTTTATTAATCTGGGGTCGCCACAGCGGAATGAACCGCCAACTTACCCAGCATATGTTTTATGCAGCCCTTTCAGCTGCAACCCATCACTGGGAAACATCCATACTCTACGGACAATTTAGCTTACCCATTTCACCTATAATATATATATTCACCCGGAGGAAACCCACACGAATAAGGGAAAACATGCTAACTCCACACAGAAATGCCAACTGACCGAGCCGAGGCTCGAACCAGTGACCTTTTTGCTGTGAGGCGATCGTGCTGCCCACTGCGCCAACGTGACTCATTGAAAAGTGCAGTGATACTGAAAAATATTACAATCAAAATTATATTTAAATGTGAATTTTTCTGTGATGGCAACACTGAATTTTCAGCAGCTTAAAAGAAATCATTTCTAATATGCTTATTTGGTGCTCAAGAAATATTTCTTATTATTTGTGTTGGAAACATTTGTGCTGCTTAATATATAATGATAATAATAACAGTGATGCATACATTTTCTTTTAAGACTTTTTGAAGGTCATTTACTTGAAATAGAAAAACTTCGTAAAAGTCTTTGTCCATTTTGATCAATTCAACATCCTTGAATAACATAATAAAACTCTTATCAATTAGTACCAATATTTTAAACAGTAGTGTAACAACATCTTCTACCTAAATTATCTATGGTTGGAACCAAGCATGAAAGTTTAGAATTTTTAACGGACTAGAAAATACAGTATCTACTGGTTAAAACAAAAAATCGAATAAGAAAAGAATCTGTGTAGGAAAGACAACTGCTCTTTCATACGGTATACCTAACTCCCTTTAACACAGCAGTAACTGTCTCTTGTCCTATAGAAGATTAGTTTAAGAGAAATGACTTCCATTCAGGGAATCAAATCTCTCCACTGTTCTCCTGTTAAATGTCTTTGCTTTGTAACCCTACATAGTTTACTTTTACAACACCGAAGGGCATTTACAATGCTGTGGGGAAATCGGGCAGTAGGTGGACACCCCAATATATCTCAAGCAGTCATGAAATATATGATGGAAAAGAGAAGAGTCTACATAACCACACTGGGAAATAGGTGAGATAAAAATAAATAAATAAATAAATAAATAAATAAATAAAAAGTCACAAAACCTGTAATCTGAAGACAGTTTGACAATGAATCCCTGTCCTGACCAGATTTGATACTAATATCAATAATATATTTGCTTTGTTTTTGATTCTCTTCATTGATAACCTGCTATTTTTTGAGAACCAAATCCTTCATTTTCAAAAACCAACCCATCAACAACAACAACATGAACAATGTGACTATGATAGAGAGAGGAAAGGTGCAGCTTGACACGCTGGAAACAGTGTTATTGAGCACTCTGGCCAAGCACTGGGGGAAAAAATATTAATCAGGTCTAAACGACTAGGACAATTCTGGGCTTCACTCTGTAATGCTGGGAGATTGACAGATGTGCAGATTTGAGTTCTAAGAGCAATTACGACAGTAAACGCATTGAGCCAACACATCACTTAATCTTGTCAGCTGCGTAAATGGAAGAAAGCTGGACTTTGTGTGAAAACTAAATGAAAATATGGAAAAATATAATCTGATATACCCCCACAGCTAAATATGGTTATTTTCCTTTTGAGGTCTTACCACATACTGTACTTCAGTCCCGCTTAGTGTAGTAATTTACTGAAACAATAAAACTACATATATAGTCATTTTGATTTATTTTTTATAAACCCATACAAGTATAATACCCTTACTTTAAGTCTATGAACATGTCTTACTAATAGTTATTTCTTTCTTGTTATTTTATTCAAATTACAAAACACAAGAGTTCTGAGTATTCCTACCTTGAAATTGACCGTATGCATTTCAGCATCAGCTACTTATTTACTTGCTTTTGAATATGCATGCCTCTGTTGCCTAGCAACATCCTGCCAAAAAAAAAATACTTTCTGATAGCGAAAACATAACTTTACTTCAGACATGTCTTTCACAATAGTTTCAATGCAGTGAAAAAAAACCTTGCTTTCCTGTTTGCTGGACAAAGTGGCGTACATAACTTCTAGTTATGGCGGTCTAGTAACTTTTATAGGCTGTGTTAGTATTAAAAATATCAGATTTTTAGGGTAATGACTTCATTAAATATGCTCACAGATATTCAGAGCTTAATTCTAATATCTGCTACATGGAAATGTACACTGCATTTACACTTTGCAGTACAAATCAAATCTAGAAATCCTTTATATGGAAATGTAAAGGAGTTGTACAATAGCTATGTGATGCTAATTTGCAAAACAGAAAGCCTATTTGTAAACTCCAGATTATTCAACTGTAAATTGCAAGCAGATTAACAATATTAGTTTACAATGGGGTAAATTTTGTTCAAAACAATGAAAAATACTTCTTTCAAAAGAATACATCTTTCAGCATTATCATTCTACAAGCATTCGTTCATGTGTCTCGAAGCAGAGAAGAGGCTTCTTGAGCACATGCAGTCTTTTCGTTTGCCCATTTGCACTCTACAGGCTTTTATAGACAACCTAGGAATTCAGAGATGTTGTTTCATTTTTATTATAAGCTATTCACATACTGCCAATAAAAAAAAATTGTATATAAAATTGTTATATGTAGCCTAAACAGTATATTTATAACATTTAAATAAATTAATGATAGCATTTAAATATTGCTACAGTGTTTGACATAAAATATTGAATTGGTTCATGTATTACACTAAATGCTGTAAATATTTCTTTATTATTATTAGCAATATCCATGTCATTAAATAAATGTTAAAAACTAAAACCTAAATTTAAAAAAAAAGTAATTTCCTTCATTCAAACATTTTCCTTCGGCTTAGACCCTTATTGATCAGGGGTCGCCACAGCAGAATGAACCGCCAACTATTCCAGTATATGTTTTACGCAGCAGATGCCCTTCCAGCTGCAACCCAAAACTGTGAAACACCCATACACTCTCACATTCACACAAATACTACAGCCAATTTTGTTTACCCAATTCACTTATATTGTATGTCTTTGGACTGTGGGGGAAACCAGAGCACCCGGAGGAAACTAAATGTAAATAATTACTGCAATTAGGACTGCATGATACTGGAAAAATATGCTATATGCAATATTGGTGTTAAGTACTGCAATAACGATTTTTCTTATGATATAGCGTTTACCTAGAAAATGCTATTTTAGTAGCTATGTTTTTAAATCATTTATTTATCTAATTCATTCTAATTTAGACTAAAAAAACTGCATCACGCTGCAAACATTTACTCTTTAAAATACTATGTATAAGTGAAATGTTCAGCAGATATTCTGACTCTGATTGGCTGTTGTCATTTTCTTATTGTCTTGACTCTGCCTTTCATGATTATTTTCGGCTTCCGCTTTGGGCTGCTCCTGCCAATAGCAGAACAAAAACTACTGTTGAGGTGGAGATAAGAGAGTAAGCAAATTTGATTAATCAAATTTAGATAATCAATCAAACGCATAAAATAAATGTAGTTTATCACACTCATGCAATAATAATATATTGATATATTGTGCGTCCCTAATTCCAATGATACCCACATACTGTACATAACACATTTGTGTGCTGTCAAATTTGGGTCAAATGTGGACAAACCCAACCACTAGGAAAAATGTGTAAAGTATTTTAAATAAAACTATTTTAAGACAATTTTAAGATCAGATGGGTTTGTACCCATTTCACTCAAACACCTTTTTTTTGTTCAGCTCCATCACCACCACTTAAAAAATATCCTAACTGGCTTTTTTCTAATTCTTCAATGGTGCCAGCACCACGTGTGAGACAGTGGCTATAACGGCCTCTGCAACACACGTGCAGCTGTAGATGGGTTTCTCGCGCACCACTTGAATTATTCATCCTTTGCCATTCGAACTGAACCGCAAGAAGTCTGTGAATTAAGAAAACTTGCTATGATGAGAAGTGGGTGAGGCATGGCTCAAGGTTGCCTGCTAGTTTTCTTTTGTGTGCATGTCCAAGGTATCACTTCTGGAGCCTCTCTGTTTTTGTGAATGGTATTGGATGCTAGAGGGCTGCCCGAGGCTGCTTTCGACAGAGTCTATGTGCTAGGAATATGCGTCAGGTTTAAGTACATCGCTTATATCGGCAAAGGCTGTAACGCATCAACATGCTCGCTGAACTTGATTAATATTTGAGTATGTTTGACCCAGCAGGAGAAAGAGGAGGCCATTTTATGAAAAGCAGTCCCTTGATGTCTCTTGATGTACCTCCAGCCCTGACAGTTGTCTGTGGTGGTTGTAAGAAAGGAGTAACGCGTTTCAAAAGGTGAACCACACTGATAAATGACTCACTTTGAAAAGGATTATGATCATTTGTGAAGTTTTTTTATGGTTTAGTTTATCGATCCAGCCTGAGAAAACAAGCAGCGAAGGTAGGGCTATGCAATAATGACAATGTATATAGTATGGACAAAAAAAAGCCTAATGTTTTATTTTATGCTCTTCTGCTTATATAGACAAATACATTGTTTACAGTAATACTTTTTCATATTTATATAAGAGTGCAATATTACACCGCTGTACAGCGAAGCTAAAAGAAACATGAATACATGGAATAAAAACAGTGCAGTGCACCATCTGACACATGCAAATCAAAGAGCATTCAGACTCGGCAATCACTACGTTAGAGCGGAACATCTCTTTAAGCCTCCCCTCTGATCATAGAGATCTAAATAAAACGTAAGCAAATGACCTTATGAACACTGAAAGGAAGGACTTCAATCAGTCACACAACCTCATATAAGTCACGATTCAAGCCCATGTGATGCTGTGCAATGTTAGAAACTACTTGCTAACACAGCTGGGTTTGAAATAAAACGCGGGTTTAATATCTTGATTAGAATACTGATTATGTGTCCGAACATGAATCCTTTAAGCTCAGAAGCAATAAACAAGCATGTGGTTTCTGAAAGGATTTCACAGGCGGCTTTGCTGCAATCTGAGCCTTTGTACTCATCACAGACACTGTTTTACAGTGGTATAACAGCGGCTAACAAGAAAGAGAGCAAAAGCAAAACAAAAACAATGCAATGAAGAAATCAATTCCCTTGGATCCCACTGACCATCCTCCCTATTCCCCCAAACCCAACCGAGTGACCTGCTGTTCAAAAATAAAATGAAGATGCATGGCTTTATGAATGAGACAATGCATAAATGGGTAAGTGGGCAAATTAGATGCCTTGATGAGTCATCTGCAATACATCATTTGCTCTTAAGTCCTGAAACTCCATTAGCTGCAGCTACTTAATCAAATAATTCAATAGACCCCGCTGCTTTGTTTTCTTTTGCTCTCATTAATTGTGGGGGGGAAGAATGACACCGTGCCAAATGAGCAGGGCGTGACTGAGGACACAGCAATGCGTCTCACATCCAGTGGATTTTAAAAGATGAAAGGGTGATAATAATGTTTACCTCCACAGCCGGGAAAAAAAGCATTACAACGATGGCGGAGGTTGTGCCCGGCTGCCAGGATTAATCATGGGCAGACATCTCTCACATCTATAATTTAATCTGATGGTTGGTTGGGGGTTATGATGGACGGAGGTGTGCTAGCGACTATTATAACTTTTAGAAATGTTTATGTTTTTCTCCTTATTTCTTGGGAAATACATTTGTTACATTTTAATGCCATGTGTCTAAAGGATTTTGTTCTTGAGGATAGCATTTTTTTGGTGCATTTAAAAATGCTAGTAGCATGACAAGGCTGTATATATCATGTCAAGAGCTGTGCATTTGCTGTTTTTTTGTCACTAAGAGTTACAAAAAAGTATCAAAAAAGGCAGGACAAATATCACCAACAGTCACATTTAACCCTCTCTGGTCTGAAGTGATTTTGAGGCCCTACGATTTTTGTTCATTTTAGGGACGCGTTTTTAAAAACAGTTCATGGAGAGACAAAAGAAAGAACCCATCCAACTCACACACTGTTTATTTTCCTTATTTTACAAAAGCACACACTTTTGTTGTTACTGTTTATTGACCTTGATTAGTCAATAAAGTTGTGTTTGATTAAAAGCCCTGTTAAACTTTAGCAAATTCATGAACAAACTGAAATGTGGTAATTTTAAACAAAATCTGTCCGAACACCTTTGAGCTACCATTGGTCCGTGACGATTATGCAATCGGTGGGGGTGTTCTGCAACTCTGTCTTTTTTGACCTACAATTCCTTCCCCATTTTGTTTATCATTCCACATGAGTCAGACAGGAGAACAACTTCCACAACAATAACACTAGCCACAAGAATACACTGGAGAGTCCAGTAGGAGAGCTGGTACAGATCTATGTAATCGGTCGCAGAGAGATTTTAAGCCCACCTTGTCACAGCACAATTTTCTAAGAATTTGCGCACACTGGAGGCACCATTCGATGCATGTCTGCGGCAAATAGAAAAATATGTGATGTGCCTTCTCATGGAAAAGGCTGTCTGCCAGACGTTTATGTTTTCTCTCCGCCGTCATTGTTGTATTTAGGGGGATATGCGAGTAGTGTGATGCATTTACAACCCCACCTACTGCAGTACAGGGGTGTTGGAGTGTTTGAAAAGGGTATACCATTACTCAGCCTTTTCAAATGAAAATAACTTAATTTGAAGTACACCTTAAGGTAGGTGTTCTGCTCTTCTAATTTTACTGATGCAATGACTATCACTGCTTAGAGTAATATAATATATATTGCGTGCCCTATTCTGTGTATGAAGCCACATCATTCCACAAAAATTGATTAATTTCAAACACTTAACCCAAGTTGAGTGAAGCGAGCTTGGATTAAAAATGTTATTAAATGTGGTATTTCCTTATGCTTTCAGAGGCAGAAGCATTTACTACACAGAGCTGTATTTACTGAGAAGTCAGGGAACTACGACTGTATAGTAAATGCTGCTCCATCTAAAAGCATGTGCTGGAGATTCCCTGCTTATTACAGAAATGACTTATTGGGAAAATGTGCATGAAAATAGCCTTTGATTAACCACAAGCCCTATGGCAACCCTTTTAGACAATCAGAACTACTGGGGGTGCATTTCGTCACCTAATTAATATTCATGAGCCAGGCTGATTAGTGCAGTAACTAAATCTATAGAAGATCACCATAATCTCTAAAGGAGCTTCTTAATGTGACCGAACATGCTTTAACATGCTTTAACATTAAAAGTCTGATACAGAGCTAAGTAAACCAATGCAACATTACCAGAGGTTTCTTCAGTCTGCAACAGATGTAAGGCAGCAGAAGGCTCTCTAACTCCTCTATTTTTTATGCAAACCAAATTATAGGCTTACTTGAAGAGTATTTGACTTTCAAAACATGAAAAGAAGAAAAAAAACATCTTGAACCTAGACTGCTGACAGTTATACTTGGCAGATCCAGCAATTTGTGGATGACTGGCATTTATGTGCTACAAGTTCTATCACTAGGTATAGTATGATAATTGCTAAGGAGCAGATTCAGTGAATGAGTAAATAGTTTGTGGTGTCTGGGCTTAAAATATGGGCTAAAGGACTAGTAAACAGACACTCAAAGAAGCTTCTAGAATGACATCCCATTAAGAATATTATTGTACTGTGTGAGATGATACTTTGAAGTATGATATTGGATTTGCCCAAAATAATTACTGTTGAAAAAAGGCTGGTTCAAGTGTGTTTTAATTAGGGTAAAAGATGAAATAAGCAGGACAGTGGCAATCCTGGACCAGACTGGACAACCCTGTTCTAAAACAAACCAAGTACCAATATCAGAAGCATTGTCACCAGTGTACAATAAAAAGTGCCACTGTATATGGAAGGTAACAAAAGCCCATTTCACAGATACAGAGATTTTTGCTAACACTTTACTTGAAGGGGTGTTCATAAAACTGTCAAGAAACCTTGATAATAATGACATGACAAGTCATAAATGTGAATGAGATTTTATGCATGCTTATGTAACAACTGTCATTAAGTGTCATTCACTCATTTTTAATGCAAAGATGACATTGTTTATGACAACTTGACATAAATATAGTGATTAACATTTGAAGTGAATCAAAACTTTATCAAAGTTGTCCTAAAACCTTCTAAAATGCACATTCTTGTCTTAAAACAATTTTGAAAAACTTTTTTGATCCACTTCAAATGTTGACTACTTTATATCACAACCTGTTTTTAATATTAAAATATGATTAGCAATAGTTTGTGTCTTGATAATATTTACTACATGTCCTTTTGTCTTGTCATGACAAATTTACATTACCAAGACAACCAATCTTGTCATAAATCTGCCATAAACATGACTGGCATGAATCCATTAAAAATGTGTCATAAATTTTATAACAATGTCATTAATATTTTCGTCAACCTCAACTTCAGTGGTACAATCTGAATTTGTCATTAAAATGTCCATAAATATGATCGACGCTCTTAAAAATAATTTGACAAAGTAATGACACTTGATAATACATTAATACAATAAGACAAACTTTTATCATTAATATCACTTAATAACAATTGTCATAAGCATGCATAAAATCTCATTCACATGTCTTACGAAAACCCCCTTCATGTAAGGTCTAACCCTTTTTTCTTTTTAGAAAGTTTTTAAAAATACTGAAAAACTTCTGGAAATTTTATAGAATGAGAAGCTGTAACATTACCAGTAAATTGGCGGAATTCTGCTTTGTGTAAGCAGCACATTTTAGTAAATTTGTTATTGTCATTAAGGCAATTCATTTGAGTTCATTTCAATTCAAGTGAAATGGGCTAAAAGTTAATCAAAACTGTAGTGTTTCTTCTTGAATTGAAGTTGAAATGGTACTGTCAAGCATGCGAGTAAAAACTGAAATTGCTCTCTTAAAACCTAGCCCTGTATTGATCAACTATTTTCATAGGCATGTAAAATGTAGTAAAAAGTTCAATTTGCCTGGATATTACACAATAAAAATCTTAGAAAGATTGCAAACACCAAGGTGCTGAGTGGTTCCGAGGTACAGAAAAAAAAATCTATTACATAAACATGTTAAAGATATGACAGGAAGTGAAGCGAGAGCGTGTGGGAGAGATAGAGAGCAGCAAGAGCTCTTCAGAGGATGACTTGGAGATGAGACATATGTACTCAAGAGTACAGCATTGAGGGAAGACTTTATCCAGTTCTTTCATCAGCATTGGGCTTTTGGAATTTAAAAATGGTAATTAATGTGAGAAAGGAACCTTGTGCTGAAAGTTTGAGGCCTATATCCATTTGGGACTGATTTCAGAGCCATTTCATGACTGATATGAAAAGGGCCAGAGCACTGGGGAACTGATGCATTAATAAAAGCTATGGCAGTCTCTAGCATAATAATCATAGCCTTGCGCCGAAGCTACACCACAATGTAATTCAAGTGATGCCTGACATCATCAGACTTGCTTTGTTCATACAAAACATGTTTTAGAGGGGCACACACTTCTGTAATTCACCTCCGCACTCTGTAGGCAGAAAGGTTGTGATGAACCCAAATAATGTTACTGTTTCCTGAAAATGAAAGGTATATGTGAAATCAAATTCTATATAGTTTTATTTTTCTTTTTCCAAAAAGCAGCAGCAAGATATCTTGAGTTCATTTCCTGTTTATGCTCTTCTTGAAGTATAGTCTCGCTCTGCTTTCATAATCATTTTGAAAGGATCTATATGAAAACAGTGCTGAAGAAAATAGGATGTTATATAAGTGTAAGAATATCTTTCTTTCTTTCTTTTTTTTTTTTTTTAGATGTGCTGGATCAATAAATGCTCAATATATAATATATGAAGGCATGATGCAGACAGCTAACCTATTTTTGTTGTCTAAGTATTTTGTTGTGTGCTTAAGATTCCTATGAAGATTTGTATTATTTATATATTTAAAGCACAAAAAGCATTGATATGGCGAAATATTACTATTTAAATTGACTGATTTCCATATTGCACTCTGAAAGCAATTTCATCAGCCATTACGTAATTATAAAGTCAAACTGATAACTAAATAAAGGTTGTGATGCTTAGTATTTTTGTGGATGAAAAACATTTTTTTAATAACTATATTACTGTAAACAATGTCTTCCATGTTAAAGTGTTGAGTAGATTTACATATTGTAGTTTGTTCATGCATGATGAATATGCATTGAACAATATGAATGAAGAAAATTGTAGTTAGTAATCAGAAATATATTCTATATAAATATAAAAAAGCACTCATACGTACCCGTGTTAAAAAAACAGGAAAAAAATTGAAGGATTGTGAATAATAAAAAATAAAAATACAAGCAAAATAAAACACTTGAACACGATAAAATGCATTTCTTTACTTGCATGTCATGTAAACATGAATCAAACAACAGACTAATGAATAACTTATATTCCAATAATTAATGGTGTATGTACTAATGAAATCAATAAAAGTGCAACTGTATTAAAAAAAATGCAATCTGCTTACATAATCCAGTTATAATATAATCAGTAAAATGCATATAATCAGTTACCACCCAACAATTAAAGATCGGTTGATTCAGAATGCATTATCAAAGGTAAAGTTCCCCTTAAAATGAGCGTGTCTATTTGTCCTTTAACAAGCATCATGCTGTACCAAACCTACATGACTTTCACTCCACGAAGTGCAAAACTGAGTATAAGGGGCCTTAATTATGAATAAATATTTTTAGGAGAAGAAGTTTAACACAAAGTTAAAAGCTTGTAAACAACATGTTCCATGCACAGGCAGTCATTTCAGGCGAGTTGTGAAATCCTGTGACATAAATAACTTAAAGACCATTAGGAAAGAACAGCACCAGGATTTCCACTTCCAGTAGCTCAATTAGAGATCCCCTCTGACCTACTCTCTAGACAGCATCGCTCATATTAAGTGAATGCATCAGATTCAGGAACACAAACCAACCAAAACATCTATGAATGTGCACACAGATACCAAAAAATAGCTTCAGGGTCATACTGGTGCGCTGTGAAAACATAACCCTTCCGCATTCCTGGATATCTGGCCCTCAGGATCACACAAAACAATATCAGTGTGCGTCGAGCTTTGTAAACAATTGTTCTGTGCTTTTTTGTTTTCTTTTGGCTCTTTTTTAGCAGTTCTGGGCCCCACTGTGACCTGATAAGGTACAATCCAGACAGGATCTGTATTTAGTGCTCTAGTTTTCACATCACAACACATCTCTGGAGGAGTTTCGAGCCAGGGAAGTCTTGGCAGCACAGCAGAGACTGCACTTTCATCTAGGATTTCTACGAGGATGCCACACCATCCCATCTGCATTTCGGTTTACACATTTCCCCTACTTTAAGTAGGTCTGTTAACTGTCCAACATTTCAAGATCAGGCCTTTCTGTATGGGATTTTCCAGTGTAGGATTTCGGTTCACACGTAGCATTCTAAAACAGCACTATAGGTCTTTTCATCTTTCATCTAATGTGGCGGTTCTCAAACTTGGTCCTTGCATATTTTGCTTGTCTCTCGTTCAACACAGCTTATTAAGATAACCAGCTCATTAGAAGAGTGTTCAGATCGATGTTACCTACATAGTGTTCACTGTTCTCTACACCATTCACATGGGAAATCAGCTGGACTCAGTTTAAGATTTGCACCACACTGTTTGCCGCATTGTCAGAAAAATATATACAGAAGAGTGAAGGGTTATTTAACTGAAATCATCACATTTGCATACAAGTCATGTCTTGCATGAATTTATACCCTTTGAATTGAACACACTGATATTCCATGATGTCCACTTCGCAGGGCACTTATGGTCAACTGGAACAAATCTCTGAAGCGGCAAAAGAAACAAAATATGCAGAGCAATGGTAGGCCAGGACTAGGTTTGAGAATCACTGGTCTAATGTTTAAATTTCCCTAAATTAAACATAAGCCAGCAATAATGACAAAATGAAATTTAATACATTTAAAAAAAATTTTAAAAAGTATTTCAGGCCATTTGCTATATTGAGCAGCACGGACCCAGGGTTCTTATTTTAATTTTTTTTTACTTTTTGCGTGTCTTAGCTCCACCCATTCACAGTGCAAATTATATGAATATATCCTTGTATAACAGAAAGTATAGAAATAGTATATCCTCACTTCCATTAGCACTACTTTAAAGCGGTATCATTTAATGAATACTCTACACAGCTGATTTTACTTTGCCGTCAGAATTATTTATATTTCAATAGTTCCAACCTCCAAAAAAGACCACATTTGTCTATATTCTTTATTATTAACAATTGCCTTTTCTCAGTCATTAACTACTTTTGTACTGTTTTGTAGCAACCCTCAGTTACAATAACTGCTTAATATTTACATTTTTGCATTTTCTGCTGTAGTTAGTGAAAATTAGGGGTGGAAATCTTTAGGTGCTTTACCATCCAATTCTGGGAGTCAAATTTGAACAGCGTCCTGATGGTCGCACAACAGACAAGAAACGCAGTGCATCATTTGTAATTGTTTAGTTTATGCATCTTTATTCAAATTAAGCTAATTTGGCAGTATTTGCGTTTTTTTCCCTTTTTTTTGGTTTCTAGCTCATGCAAGTCCACACCATCTTAATATAATTTGAACAGAGAATTGATTCTGAAGTTTTGAGAATCAATTGAGGAACATTTATGAAAGAATTTCGATGGATCAATTTTTTCTCCCACCCCTAGTGATTATTGGTGCAGAATGCAGATGTGAAGAGGAAGGAGAATTTGCATCATGTTTATTATTCAATAAAGCACATCCACAAAGTACACCTGTGTAACATTGCTCATGACTGCTCAGGAAGCCTTCTCCCTCCCCAATACTTTCCTCCCAACGGTGTGGCTGAGCTTGATTGGTTTCCATGAAACGAGGAAGGATATTGAGAAGCCCCCACAGTCCACCTGTTGTTTGCATATTGACAACACAAAAAAGTGTAACAGTCCAACAACCATATAATTTTTCCTAGTCATTTATTTATTTGTCTAATTTAACATTAACCTTATATTAGACTCAGTAATTACAGCACAAGTCTATTCTTGCCACTCAGAGATCATCCTCCATGGCTAGGGGAACTATTATGGTTTATGTAACTATTAACTATTTTCATCTTCTGTGGGTTATGGATAAAATATGGTACTTCTTATAGTTTATTAAAATTTATTTGACTTTTGGAAATCACCAAGTGACACCCCCAGATGCAAAATGTGTCTTGGTTATCACCATTCGTTTAATTATTAAAGTTGTTTTGTAATACAGGTAATATAAAGTTAAGAAACAAACAAAAAAAAGAATAGAAGTACAGTATACAATACGGTTGTGGTCAAAAGCCTTTACAGAATTAAGAATTAAATAAATATTGGAAATTGGAAAAGTTTCTGCTTAAGTTTTTATAATACCAATTTGCATATACTCCAGAATGTTATGAAGAGTGATCAAATAAAAATGAAAAAAAATGGCTTCACAGGCAAGGATATTGTGGCTACTAAGATTGCACCTAAATCAACAATGTATAGGATCTTCAAGGAAAGAGGTTCAATTCTTGTTAAGAAAGCTTCAGGGCATCCAAGAAAGTCCAGCAAGCACCAGGATCGTCTACTTCAGCTGCTGGATCGGAGTGCCACCAGTGCAGAGCTTGCTCAGGAATGGCAGAAGGCAGGTATGAGCGTATCTGCACGCACAGTGAGGCGAAGACTTTTGGAAGATGGCCTGGTGTCAAGAAGGGCAGCAAAGAAGCCACTTCTCTTCGAAAAAAAAACAAAACATCAGGGACAGATTGATCTTCTGCAAAACGTATGGCAAATGGACTGCTGAGAACTGGGGCAAAGTCATATTCTCAGATGAAGACCCTTTCCGATTGTTTGGGGCATCTGGAAAAAGGCTTGTCCGGAGAAGAAAAGGTGAGCGCTACCATCAGTCCTGTGTCATGCCAACAGTAAAGCATCCTGAGACCATTCATGCGTGGGGTTGCTTCTCATCCAAGGGAGTGGGCTCACTCACAATTTTGCTCAAAAACACAGCCATGAATAAAGAATGGTACCAAAACACCCTCCAACAGCAACTTCTTCCAACAATCCAACAACAGTTTGTTGAAGAACAATGCATTTTCCAGCACGATGGAGCACCGTGCAAAAAGTGATATCTAAGTGGCTCGGGGACCAAAACATTGAAATTTTGGGTCCATGGCCTGGAAACTCCCCAGAATTTAATCCCATTGAGAACTTGTGGTCAATCCTCAAGAGGCGGGTGGACAAACAAAAACCCACTAATTCTGACAAACTCCAAAAAGTGATTATGAAGGAATGGATTGCTATCAGTCAGGATTTGGCCCAGAAGTTGATTGAGCGCATGCCCAGTCAAATTGCAGAGGTCCTGAAAAACAAGGGCCAACACTGCAAATACTGACTGTTTGCATAAATTTCATGTAATTGTCGATAAAAGCCTTTGAAACGTATGAAGTGCTTGTAATTATATTTCAGTACATCAAAAAAACAAAGATCAAAAAGCAGTTTAGCAGCAAACTTTGTGAAAACTATTCTCAAAACTTTTGGCCACGACTGTAGATGTTTCGTGTCAATTTCATGTAACACCTAAAAAGATAAGCCTATAGCGCAATTACCCATCTTATGAATATGTTTACATTAAAGATCATTTAATTCTGGGTACTTTATTCACAAAATTGAAATGCAGAATTGATATTACATCTTATATATCATATATACATCATGCTCAGCTTTAACCAATCTCTATTACAAATGCAAAGAAAGTGCTTGTGAGTATGCATTACAGTACCCAGACATGGTGTTAAGAAGATTACAGCAATATTTACTCCTAACTTAAAATTCATAACTGACATGCTCATCCTCTGATCCTCGCTATAGGCACATGATATGGAATATTTGGAGATGCTGTTGTGAGCTGTTTAAATAGTCATCATCTTATGCAAATACAGTGCAGAAATCTCATGCTATGTAAATACAGTGTAAAAAGCACCACCTTATTTTTTATTTAGCACATTATTTTTATAATTAGAGCTGTCAAATATGACATGTTAACATGCAATTATTTAAACCAATTTAACAGCATTAATTTAATTAAACATTTCTCAGTAAAACTGAGCTATCATTTATAGACAATTTGGGAAGAAAAAAAATAGCTACTGTGATTTATTAATAAATCAAATATGGATGAGACATTTTATTGAAGTCATTAGTAGTCTTTGTATAATAGAATTCAATTATCATCAAAGCTCAAGAATAAAATACCACCTGCAAGTGAAACTCACCCTCAAAAAACTCTTCTACTCTTTGGAAAACAGCAGCCCAACAACAAAAGCAGCATGCAGCATTTTATTTATTTTTTTATTTATTTTTGTACATTAAGGAATTTGAAAGTGTAAAGACTGTATTTACAGAGTACAGAGTATAGATTGAGAGTACAGCTTGTATTTATAGATGTGTTTTCATGCAACATACGGTTAAAGACAAAACGATTAGCCCACCTATGACATTTTTATTATTTAAATATTTCCCAAATAATTAGCAGAGAAAGGACATCTTTTCCACAGTATTTACAATCAGTTAATTACAATTATTTCTTTTGTAGAAACTATTATTTCTTTTTGTTCATCTATTTTTTTAATAAAAAAAATACAAACCACTAAGGTCAATATTATCAGCCTGTTTATTATTTCTTTTCTTTTTTTAGGATACAGAACAAGTTGTCGAATGACTTAATTAACCCAATCGCACTTTAAGCTGAATACTAGTACCTTGCTAAATGACAAGTAAAAAAGTATATGCACTGTCATCATGGCAAAGACAAACAAAATTAGTTAATAAATTATTATGTTTAAACATAGCGCATCACGGTGGCGCAGTAGGTAGCACGATCACCTCACAGCAAGAAGGTCGCTGGTTTTAGCCTCAGCTGGGTCAGTTGGCATTTCTGTGTGGAGTTTGCATGTTCTCCCTGTGTTGGCGTGGGTTTCCTCCGTGTGCTCCGGTTTCCCCCACAAGTCCAAAGGCATGCTGTATAGGTGAATTGGGTAAGCTAAATTGTCCATAGGGTATTTGTGTGAATGAGTGTGTATGAATGTTCCTCAGTGATGGGTTGCAACTGGAAGGGCATCCGCTACGTAAAACATATGCTGATAAGTTGGCAGTTCATTCCACTGTGGTGATCCCGGATTGATGAAAGGAATAAGCCAAAAAGAAAATGAATGAATGAATGAATGAATGAATGAACGTTTAAACATTAAGAAAAATATAATCTCTGTTAAAAAACACTTGAGAAATATCCTTAAAAATATATTTTTAAATCAAATAAAATCACTGGAGGCAATATGACCAAAATATGTACACATTATTTTATTTCTTTCAAATCAATGAAAATTAGATTCATGTTTGATTTATTTATTTTGAACAACAAAAAGAAATAAAATCATACACAAAGAAATACTTTAAACAAAAGAATTTATTTGCTCCAATTTATTTATTTGCTTCTGTATTGTGCATAAGGATCGTAAAAAGGATCATAATTTCCCAAATAACATAACCTTTGTTTTACTTATATTTACTTATATTTAATGACCATTTGTTTACATCAAACCACAATTTCAATTTATACATTTCTGTTTTAATCACCTCCACAAGTTTTGGTAAATTATCCCCAGAACAAAAGATAATTACATAATCTGTAAATAAAATAAACTTTAAAAACTCTGATATTTTACACATATCATTAATGTAATTGTAAGTATAATATTTTAAGTATTATTACAGCTACTGCTACCATTTTAGGAACTACATTTTAGTATTGTTGATACTAAAATCGTTAATACATTAAGTTTGTGTCATTTTAACTTACACGTTGTGTACGTTAACATGAATATTTTGGCAGGTTGAAGTGTAGAGTTACAATTTCACTGTGTATTCTATGGTCATTTCTCTTACATAAAATGAAGTTAATGTGGACTGTCCTTGCATATTAAGAAAGCACATGCTGAAATCATGTGCTTAAGGTTTGTACAGTAGATGAAACTAGACACAAAGGACATGTACAGTATTAGCCACATGAACTGACTGTGTCATTTTTTTATTTGTGTGACTAGCTGCTAGATGAATCTATATAGAGTAAAGTGCATTGATAAAATAGCCATTCATTAATTTAACGCCCAGCTTTATATTAACAATCTGCTGTAAGCAACACATACAAACACAATTTTAATTTCCTATAAAGAAACAAATAAAATGGTATACAACCTTTTTCTTTGATGTACTGATTTCTAATACCGCTAATCTTCTATTATTATTTTTCCAATTTCCACAGCTAAACCTGTTTACATTTACCATTCGTGAGAGTTAGATGAACATGAACTCTAATGTAATGACCTTACGGTGCCCCAGAGGAAATGGAAAATGAATGAAGACCCCTGAAAACGCACTCTGACAATCATGAGTCATTCAAAGTTTCATTCTTCATTTCACCTGCAGTCATAAGGATTGCCCATTCCCAGTGTCATTCTGACCTTAAATATAATCAGAAAAGTAAATAAAAAATGGTTCCAAATCAGTAGCAAAAGGTAAGAGACACTCCACACGGGCCAGTGATTGGGCTTCAAAGAAGTAATCCTCTATCAACGGTGGTAAATTTACTGCACTGCAAAACGCTATCGCCCAGATCCAACTGACTGCACACCCAGAGCCTTGCAGAGCCCCGGCAAATACTGTTGCTTATCAGGAACTCCACAACTTTAGTTCTCAAGTTTCCGTTTGAAAAAAAAAAAAAAAAAAAAATTATATATATATATATATATATATTATGAAATAGTCATATTATGAAAATAATATTATGAAATAGTCACTTCAAATCAATATATTAGATCAATAAATATTAGAAAAGGCAGGTGGTGATGTGACCACTATTTTTTTTCTCTAATAATTCAATGGACCAGAGGTAATTATTACAAGACATTTCTCAGGTTTTTGTCCTCAAACTGCTCCTGTGTGTAGGAATAGTTTCCCACACATCTTTTCCAATGCCTAGTTTTATTTCAAATTGATTTTTGACTGTTGTACACTGTGAAATAAATAAAATCATTCAGAGCAGGGATATGGAACATTAATTCAGTCAAGATCTGCCTGGAACTACTATAGCTCTGCATCTGCAAAAAAACGAACACACCATAGAATGTTTATCAGCCAACGAACAGTCAACAGTTCCATAGTATAAAGAACAACACATTAAAAAAAATGTATCTCTAGTAAATTACTTATTTTAGGCTGCCCCAATTATAGACAAAAAACAATTGTAAGTCTTAGTATATATATATATATATATAAATAATGCTATAAATTGTGCACTAGGGGTGGATGAGAACACTTCCTAAAGTTTTCTCAATTCAATTTGAGTAAAACATTGATTAACTTTTTTTTAAAAACATGAATTTTGATTGCTGTTCTTTTGAACATGCATCAAAGAAAATTGGTTTCCTGATGGTTTTGACATTTTCAGCCCTCATATTACTAAGAAATGTTTAAGCATTGAAGGAGCATTGTTCAAATAAACTACTGACCTTACATTTGCAATGGTATTGAATTTGGTGTAATCCAGTTTAATTTGAGAACTATTCAGATTACATGGTAATCCATACACAGTGCAGAGTCTGCTCTTTTTTTCTCTACGTTATCAAAGCAGATACAGAATTTTACTAGATTTGGCTTTATACATTTACCACCTTATTACTAACTCTAACCTACTTGATGGTATCTGTATATATCGATTTTCAATAGAATGATCATTTACATCAGGGGTGTCCACACTCCATCCTGGAGGGCCAGTGTCCTGCATATTTTAGTTCCAACCCCAATTAAACACACCTGAACCAGCTAATCAGGCTCTTTCTAGGTTTACTAGAAGCTTCCAGGAAGGTGTGTTGAAGGAAGTTGGAGCTAAACTATGCAGGACACCGGCCGGCCCTCCAGGACTGAGTTTGGACACCTCTGATTTACATGATGAAATTTTGTACACTTTGTTTCACCAATCCTCTCTGTTTCTTCCTTTAACAAGCCAAGTTTTGTGCACTGATGTTCAGAAGTTGGAAGCCTCCAGCCTCCACAAAACACATCAAGCAACTGAAGTCTGACATTTGATATGTGCATAAAAGATATAGCATGTAAAAACACAACAAACCGGTAAAACCAATGCTAGATTAACATGTTTCAGGGTGCGGGAGCATCGATTGACTGACTGTCTTGCACTGGACTAATCTCTCGAGTCTTCAACGAGTCTGTAGTGAAAGAAGTGTGGAGTAACGTGGGGCAAGAATTGGTGCTACAACGAGGAAAAGCATATTCCTCATTACACAGTGCTCTTTGGTGACAGGGCTATAAATGTATGTGTGGGAGGAAGCAGGTTGTCAGATGCCTAGAGGGTGGTATGCAGCGGCTGTCAGAGAGCAGAGCTGTAATTGTGGAGGAGACTGGCAGGCCCACGGTGGCAAATGGATCAGTTTGGAGATCAGCGAGTCACGCTCTCAGTCAGACCGAAACAGACTGGTTGAAGCATGTGTTACATGACTATGGAGGTGGTCAGACTGGCTTTGATTGGTTAAGCTTTGTTTTATTCTTGGAAGAAAACATCTAAGAATTCATTCTTAGACACTAAAGGAGTTATATTGCTCTTTTACAATATAACACATGACCTGTTTCCACTAAGCCAGGGTTCTTAAACTCAAATTGGTGGGGGCCATTGCAGCGACTGACAATTCATAGGAGGGCCATTTTAATATTCAAGTGCAAGAAAAAAAGTGGAAAATTGACATTATTGATGCATCTTAACAGACACTATGTTTATATTTCAAGCATTAACTGTCACCAGTGATAATGCAAAAAAGCACATTTACCACATCACACAGCTGCTGAAATATTTCTGTGGCTGTTGTCTGTGTGGCCAAGCATTAGACACACTCAGTCTAGCTTTTTGTTTCTTGTCATACATAATGAAGGCGTAGTTCAAATTGTTATGAAAATACTGCAAATAATAGGCATAATAATTATTATTATTATTCTGTCCCAACCAATTGTTGCTTAACCAAAAGTTTAACAGATAGCGTAAGAAGAGCAGAAACCAGTTTGGGTAACTTTAATGACTATACCAGCAATTGTTCTTCTCAATATCCTTCTTTTTTTTTTTAAACTACAACAAATAGGGGGAAAGTATGTATATATTCTCATTTACTTTAACATGTTCAATTTAACCAGCAGTTAAATTTTACTAATGTACATAGTTTTATACAAATCTTAATATGCATATGAGCATTACTCTCAACTGCCCACTGAGAGAAACTGAAAGTAAAACTAAACAAATGTACAGTGCAGTACTTTAAGTTACAAACAACTGTCAAAGAAATACTGCGATTATATATACTGATATGTTGTCATGGCCACACACGGAAGATAGGGAAGAGAAGACAGGGAATTTCTTCATAGGCGCTTTATTAGCGATGGTGCACAAACAAGGAATGTCACTCGTGAACGCTGAGTGCGGGTGAAGCTAGCACACACTAGATCCAGCGGTGTGTGCCGTGTTCACAACACGAGTGGCAGTGGACATCAAAACAGGTGAGTTAAGTGATAAGGTGCAGTCTAGCACACGCTTGTGCAAGCGGTGTGCGCGTAGTTCAAACACTCAAGGAATTCAGATACAATGTTCATGGAGAATGAAATAGTCACTTCCCTTCATGGGTATCTGCGTATACAGATCAATATATTAGATCAATAAATATTAGAAAAGGCAGGTGGTGATATGACCACTATTTTTTTTTCTTTAATAATTCAATGGACCAGAGGCAATTATTACACCTTAAGACATTTCTCAGGTTTTTGTCCTCAAACTGCTCCTTTGTGTAGGAATAGTTTCCCACACATCTTTTCCAATGCCTAGTTTTATTTCAAATTGATTTTTGACTGTTGTACACTGTGAAATAAATAAAACCATTCAGAGCAGGGATATGGAACATTAATTCAGTCAAGATCTGCCTGGAACTACTATAGCTCTGCATCTGCAAAAAAACGAACACACCGTAGAATGTTTATCAGCCAACGAACAGTCAACAGTTCCATAGTATAAAGAACAACACATTAAAAAAAAATTATCTCTAGTAAATTACTTATTTTAGGCTGCCTCAAATTATAGACAAAAAAAACTATTGTAAGTCTTAGTTCATCCAGAATCATGCAGCTCTAATATCAACTGTCAAACACGTTGACAAAGTTGTCAAATGCAAACAAAGACACACACTAACAATGTTTATGCATTATTAATCTATGGTCTGTTGTAATTCTTGACTCTGATTGGCTGCAGGGTGTGCAATAAAATGCACAGGTAGGTCCAGCCAGTTTTGATCACAGTTAGAAATAAATGGGCTCCCCCCAAGTGGTAGTAGCCATAGCAACTTGGTGACAATTGCCGAAGCCTTGAGCCTTCTTTCATTTGTGCAATCTCAAGGACACTGATGTGCGCTTCACCTGAGAGCTGATAGAGACTGATTAAATCATGTTTCTCACAAATGAGTATACAAATTTCATAAAGCTGCTAACAACTCAATCAATTGTTTATGAATAGTTGTCGAATTTGATTACATATCGATGCTGATTGCTGAAGCAACAAAAACTGTATATTACAAAGAATGGTCAAACCGTGTATTTATGCATTTAATCACTTGCATATAATTCAACTGCACACACATGCAAAACACGCAAACACGCATGCAAACAGAGAATTTGTATAAATGTTTAATTCTTTATCCGGTCAAACCAAACCAGTCAAATTGGAAACCACCAGCTGATCATGTGGTCTCACAAAGAAATCTGCAACATATTTCATATTTTCAAAATTCTCTGTGACTGTTGATTTAATGCGGGGACTAGATCTATCTAACTTGTCATAACTGTTGACAATTCAGTCAAATATTGCACTCAAAAGAGCTTAACTGGATTTAACTTGTCAGAACACATAGGGGATGGGTTGGCGAAAACTGGTCTGGTTCACTTCTGATATGAATGCAATCATACCAATTAACGAAAGTGAACCTCCAACTGTACAACAAACTTTAGTTTTCATAACGTTCATTCGTGTGTGTGTACGTCTGTGTATCACCTAACGTTACCTTGGCGACAAGCGGGACTGAGCCAGGGCAAACACAGTGATATGTCTGCTTGTCTCCTCCAAAAACGACTTCTGCAGACATTGTGTTGTGTTCTGAACGTTTTTAATATTTTTTGCCACAGATAGACACAAGTAGCTCTCTGCATGTTACCAAAACCAAAAGATTCAGTAAAAACAGAATGATATGCATACGTACATGTGTTTTTATATATATATATATATATATATA